>VZRH01006684.1:143556-177791 GCA_013397555.1 Urocynchramus pylzowi | reverse complement strand
TTTGCTTTAATTTGATTTGTTTAACAAAGGTCCTAAGGTGCATGTTCCTCAGACTGTGTATTATTCTTGGCAGAATTTTAAAAGCTGACCAAAGAACCTATTTTCACTGTTTCAAGCTTAAAGTCACCAAAGTATTTTTTAGCACCTTCATATCACTTAAAGATTGGTAAATTTTTAAAACTATCATTTTTATTTGAACATTCAGAGAAGGCAACACAAAAATGGAAATGTGCTGTCATTAAAATTTCATTGAAGCTCCGTGTCATTGTTATTTAGCAAATTACATGATGCATAATACCATGCATCAGATGAGATGCAAGAACTGATCTGCTGCAGGCACGCAGTACTGGCTGTGCTGGTTGAATGGGTGAGAGAAGCTCTGAAGTTGCACTGAAGTTGCTGTTCCACCTTGTTACTGAAGTAAGGACTTAATGTACTTAGATAAGGCAATTTTTCTAGACCACGGTCACCCTGTCTGAAAGGTACAAAGAAACTGTTGGAATGACCTCCTTCTGTTTTGGAATAATAGAAAGTATTACCTGCACAAACCCCCCCTGCTTTCTTCATAGCCTTTGGCCACCATGACTACAAAGGCACTGCTGTCACAATTATTGAAAGGTTTTTAGGCATCTGTCTCCTGAAAATTTCAGGTTGCTCTGAACAGTTAGGATTGCTCAAATGACTAGGATATCACATTTCTGAAGTGCTCAAGTGACATGGCATTTTGACAAGTCCTGGTTTTCCTATAATTTCTATGAAAGCTTGCTGCTGCTACAGATTTGAAGTGGCTCAAGTGTCATCTCTGGGAAAACAACCAACAAAACCAGACAAACTTCTGGATACCTGAGACCTTTTGTCTGTCTTCAAGACTGAGAGAATATATGGATCTGTGTGTGACAAGCATATCAAAACATGCACATATATTGAAAAAGGGCAGTGAATAGTGTAATGCAACATGTAACTTTTGGTAAGTGGTCTAGCTGCATTACCAAGGGGTAAAAATCCTGCTCCACATATAGAGCAGAAGGAGCCTACATTATTTTTATGTAGTTGTTATGTGCATAACAATGCTAAACCAGTGTCCTGTTATGACAAGTGTGACCCTATGTATCTTCTAGAACCTGAATAATGGGCTCCATATAGTGTTCCCAAGACACAAAGCTTTTTCCCTTTCCTTGGCTTCAACAGTTTCATAGCAACTGAGGAAGGTGCTCCTATTGTACGAAGCTTGCAAGGGATTAATTTCAAATACAGGTCATGTTTAGTGTACAGACTTGGGTCAGAAATATTCTTTTATAATGTCAAAGAAATGCTAAAAATAATGGGACTCAGTTCACTCAGGTTTGAGATGGAGAATGCGATTAGACTTGGCTATAACTGCTGTCATATACTGAAGAGGCTTCTGCCTGCATGTATTCCAAGCACATTTTCAGTTCAGGGGGAGACTAGTGTTATCAGCTCCTAGATCTGCATACTAAGTAAAAAACATTATTCAAGTAAAACTTCAAGAAGTAATCTAATATTCAGACTTATGTATCTAGCATTAATAGTTATGAAATGAGTAAAGTACAGAAGTGGATAATATAAGCCCAAGACCTAACGAAGATAAATATTCTATGAAAGTTGATCAGTTACTCTGAAGACACCCCATGGCTTGTGTCTGGATTTTGCATTATTAATTATTTAGCTGAAAAGGAATCAAAATATTTAGGAGACTAAGAATGATTATTTTTGTCACACTTGTTCATCACTCCATTGTTAATTTTGTTGTAGGGAATAAGTAGAGCTCTAATAGGATTTAAAGGCAACATAAATGTGTGTCAGAATTTACAGTGGTCCTTGGAGAGAAACAAACCAAATATTTTTGGCATTCCTCTGAGTGATGTAAATGAAATCAAGCACTAAGCACAAGTCTTGCACGCAAAAATGTGCTGTAAGACACTGAGAAATAGATAAGCAGATTGTTTACATCCGGGCTGTGTCTTGGGAAGAGCTTAATCAAATCATCTCATATTTCCATTGTACAGTCATCCTCTGTCACTGGTAGCATCAGAATCTTCTGGTCTTTTTAACTCCACACATGGTGTGGCAGACAGTTGCTCCAGCACAGTCTGTCACTTTGGTGCTTTTCAGTGTAATGCAGAACAGGATTGTGATCAGCTGCCAAACGTCCTTAACTCCACCCTGTCGATTGCTTTCTGCCTCTCCTTGTGGCATCACACAGCAGATCACTGTAGTTAATTCCTCTAAGTGCCTGTCACAGCACCAACACATGGGCTGCTTGTGTTAGAAGTTGTTGCAAAACAGAGAGCTGTCCCTCAGGATCTTGTCAGAGGTTGCTCATTTCACAGAGGCTATAAAAGCTCATGCATACTTGATAAGCACTTCATATGAGATGATAAGACCTGAAGAAAAGCCCTGCATCACCTCAACACAACCTTCAACAAATGAGTTCTGTCTTGTTTTCACAGAAGCAACTACTGAAGGCACGTCTAACACCTGCTGCATGTGGCTACAATTTGATTTAATAATACTGTCCCTGTCCCTTGCTTACCTTGTTGATCACAAACAGTTTTTGCAAGCGTCCATTCCGATTTGCTTTCAACCAGAATGGTGTTTAGTAAATCATTGTGCCTACATCTCTTCTAATTCTAACATGGCTTTTTTAGATCAAACACAAATGAAGAGGGGTTCAAAAGACAGAAGATTAGAGGGAAACTGTTCCCAGGTGTTTGCACAGCAGCTCTGTGGTATATAGCAGCACTTGCCCTGTGGCTCCCAGGGTGGGGAGGCACTGCCAGGGATCCACTTCCCTGTCAGATGCTGCCACAGTACTTGGAGGTTTCCCCAAGAGAATGACGTGATGGCAGAGCTCAGTAAGAGAGTTTAAGGTGTTGAACTGAGCCAACTGTGAGGTGGCCCAAAATGGCAAACCAACTTAATGGCAACAGGCTGTGGCCATGACACAGTAGTTACACTGAGGCCATGGAATCCTAGCAGAGCCCTTGTGTACTGGACACTGTAGTGGAACTACAAGATGAATTGTTTACTGCCTCTTGGCCTTCACTTTTCCTTGCTGTTTTGCACTCTGCAGCAATGGCATGGACTTAACCTGGTGTAAAACCACATGGATGATAGGTGGTAGGTAACAGCCTTAATGACCTAATGGAGCATTACACAGCGAAATATCGTGACCTCGTCAGGAAGGGCAAAAGCTTCCTGTTAAATTACTGAATTTTCAAACAAAAGGTTTGAACATTCTGGATGGCAATTTTATGTAGCTACTGCATTAAGTGCAGCTCTTGTGCTTTTAGCCATTTCACTGAGTGTTTTATTTAAATTTTAGCCCAATAAATCTCCACAGGTTATTTGTCCTGAATGCATCTGTTGGAATTTGAATAGTGAATAATTGAATATTATTTTTTTATTGTTTAACTTAGTCTCGGAAGATGTGTCTGAGAAAGCATAGGCTGTAATTTATTTCAAATACAAATAAAATATGAATCCATTGCTGTCTATGTTATTATTTGCAAGGGACTAAGTCTCTTAGAATCTCCCAAGAGCTGCTAAGAACATCATTACTGGAACACTCAGTTATGGTGTTTTAATTTCATTTTTTACTAACTGGCATGGTCAATTGCAGCATACTCAGTGGGGAGGGTCAAGGCACTATTTCATTGATATACAATATTTGCATATAAATATTTACTTTAGTGCCCTTAAGTGCCCTGGAGAAATATTTCTGATATATTTCCTAAAGACAATAGTCTTGTCATCTTTCTTTTTTTTCCTCTTCCCCCTGTTTATGTGGGTGCATATGTACATTTAAGATGAATAATTAACCTGGGCATGTGATTGGAAAGTTTTCAAAAATATCTTTCTTATTGGTTTAAGGAGCAATAGCAAAACTAGAAATCACATTCTGACAGTGGAGGATGCAGCAGGAGAGTGGATACAGATATCTGGATTTGAAACTCATCAATACATGTCAAAACATATATTAATAAATTCTCAAGCTAATAAACAAAGGTATTTTTTTTCCTGCAGGACAGATTAATAAGCAAAGGTAAAGTAAATAATTTTTAAAAGTGTAGGGGATTTTTTTTTTGTGGGTAGTAGTCATTAAATGAATGCATGAAAAGTGATTTGAAGTCCTCACATAGAACTTCAAAGCAAACAGATATCAATCAAAAATGAAAGGAACTGCTAAATTCTGAGACAAACGTTGTGATCATATCTTGAGATGGCTGCTGAATGTCTGTCTGCTTTCCAGAATTTGTATGATCACATATTCACAGAGGAAAGCCTCTTGAATCTTCCTCAACCTTTTCTTAGAATGGAAACTCTTGAGAACCAGGTTCAACTACCTGTGGAGAGCAGGCACACAGAGCTACCTATAGATAGAGACAGTCATCCTCATCCTTTGGTGCACACACAGCTGTTTTGGCTCAGGTGTGTATTGTTTTGTTTGTTGTCTAGCCCACAGATTTACTGCTGATTCTGCTGACAGAGACACTTTTGATATTTCCAGAACTCATTCTGGGAGTATCTTTCCAGCACCACATGGGAGAAATTTATTGTCTGGTTATCTATGTATTTTGAATTCTGAATTTATCCCAGTGTCTACTCTTGAGTCTCACTTTTCTTTCAATGTGTGTGCTTTTCTCTCCTTTCACACTTTCCCCCATGCCCCTCAAGCATGCTTGTTCTGGTCCCAGAGAACACAGACAAGAAAAAAAGCAAGAAGAGTGCACTGTCTGGGTATGGCTCAGAGCTCTTTTAAGTTAGAACCCTCAACAACTTTAAGCTTAAAGTCCTCTATGCATGCTCTCACTGTTACCATTATTACCTTTATTATCCCCACATAGTCCCTAAACACTCAGAACTGACTGTCTGGGTGTACAGATAAAGATAATGAATCAGAAGCTCATCTAAATAAATCTGTACACTTTTAACCAAAAATTTAAAGCAAAGTCTACTAGCAATGTCACCAACCCTGTATTTCTACTGTTCTTGAGAGTATCTCATTAAACATCAGTAACCCCCTGAAATATTTCAATAATGTTTATTGCAACACATGATTGCATATTAAAGTGTTTTATATTCCAGTTGATAAAGAAGTTTTTCAGCTATAACTTTAAAAGACACTGGTAAATTTACAGAAGAACCTGTAAGCATCAACACAGTGCTAAATTTTAATAAAAAAGGAAGGAGTCTGGAAGCTAATAAGAGACATTGTTACTTAGAGAAAAAAGATAGTTCAGGCAAGAGTAAGCAGAGAGCACTGAGCTGTAAATAAGGAACTTAAACATTTTCAGGAAGTCTAATGCAAATATTAAAGCTGTGTATGAGAGTTTTAAATAATACAACTGGAACATAAGTAATACTAAGGATAACACTGATCTGGTATCAGTTAAGGGATTAATCTGCATATAATTATTTGCATTAGCCCCTATATTTATGTAAGAATGAAACCTTATGATTAAAAATCTTCCTTATATTGTCTCTGTGTTTTTCTTCTGTGGGTTTTACCACAGCTGTGAGGAAAAAAATAACATTGTAAAATTAAACAAGAAGGATAAGTAGATATTCAAGGGTGTAAAAAAGGTGAGTTAATTCTTCCTCAGACTGCTGGACTGTCAAGCAGTGGATTGATTTTGGTAGTGGTGGGGTAAAGAAGCGTGGTGTCAAGATGGGACATGTTGGTGCTTATGTTGGTGGCTGAGGTACTGTGGTGGTGAAGTCCAGAAACAGAAGGGGAAGCAGCCCTGGCATTCCCTTCCCTCACACAAACCTCACTCCGACCTTACCCATGCTTCATGCTCAAGTCACTTGACTGATGCCACCAGTCATTCCAAATGATAGGATGTTTTGTGATTTTAGAGGCTCATTGTGTGCAACAAACATTGTTACACACAATGAGCCTCTAAAATTTAACTGCTGCTATTGCAAAAAGGCATCTTCAGCACCATCTCAAAGAAATAGTCCTTTGCTATCGGTGGAGACCTGTGAAAGAAGTGGGGATTTCCTTGGCAACAAGTTGTAAATAAGTCCCTGGCTAGCTGAGATTCAGATGTGCTGGGCTGCTCTCCTCTGTGGAAAAGGGTAAAACTGGTAGCACATGAACTAGGAAAGAAAGTCAGCATACTTCATCCCTGAGCCTTGCAGAAAAACATGTCTAGGCTGGTTTCTGATGGTTTCAGGAAAATCTGTTATCATAATGTTCTTCCAGTTGAATGGAAACTGTCCAGGTTTAATTGTTGTCTTTCTTTAACTGAGCAGACACTACCCTGGCAGCAAAACACTGGGAGTCACATGCAGATTAGCATTTATGGTACAGCAAGCTGACTACAACAAAAAGTAAGGGTTTCTTCACAAAGGCAAGTTCACAAAATTTAAAGTATTTTCTTTCTGTTTTAGTCTTCTTTTGAATCCCAGATGTACTTGAAGTGCTTTCATTCAGTCAAATCAAGTGAGAAAAAGTAATAAAGGCAAATGATAGAATGATATTTTCTTGTGTAATGAACCAGCTTATATGAATGTGATGAGGTGTTTGATACTGTTCTTGTAGTTCCCATTACAGGTACAGTGTAAGACAAATTTTTATTTTTTTTTAACCGTTACTGAATTTTTCAAAAACTGAAGAATCCTTGATTTATAAGCTTTGAATGTTAAAAGAATCACAGATTTTCATGTCAGTGAAAAAACTGTAATAACCTGGATTTTTAGGTGGGAGATTTTGTAGGGAAAGTCTATGTTTCTTACCTGAAACATTGTGTTGTCAACGAACTCAGATTCAGCTGTTACCTTTATATATGCTGTGAATATTAGTGTAGCTCTGCTACCTGTGGGGCAAAGTGTCCTTTAAATAGAAGTATTCAAAAATTATTATGAGCATCATATGTCTAAAAAGTTATGTAAAAAATCTGGAGTGAAAACAGATTTAATGAAATATTAAATATTAACTACTGATGGGTTTGATGAAATATGCAATACTTTATTCATATTTTTCTGTCAGAAAGAAACACTTCTGAGTAGGAGTTGACTGGTTCCCAAATGGGAAAAATAAGAGGTCATAGCTAATGTGTGATGTGAGTGAACAGAATGAGTGTTTATGCAGGTGATCATTAGCCAGAAATTTTAACCAAAGAATTATCTATTATTCTAAACTGGTGCTTTTGATTGTTTTTATTTGGTGCATTTCACAGAATGTCATGTTCAAGATGTCCGTCAGTTGTTCAAGAGAGCAAAACTGTGTAAGGGCATCATTTATATATTTTATGTAAATGTATTTTTAGTGTGTACGTTAGCCCATGAGCATAAATATAGAAACCTTGAGATCCGTGCTTTCCCAGCTCAGCAGGCTCTCATGTAACTAGCTATGGATGGAAAACAAAGAAATTTATTTTTATAAGGGGCTCAAGAAATTTATTTTTATAAAAATAATTATAATTTCAGAAATTTGGTTTAAAAGTCTCTAGGTGACACAAATTCTCAAAATTCCCAAGCAGACAACTTATAGTTTTAACCAGGGAGAGAAATATTACAGTTTGAATACACAGCACTGCAAACTTAAGGGAGTCAAAACTCACTTGTTTCACATACCTTTGAAACATAGCATAAATTTCCTCCTGGATCTTATGTAGCATGTTGTGCTTTGCTAAAGCATCTACTGTGGTGGATCACCAAGAAATTAATATTTCATCATGACAGCTTTGATTTTTAAAATTATTTCAAAATGCTTCAGTTTTATGTTGAGGCTATTTATTTTTTGATCATGCATTTGTTTCAATTAATAGAATATCTAAACAAAATAAGTGCAAATACATTGAAATGCTAGATGTTGAAATGCTGAATGAATTGATTTGATGAATGATAAGCAAATAGTTTGAAAAAATCTGATTTTGTTGTCTTCCTGTTGTAACTACTTCTATTTCTCCCATCTTCCCCTTTTCCTAAAAAACTTTAATTTTATTAAATCTGCGTTTCTTAAAGTTAAAAATAATTTGTGAAACAAGAATGCTTGTAAAGGCACACTAGCCATCAGCTGTATTGTTAGTACACATTTATTAACAATTTTGCTGGTATTTGCACACAGTCCACTGTCTGATTTGAAATTGTAGCAGACATTAGCTTCACAAAATATTTGCTCTCTTATTAAAAGAGTGTGATTTTTTTTTTTTCAGACTCTGCCTGCTATTAAATACATTTTGCAAGACTTCAAATTATTTCATAGAGATGTTATAATAAGTTTTGGTTCTGTGTTTGAAATTCTTTCCTTCATAGAACTTCTCTGAGAATTTTTCTATGGGAAAGATTCAAATCATTAAGGGCACATATAAAAAAGATAATTCTATTGCTGATGGTTAACTGAAGTGTATTGTCAAAGTTACTCGTTAATAGGCAGAACACAGACCCAGCAAAACAAAAAGTTGAAGATATTAACTTATTTTTGGATAGAAAAATGAACCTAATAAGTGCAAGTAGTGTTGCATAAACAAAACTGCCATCCTTATTTTGCTTTAGGTTTCTCAGTCGCTGCATCATCTCCCATGTATATTTCTAACAGTATCTCAATTTACCTGTATCATCATTGTAGTGTCAGAAAGCTCTGCTTGCAGATCCTCAATAGGACAGAGACCTATGCATGTTTCCATTTAGGCACAATTATCCTGAGTTATTTCATTTCTACACATTCAGTAGAAATTAATTCAAAAGGCAGTTGTGCGAGCCTGTGCAAGTTTCCTGCCACTGAGGAATCCAGATTTTAGTTGAACTCCAGGACAGAAGATTGAGTCTGAGTACCTTTGCTTTAATTCCCCATGCTTCTCATTCTTCCTTCTTATGACTCATAAATAAATGATTTCTCTGGCAAAAAAAACCACAAGATTTTTGACACTCAGGTTCTTCCTCAAATACTAAATATAAAGGTAGTTCATGCTCTGTTAGTAACCACGTGGAAGAGTGCTTGAGACTAGCATGTTTTGATCAGAAATTTGCAATTCTAAAAGCAGGTCTGGGCCTATGTTCATATTGCCTAGCCAGCTTAATTTGAGTATTCAGTGATTAGAAATTTTGAGTATTAAAGTGATTAGATTAGGAGCCCTCTCATGGTGGGTGTCCCTCTGCAATTACTGGGGGGAGACAGACTAGGCTCTAGGGGTGTTTGTCTGCTGTGATGCTGTGGAGTGGGAATAACCCAGCCAAGAGGTGGCCATTGACCCAGCACCTCATGTGGCACCTGGCTGGCACCCTTGTCTTAGAGCTGGGCCTTCCTCAAGGTGCTTGGGCCGCACAATTCTTAGTTCTGTTGATCACTGGACAAGCTTAAACTGTTTAAAATTCACTTTGGAAATAAAAAGGAAGTAGTATAGAAATATATAAATTGTCTCAAAACTGATTCAGTCTTCTTTCCCAAGGAGTGAGGAAGGTTCAAAGCCAGGCATTCAACATTAAAAGTTTTGTGGAAGTCAAAGGTAAAAGGAATGTGGGAGGATTTTTAGTTAACATAACTGCTGACCCATGTAACATCCTTAGAGATTCAGAGAGATTTGTTTTCTTCCGTTATTTTCTTTTCGCTATTGAATTCTTGTTCAAGCTATTGAAATACTGATTTAACTGATTTAATCCTACTGTACCTGCAACATCTACGTGATGCCAAAATACAGAGGGTGTGGATTACATCTATAGATATAGATAATTTCATTTACTGTGGATTTTCATGACTATCTCTTGAGGTAAGGAAGCAACCTTCAGTTTCTAAGCAGATTCCTGAAATGTGACAAATTAGGTTTGAGAATGAAGTCACCACAGTGTATTTTTTTTCCTTCAAATTGGTTCTGCTGACTTACTGCAGCATGCACATGAATAATATTTACATGTCCAGTCCTCCATATGGTTGTCTGTGCTGTTATTAAGCAATCTGGTTTTACTTCAGCTGTCACTCAGCTGTCACAAAATTTGCCAAGTCTCTGCTAAGGCCTGTATCTTGGCTGGCTCTGTGTGTGTGTGCCTAGAGCTGTGCTGTTCAGCATCTACTGGGCAGCAGGTAGTCTGGCTTCTCCTCTAAATGCCCAGCATTCCATGACACAAGCTCCCACACAGCACAACACTCAGTTCTCCTTGCTCCTTCCAGACCTTCCCTGTGAGTGCAACTCAGTAGCAGGACAGAGGGGAAAGCCATAAAGATACTTCTATTAAAGATATTCAGGATATTCTGGTTACTTGTTCAGGTTACTTATACAGTGGGAGAGAGGCAAAAAAAAAAAAAAAAAAAAAAAAGGGCACACTNCCGATCTAAAAAAAAAAGGAAAAAAATCAAGGAATGGGTAGACACTTGATTTCAATGAGCATTTCATCAAGAAGAATATTTTTGACACAGATTACATCTTGTTCTCCTGTTGCAGTTCATGTCTTAGAGTAAAGGAAGCAGGAGAAACTGAGGATGTTCTGGTGTTTTCCCCTTTCTCCTGAATAGCCTAGGAAGAAACATAGATGATGTTCACTGTTGTTTTGAGGGTGAGGTATTATTACTTGGCTGTCAGTAGTCATAGTAACACTGCTTTCCCACTACTACTGAATGCTTGGTGCTGAAGGTTTCTTTAATTCTGGCAAACTGTTTTTCTCTTTGTTTATTTTTCTTGTCAGAATTTGTTCCCCTCAGACTTTAAAACTAATTTGACAAGTTAGCCTATAATTTAACATGTCATAAACTGGAGGTGCTTCCACAATTTTGGTGCAGAATCTGTGTTGGTGCCTAATAGTTGTATTTGTTCTGCCAAATTGTTTTAATGCCCTAAATTTAGGACAGGCTTTTCAGCTGGTGTTGATGGCCCAAGCTTCTGTTGGGCTTTTAAGGCATGTCTAAACAGATGGGCACAGGCAGCTGTAAGCTTCCCTGTCCACTCTGTGAGCCAGACAAAATCAAGCCAGCTCTGCTCTGGAAGTTGTAGAGCTCCATTTGTGAGATGCTGTGCCCAAGCGTTTATCTACTGCTGCTTTGGCAGAGTTTGCAGGTCTGAGCTGGCTCTTGCCTGTCCATCCTGGAAAGTGAACAGGAATGTTCATGCCTGGCTCCATTCTCTCTCTGTGTGTGTGTGTGTGTGTGTGTGTGTGTGTGTGCCTGAAGGAGTCAAGCCCTGGCTCATGCGGGGTGTGCTGCTGACTTGGCTCTGTCAGCCTGAGAGGAGGCTCAAGGGCTGCCCTTTTTGTGTCATTCAAACAAAACTGAAATACTGGGTAGTGCTGGCTTTTGCTCTAAGCCCCTTGCCATGTTTGTCACCTTTAGGAACCCTCCCATGAATGGGTGGTGTGGCAGTCCCCAGCTCATCTTTGAGCACCTCCTTAGTGGATTTGTTTGCTTTAAAATGTGCAATTATTTCATAAATCTTTCCTGGCCTGAAACCACAAGTGCAGGAAGACATGCTAACTGCTGTGTTTGAACAAACTCCTTTGAATGCCAAACACATTGTAAGAAACTCATGCTCTCATGCACAAGGATTCACAGTCTTCTCCAATTTTCCACATATTTGTGTGCCTGCCATCTGCTGATGTGCCTTCTCTAATTTGGATTATAAGGTCCCTAGGATATTGCTCGAACTTTTAATATCTTTCCTCTGAAATGTAGTTGGTAGTTATAATAATGATAGCTAATTAGAAGAAATAGAACATTGACAAAAGCTTTCTTCTCAATGATCTGATATTTCTAGTTTGATTAGGTAGGTAGGCACAAACCTTAGAGACACTTTCTGCTTCAAGTATAACTTGTGGTAGATGGTACTTCTGGGAACTTTCACAGAGGGCATGTCAACACACTCACATGACAACAGTACTCTCAGCTGAAGCATTTAGTGCTGCATAGCACAAAATGCTGCTGAGAGAAAGAAAGCATTGACTGCTGATACACAGAATTTGGTGGTGCTGCTGCTGTTTTTTGCTTTTACTGTTCCAGATGTTCAAAATGAAGCTTTTGGCTGTCAGCTCTGGGGAAATATTCAAAGGAGCAAAGAGAAGCTAGCTCTATAACTCCTACCAAGCGTGAGTGTGCGTAGAGAATGTAGATAGTACTGAGTAGTAGGGTAATTAAAAAGTCCAAACTATTTTCTGGGCTCCTGAATTTTGAATTTTTGCTGTGTGACATAAAAATCAGAATGACACCAAAAAACTTCTGCTTAAAGGATAAGAATTAGTCTATAGGTACTTTTCTCCATCTGGTTTCAGGAGGAATTGCATATGCCATGTATATAGGCAGACTGTGGACTGTCTAATCAGGAGAGTGCAGAATTGGAGGATTCTATATTATGCTTAATCTTGGCTAATCAGAAGCAGTACACTAAATTATCCTCTTGCAATTCAGCATCATGCTCATAAGTATGGAATTGATGCAAATCTATATTTTTGGGGGAGGAATCAGTGTTGGATGTTGAAACCAGGCAACAGAAACATTTACCTTCCTCTTTTAACATTGGTTTCTCTTTGCCTCCACATGAGCTAGAGAACTTGTTTTTTCTTTGCATTGTTTATATCTTAATAAAAAGGAAGCAAGAGCTGTCATTGGGTTTGATTTACACAGAGAGAGAGAGAGAGAGCCTCCAGATGAGCATCAGACCCAGTGAAGCGTGTCCCACATCGCATAACCATCCATATCCTTTCTTTAGTGAGCTGGGTTTCTGCTTCCTTGGGATGATAGATCTAAATCAGCAGGTGATACAGGCACTGTTCATTTTGACTGTGGTTTTCTCCCTCCTGTATGATGGTGTCGATATCAGCTTTTTGTGGGCATTGCTGCAGCGTATCAGCACAAGAAGCAAAACACTCAGGTCTGGTTTTAGTCTCAGTAGGTCTATTATAGAGAGAGAACAGAAATGCCAGAGAAGCTGAATTGATACCAAAGCCTAAAAAGAAAGGGATCCTATTATGTCAGTTAGCATAGCTTTATAAACCTTGCAGTGTTTTATGAGGATATTATTTGGTTGTCTTTTTTGCCATGCAGATTATAGATATTTTGCCATGCAGAATACAGATAACCTGTCTGAAGTTATCTGTATTCCCCAGTCCTTGATGCCAACACATCTGCTGAAGCCTTTTGCATATGTCCTCTACTAGTCTCCTTCAACAATTGTCTATGGGCTTTTTGTTTTCCTTCAGCCAGTTTGTTGCAATTTTTCAGGCTGACAGGCTTTGTGCATGTTTAGAAAGATTTTCTTTCAAATATGAGATAGCCAAGTCTTTACTTACTGAACTTGAACATGAAAAAATGGTTCACTTACCCATTCAAAATTGCAAGCAAGCATTTGCTTTCAAAGGAATGTCCTTTTGTGTCTTTTTCTCACATGCTCATTAAGCACTGTGAAGTGTCTAGGAATAGAAAAAGGGATTTAAGATGCTTTAAGAAAAGACAGCGTTCTTGTTCTGTTGTTATTCATTTGTACTTGTTAGTGTGTAGAGATCCCTTTCAGGCCCACTGGAATTGCTACCATCCAAATATGTCATCATAGACAACCCTTGTCCCAGGGATTTGCCAGGCTAAAGAAATCATGGGCAATGGTCCAGAGAAAGGGACAGCAGAGAAATGGAATTACTTGGCTGAGGGCACCCAGGATTTACTGTGATCTGCAGAAGAGGGAAATGTGTGCCTCTGCCTGTGCCAGGGCTCTGTATAATATTGTAAGCCTGTCCCATTATTTTAGTGCCGAGCTGAACACCCCTGCCCTCATTAAGCAGCCATTGCTAACTCATGGGAGATGTTAGTTGCAAAAATTATTACATATTTTTTCTTAATTTTATTATTTTAATGTTAAATTTCTTCCCTAGACTGATATTTTAAAAGCTAATTGTTAAATTTGAGGCCTCAAATTTAATTGCCTCAAATTTAATTCACCTTGAGGAACCGAGTTCTTAGCAAAAGTTTTGGATTAGTAGATTTTTGTGACTGAATCAAATTAGGGCACATATTCCAGTGTCCTAGGACTAGGCTCCATTTGTAAAGCCACATGCCTTGTCAGACAGAACTGGACCAGTGGGCAGAAAATGCCTTTCAACACTGGGGAGCATGATTCTCCTCCCCATGCCAGGCTGCAGAAGATTGCTATCTTTACTGCAACCTGCCAACACACATAATTTTGTTGCTGAATGAGTAATGAGGAAGAAAACTAAACAATTTTCTACTTATTTCTTGTTGTTGCAGGAGAACTTTTTCCTCTGAATCTCTTTACAGAGAGTGTAGGAATTACAAGGGTAAACAGTGGATGGCTATACAAAATATATTTATTTGAGACGTGTGTGTGTGTGTATGGGTGTGTGTTTGAATACAAGTTAGAAATGGCAGTAAGAAGGAAATTCACTGTCCCTTCTCTAAATTTATTGAAAATCCAAGCAGGACAAGATATTTCCATGCTCACTTTCATGAAATGCATGTGATAAGGTTTATCCCAAACAAAATAGGCCTAAAACCACCAGGCTTTTGTTAGTGGAAAACTTTTACTTTTTTTTTTTTTTTATATAGAAATAAAATACTTGAGCACCATGAAAGCCTGGAATTCAGAAGCACAAAGTCATCAAATTCCCTTTGCTACTGAAGGAAGGCTGATACACAGATAATTTTAAGTGGCAATCTGCTAAGGATGCTGAGTTTCCTGTCCATATTATTGTTCAGTCTACAAATAGGCAGTGAAAGGCAACACAGCTGCTGGAGATACCCTTGCCTATCACTTGGCAAACATGTGATCATTGAACAAACACAGATATCCCCCCAAACATAAGCTCTCTGTGTGCTCAGATGGTGGAGCTGAGGGAGATGGGTGAATTACAGGTCTCTCTGGGAGCCACAGATAACAGAGATGCTGATGATCAGCACTTCTGAGCACCCAGCAGCTCTGCTCTTACTGGGAGTGATGCTGCTCCCTGCCGTGCACCGAATACATTAGAGGTCATTGTCACGCCTCTCGAAAAACAAAGCAGAACAAGAATTTTTTGTTTGCACCTATGTACATACATGATTGTACTCATGCACAAATGCAGCAGCAAACAGTGGTATGCCCCATTCTCTTTGAAGTTACAATGAAATGAAACATAGATGTGAGGAGGTGATTGCACCCACTCATGTGTCGTGTCTGTAACAGTTATGATTGGGATGACTAACAAAGAGAACTTGCTTAAGTCCCCTTATTCCTGGAGGAATGTGGGAATTGTTACATTAAATGTGATTAGTGTAATATTGCCCTGATCAGTACCAATTCTTCAAAGTGAAATAGTATCAAAGTTAACTGTACTTAAGTAACTGATTTTAGATTGCCTTAAAAATATGAAAAAGTAGAATTAATTTTTCAGTTTAGCTCCAAAACCAGATCAAATTCAGAGAAAAGATTGTGGGTTTTTATCACTTTCAAACAAAGGGGGATTTTGAAAATGAGAGATTAAAATGTTTTAACCTTTTAAAAATGCAATTATTTTACAACTATATTTTACCCATGTAAACTTGAATTTGTGAATATCCATTGATATCAACTGCTCAGGTCAGATCAGGTAAGCTATGTGTGCTGTATGGCTAAGTTATTTGGATGAAAAATTTCACTAAACCTTGGAAAAAACAAATTAAACCCCCTAACCTTCTGCTTCTAGCTACTATTTTAATTTGAGCTATGAAAATAGTTTATTCAGCTTTTCTATCACTTGTCTCTAGGCCAAAAATGTCTATATTTTTTTCTAAATAAAGGTGGAGATAGTGGTTTTATTATGCAGGTTGAATGCTTTATATAGCTCTCCTAGATTTGCTGACATAATGATGTCTTGTGGCAATACTTTTGCAAGATTAGTATCGTAGCATGTAAAAAATTATGTCCTTTCTATAGATTTTCTTGTTTCTGTGAGCAGTGCTTTAGAGATTTAAAAAATGTTATTGGATTTGCCTATAAAGATAACGAGTTTTGATCCTGTGGCACCAAGTATGAGAGTATATTCATTGTTTATACACAGACAGTAGAGCTAGAAATGAAAACTTTGAAACATTGACAAAAGCAAAAGATTTGTACTTTCCCTGACAAATGAGAGCATATTAATAAGTTTTGACTTAATCTTACAGTAATATATGCTCATACAAGTATTCTCTGAGCCTTGCACAGGAGCTGTTGTGTCAATCATTACAAAAAGTTCCTGTGCCTTGATAAATTAATTTATACCATATTTTGATGCTATTGCAGCACCATTCTACACAGGAGAGCAGTTACTTAAGGTCAAGTTAGTAGCATTTTATTTTTAAAGGCAAAATTATGTTCCCTTGCATTTGTCTAAAAGCATTATCTGGAACCAGGAAAATCTGGACTTCCTGCTTGCTGATCTGTCAGACCCAGCACCATGTTGTCAATCTGTGTCAGGTGAACCTCTCCAAATCTTTTGTCCTGGAGCATCTAGCCACAGTGGGCACTGTTTGAAGTCAAACTGGACTGAATGCAGCTCCAGACTTTCTCTGCCAGTCTAAGGACAGGGCATGGCTAGAAGAGCACACAACTTGAGTGCAACAGGGCCAGTCAACAGGTTAGCTGCTGAGATAAACTTAGGATCAGGAACTAAGCTTGACAGAAGATTAACAATTTGCCCTGGAAACAGCTGAGAGGGTAAAAATGGCATCAGAGGTTTTGCTAGGTAATTTTGGCATCTGGGAGCAGAAATCTGAGAAAAGCTTCATATGTTGGGCCTTATGCATCAAGAAGTGCAATATTAGCTGTCTGATACAACCCCTGAGGCTGGTATCATGTTGGATATTGTGTGGGGGATGGCTGGTTTCCTTGGGATCTGCAGGAGCTGATTGATGGAGCTGTCACAGCCCCTTATGTGTCAGAGCCTGGGGAGGGCTGTGAGGGAAAATTTTAATGGTGCTTGTCATCAAAGAAAAATTTTGTGCTTCTCACTTCAGTGGTCCTGCTGACACCATCAACACAGGATCATGGCAGGCTTTCTCTTGCTGGCCTGATCTTTACTGGGGCTTCTCATAGATCCTTTTCACTGAATGTGTCTCTTCTGCACCATTAAAGGCAGTGACAGGACTCCAGCTGCTCAGAAAGATGAAGTTTAACAGCTCTAGAATATTCTAGCTAGATACAAAAGTCATGAATATGTAAGATTTAAATAAATGTCATCTTGCTTGCAGAATGAGAGGAATAAGGAATGGATTATTTTAGTAGGAGTTTTGCTGTTTTGTTTTGTTTTGTTTTTTTAAAAATTATTTTGTTAATGTACTTTTTCATAATTTATAATTTTTCTGCATCCACAAAAAGCTCAGGTTCATGTTCATAGGTTGGATGGGTTGGTGCTGGCAGAAAGGCTGGTGGGACACAGGTTTATGCTGAAGAGGAGCAGTACTTGTCCCCAAAGAAAGAAGGCAGAGCAGGGCAAGAATCCAGCTGGTGAAGGAGTTTATGGGAGCTGCAGCATTGGTGATTCTTGCACAGGGAGAGGAGGTGGTGATGAGGACGACAAAGGCAATGTGTCATGGGTTCTGATTCCTTCTTGTGACCTTGGAAATTGAAGGAATAAGGAGAGATTATAGTATGTGTGTTAGAGGTGCTGTGCAAGGCATAACAGAAAAGATGGGATTTTTTTATCCAAAATCCCTTACTTACAAGAAAAGATAAAACTGAGTGTGATCTCACAGAAAATGTCTAGGTCTCAGAAAACATAGGAAATGTGGATAAGCAAAGCTTTTATTTTTCCTTATAATTTTGTGATGCTATCTGTAAATGCTTGAAATCAAAGGAGATGTTCTGTTCCCAGCTGCCATGAACCTGGGCACTGCAGAGGTGCTCTGTATTGTGGAGGCTTTTGTGGGTAGTGGGAGCATCAGCCCTTCTGATCCCAGGATCAGGGCTGAATCCCCCTGGCACAAAGCAGACTCCTGGGGTCTGCTGCCCACTGCTCTGGAATGTCTGGGGAAGCCCTAACATGTCTGCACAGCACTTTTGGTGGCAGCCTGAAGCATTTTAAATATAGGTGCAGCTCCTGTTTGAATCTGGTATAATAAATGCAGTGAACACAAATGTCTCATGGAGCATAAATCAAAAATAGGAAAAGGGCAACAGGTTGTCTTAGAGAGCTTTTCAGAAACAGAGCAGAGTCTTTTTTTTTTTGCAGTGAAGCAAGATTGTAGGGGAATATTTAGATGAAAGGAAAAGGGCAGTTTCATACTGTGTGGACACAGATGGAGGAAGCCACATCCAGGCCTACATTTCATCTTCTGAGAGATGTCACTGACAGGTTGTGGTTCTGTGTTCAACCTCCCCACACTTATAGGCACTTATAGGTTCTCCTGAAAACAAGCCAAGTAGCAGCAGCAAGAAAGTTTAGCAGTAGGTAATTAACCAATTGTAGCTCTTTGCTCATCATGATAAGGGGATATTTCACTACTGTGAAAAAACTATACCTTCATAAAAGCAAAATTAATTGTGATTACTTCCCTTAATCTTTGCTTCTTTTTGACGGTGACACTTATGAAACATCTGAATGCTCTATCAGCTTGTGGGTAAATGTCATTAAGTTAGTAGTTGCAGAGTATTGACAAAGACTTCATTAAAATAATATGGTTTTGTAATATGTAAGCACGTGGCAAAGTCATGGTAAATAGATTTCAAGCTTGATAATTCTTTTTTCTTGTATAGCTTTATGTTGGTATTTAAAAAGTTGCTTCTATATTTAGTGCTTTTCCCTTCAGAGTGAGTTCCTTGAGATGCTGCAGTGTGATTGGGTGTTTCCTTCAACTTTAAAAAAAAGTTTCCACATTAAAACTTAGCAAAAATGTATCAGGGGAACTGTCTTGCTGTCAGTTTTTCAAAACAACTACTTTTGAAGTCACTGGGGATATCTGTTGAACAAGGTGTGGCATAATATGGCCTAGGGCTACTAAGTTGCTTGCTTGATAAATGTTACAGGAAATGTGTTCTGATTATTGCACTTTTGCTCTTTTTGCTAAGTGCCTTAACTACCAGCTTCTCGTTAATGGTTTCCCCATGAATGTGCTCTTTCTGCCAGACTGGCATCAGCTGAAAAGGAGAATTTAGTCTGACAGCTGTCCCTCTTGCAGAGCAGCTGGTACATCTTCAGCAATTGTGGAACCCCAAAGAGAAGGGGGAAGAGTCCATAAAGAAGTAGCTCATCATCACACTTGGTTTTTTAGGACAGGTACTCAAGGGGGTACGTTAGTGCTGCTTGGCTGACTTTGAAAGAAAGCTTTGGATTTACTGTGTCTTAAGTCTTTCATCCTTTTAGATACTTCCAATCTGGACACAGTTTGTGGTGTTTTGTGCATTAGGGTTGATAGTAAATCAACAAAGATTCTTCTAGTCCTGGAAACTTCCAGGGAAGAACTGGAAGACTGAAGTTGTTTCTATAAGAGAATTACTTTTATCCTCAGTAGAATGGCCTGCGTGAGCATCTACATATTGGTAGAGTTGGCAAGCAGCTTTAGCAAACACATTACTGATTTTTAAATTGCAGCTTGAGCACTACAAAGATGAAGATAGCCCTTAATATCTTAGTCAACTTCAGGAACAGGGTGTAACTTTAATATCCAATTCTTGCTTACTGTGGCTTCTTATTAAAAAGGGCATGTATTTCCCAGTGAAAGTCAGATATGGAAGAGGTCTTACTGGAGACCTCTTATCTGGTCAGATATGGAAGAGGTCTTACTGGAGACCTCTTATCTGGTCAGATATGGAAGAGGTCTTACCAGTAAGAGGACTTACTGGTCCAGACTTCAGCAAATAACTTTTGTGAAAACTCTTCCATTATGTGCTTGCTAAAGCTGCTTGCCAACTCTACCAATATGTAGCTGCTTGCCAACTCTACCAATATGTAGATGCTCACACAGACCATTCTACTGAGGATAAAAGTAATTCTTCCAAAAAAGGATAAAAGTAATTCTTCCATATCTGACCAGATAAGTCTAGACCACTAAGTCCCTGAGGTGAAAATATTTGGAACCCAGGAATGTATTCAAGGACAGCAATTTAGTACAAATTTCCTCTGTTTTTTTCTCTTTCCAAAGCATCTGCTTATAACCAACTGCTGTTGGAGAAAATTCAGTTTAACCATTCTTAGAGTTTTAAGGCATTCCTTCTACTGGAATAATTTATCTCTCTGCTCTTTGTCTTTGCCTATCATAACTGAGTAGTGGGGCATCTAAGGCAAAGTTGCTTGTGCACATGTCCCTGGTTTGTGCAGATAGAAGAAGGTTTTTTTGAATGGTAATGAATTAGAGAGAGGGAACTAAGTCCTGTATCCACAGAGGATACTGGTACACATGACCTCACTCATGCACAGCTACATCAGAAGCCTGATGTAAAGACAAAGCTCTGTAATGAGAAAAGGAAAGAGAAGAATCAAATGTTAACATCTATGTAATTCTGCTATTCTGATGCAACATCCCCAGAACAAGTACCTATGCTCACCTTCTGGGTCTTGTGGGTATCAGTGGTTCTCAAAAATTGTGGTCTGTGCAGCAAGTCTCACTTTGAGCCAGTTGAAAATATTTTTTCTTCCTCCTCCTCTTTTTTTTTTTCTTTTTTAATTTAAAATAATCACATAATTTTTGAGAATGTCTTTGTTATAAGGTACTTTCACGTCCAAGAAAGATTTCCAATCACTTATGTGAATAGAAAAGTTTAAAATAACTTTGTGTCTCCAGTCACTATTTGAGATGCAGATACTCTAAGTTCAAGTCAGTGCTATTGATGTAAAGTAGGGATGTTGCCCACATGTCTTTCAACTAGTAGGGAGGTCTCAAACTTTACTGGAAAAGCTGATACTTTTTTCAAAAGAAAATGCATTTTGCATTTCACACTGAATCTAGACACTCACCCTGCAACAGGCTGACTTGTTGACTTATCTGTCTGCTTTTGGTCTTCTCATTTTTAGTAAAATGTCTTGCTTTCTGAGTATCTGTAATGACAGCTGTACCCATGACATTTGTTAAAGATTAGTACAGCTGGAAAGGAACTGATATCAGCTTATGCTATGTGAAAACCAGGTTATAGGCTTCATAAGTTCTCCCTGACACCTGAATGACTCCTCTGATTTTTTCCACATAGTTATCAGCATAGCAAGACACCAGCTTTGATGTGTGTTCGTTCCTGTGTTCACCAGTGCAACCTCATCTCTTTCCTCACTTATCTTTTAAGTGTAAGTTCACATCCAGTTGTTTCAGCTCCTTTCCACAAGAATATCATCTTAGTCACTTTTCCAGTGCCAAGAACAATGGGATTTTCATCTTTCATTGAGTATCCACATGCTACTGCAATTGAAAAATAAGGATAATCTGTTCTCTTTACCCTTGACACTTGTTTTATAAAGGGGGTACACAAGAAGTAACCAGAGCCAGCTGTTCTTCAAATAAAAAATAGAGAGCTTTATTGCCACTGGAAGAGTTATGTCCACTTTTACAATCTCATGGCAATGCCATAAATTTTTTTTGCCCTCTGAACTAATATATTTGAAAGCATTTTCCTGCATTCTAATCCTTGCTGTAGAAAGACAGTATTTCCAAGTGTTGCCTCTAAGCAGCTAATCACTTGCTCAGCTTCCCACACTTTAGCTCTTAACCTCTCCTTTCTGACTGATGAAGATAGTTCAAGTCTGGAAGATAAGGTTTTTGTACTGTAATATATATAGGGAAAGCAGCTTTTTACAAATCCAAGCAGACTGGGACCTGCAATATTTCACTTCATAAAAGTATCAGATGAGGAAGGATAAATGCCTGAGTACAAACTTGAGTAACTCATTAAATGCACCAAAATTATGAAAGTAGTTTCTTGATCTGACATTAAGATTAGTTAAAAAGAAAAAATAGTAGCTGCTTTGTCAACAGAAACAAAGAATTCAACACTTTCCCTTATCCTCTTGCCAAGCTGCTGCTTAGTCTTATCTTTTAATTAAACCTGAACTTTAAATACATGTGTCTAGCATACCAGTTTATTAAATAAAACATCAATAGACAAACAGTATTTTTGTTAATTAGCATTCAGATCAGAGGTTTATGGTTGTTATTTTTTCCTCCATACAGGATGGACAAATTAAAGATCCCAGTTTTGCTGCAACTTAGTTTAAAGTCATCAATTAAGAAACAGAAATTACAGTCTCATGCTGAAAACATTTTTAGTTTCCACTAGAATTATTTTCTACTACAAAACCACACGCAACTGCTTTAATTTTGTGTTAAATAGAGACATTACTCCCAAGAAATGAAACTTAGAATAGCAATCTTCTTATCAGTCCTTGATAAGGAGTTTATAATATCTTCATTCAAAAGGGAAAACTTGATTTGTTACATTTTTCTTCAATTCCCAAATAATTTGACTGGTTTTCCTATTTAAAATTTTTTTAAAGTTATTTTTAAAATGTTTGAGGAGTTGAGTCTCTTTGGGGAATTGGAGATAAAACCCGACTACAGTGAAGCCAGTGGGAGTTTTACCATTTTTTGGAGGCCAGTTTTCATAAGGTTCCTCAGATGAGACTGAATGAATTTGCAAATGACCCCATTCATTGCTATGCAAGCCCACAGTATTGACATAGGGGTAGTTATTCATTCAATGAATGGAAGTAAAACCTCTTGACTTAGATAACCAAGCCCGCAGCACTAGAACACAATTCAAAGTGCTGAATGTCAAAGAATGCAATTTCTGGCTACAATGGCTAAAATCCACATCATTTTAGGCTTGTCCTAGCCTAAAAAAGGACTTATTTTTTTCATAAAATCGAAATGCTGATGGGATCAATGATATTCTTGAAGTTAAATGTACAGTTTTCTAGGTTAAGCCTCAAGTGCTTATAAATAATAGAGAAATTAAAAAGCAATCCAGATTAGTCTCAAATTACTGGATGGTCAAAGAAAGAGTTGAGTATATTAAAAAAAAAAAATTGATACTCAAACACATTTATGCCCAATGGAAATAAAGCTTATATTTAGAACTCCGGTGATCTAAAATATTTTCACCACCTTGAAAATATTAACAGTCAAGGCCACCCTTTTCTTCAGACATAGAATGACTGCACTTTCCTTTCTGTTCAATACAGTATTATATTGCAGTTTTGTGGACATTAATAATGCAGCATGGGTGTAACACTATAATGACTCATAACCTAGAACAAACATAATGTATTTATCTAATATAAAATGGTGTCATAAGCAATGAGGCTAAAACAAGCACCTAAGAAAGAATTCATGATGGAAGAAAGCAAGACTGTTTCCAGTAACTCTATGCAAACATTAGGAAGGTGGTTAATTGGTAAAATGAATTGGAATTAATTATGCATGAATCCTGTGGCAAGTACAGCAGCACTCAACTCATTAAGAAATCATAGTTTGGAATGGAGGGTGCCGTTCTGACTGCATTATATCCTCAATGTGCTTATGGCCACTTTTCAGAGGATTGCAAGGTAGCTTTATAGAGTGCACTGTCATTAGGAGAAATACCTGGGATTTCTGAAGCACGTGGGAACTCAAGAATCCTTTCAGCTTGTGAATTCCCTGGCAGATGTGTGAAGACAATATGCTGTCTTTAAAAATAGAAAAGGGCTAACACTCAAAAAATGAGGCCCCAGGGAAAATTTAGAAACAAATAACTAATCAATTTTAATTTTAAAAAATCAGGAGATAATAAAATGGTAAAAAGTGATGTTATAGGTTTTTCAAAAAAATGATTCCGTCAAAACAATTTAATTTCCTTCCTTGAAAAGGTAACCAGCATAATATCTAGAAGAACAGGAAACAATAAAAATAAGAAATCTGTATTTTAGTACTGTTTTTTTGACATTCACAAGCTTTATAAAGTATTATGGTCTAGCTTTAATCACAGTAAAGAGGATGCAAAACATGGATCAAAATTTCCCCACTTTAATTAGTGTGGGACACTAAGACATGTCTTTTTAGGGAAGGAGCAGATAAACAGCATATCAGACCATAAAAATGATACAAAATTTATAAAGCAAAACCTAGAAATTTAACTATATAAGGAATATTTCACTATGGAAGTTGAACAGTTTTCTGCATTGCTAATTAATGACAGAAAAAAATTTATCTCAAATCAGATTTACTTTAGATATGAAGAAAATCTTCTAAAATGTTATGGAGGATGAAATATTGGGATGATATATATGTGGTGTGTTTAGAGATTCATGGAGTCACAGAACAATTTACGTGGGAAGGGTCCTTAAGAGGATATTTGTTCCAACTCCCCACTCAAATCAGATCCAACAAGAACAAGTTGCTCAAGATGGTTTCCAGTGAGGTTCTGAGTGTTAATTTTTGGTTCCAGAGGCTTATACTGAGTTAAATACAAAGTGTAGACAGATAGAGTCCCTTTATTTTTCATGAATTACAAAGCCTGGTTGGTATTATACGAAGGGCTAAGGAAAGGACAAATATTTTAGAAGTAGAATAGAAGAATATTTTAGGAATGTTCATTATTTTTTCAAGTAGGATTTCTCAGATATGAACCCTGTGATAAAGCTTTGGAGATATAGAAGGAAATTAAAATTAGTAGGACATTGTTTAAAAACCACACAGTTCAAAGAAAGCTTAATAGAAGAAGAGGCTGAATCTTCTGCTGTTGTGGGTTTAGAAGACATTTGAGATGAAAATTAAAGCTATCAAGTATTTAAAACAGAGGAAAGAAGAAAACTAAGAAGGTGGTATGTGTGCTCTGTAGATGCTTGCAGACAAAAATAAAACTAATAGCAAAAATATATGCAGTCTAAAATGAGAAAGAAAAGTGACAAGGAGAAAGAAATTGAAAATTCCAAATGGTGGAAGAAGTCCTAATCAGCTGCATGTGTTCATTTTCAATAAAGATGTCTAATGAGGGCATAGAAATTAAATCAGAGGATTTGTGCTGGAAGCAAATAACTAGCAAGAAGAATTAAATGAGAAAGAGCATAGAGTAAACAAAGTGATGTTTGATGAGAATGTTACAAAACAAACAATAAATATGCAGATTCATACAATGTGCATAGAGAATATGAAAATAGTGAGAAGAAGTCTGAAATTTCAGAACTTATATTTTTCAAATTCATAGGAGCCAAAATTGTTGCTAATCACTTATGGAAAAGTAGATTTGATAGCTGTATAAAAGAGTAGCTTGAAAATTATTGCATAAATGTGGTAATGGTCAATTATTTGCAAAATATTCAAACAGAAAAAAGGAGAGTTGGAAATATTGTGGACTATTTTTTTCCCTTATCTTGATCAAAATCCAGCATCTTGCTAAACAAAAGTTGATTTGTGGTGGTCCTCCTCTGCTGCTCACAGCCTCCTCACCTGGGCCATGATCTTGCACATGATCAGGAAAGCACCTGCTGCTTTTGCAAGTGGCTGATTTTTTGAGTCATTGTCCATTAACATTCCACACTCTTACATGTAGTAAAACAACTGAAGTAATAATGGTACTTTTCTGTGACATTGAAGGCAAGATGTAAAGCAAATGCTGCTTTTGAATTTTGGTTGACCAATATGGGCCTTTAATGATGCAAAAGTACTTTGTCTTTAGACTAGAGAATGAAGGTTTGGTGAAACACTGAAGAAAGAAGGAAAAAGTCTTGTAGATACAATTAGGATATTACACAGTGTTTAGAATATAATTTTCTATATGGTATTTTCTACTCAGATTGTCCTGCTTAATTTTTTTGTAATGGAATGCACTCAATCCCATTTTCAAGATAACATTTTGGAACACATCAATTACCATGATTATCTGAAATGAATTAGTAGTTCAAGGAAAAGTATTATCTCTCTTTTCCAGGGCTGGATTACCTTTCCTGGGAAAAGGACAAATGGCTGCAAATATAATGTCTGTTAATCATGATAATACATAAATTGAACAGCTTGCCAGGATTGAATTTATTATTTTGCTCTGCAGCCATAGTAGATATTTCCTTCAGCTTTCCTTCAGAGAGGTATATTTCTTCAGCCAGCTTAGAAAGGAAAAATATGACCTATTTCTGTAAACATGGACATGTCTGCAATCTTGACAAAACATTCATAATTTGTATGAGAAATGAGGAAATAGAAAATCTTTAACCATGTTTTAGCATGGTTAAAATCCTACCATTACATCCCTGGGAGTATTGGAGTCCTCTGCTCAGCAGAACAGACATACCACATCAATTTTTTAATGTCACTGACCCTGTGTGACCCTTCCTATTGAGCTTCATCAATAATTTTTGAAGAAGACTTGACCTAAAATGTACAGTGTTTTAAATCCTTCTTGCAATCCTTGTCTTTCAAAACATGCTTGTAGGAAAAGGTGGTAATAGCAGAATACACTCACTCTCTAACTGAATCAAATCTAATTTTGGTTTCACCCTTTGCTGGATACTTTTCTTTTTTTTTTTTTTTTTTGTGAGGAGGAGTAGGAAATTCATCTTCCCTCTTGCTGAAATCATCCTAATTAAATATTAATTCATCCAGAGAGTATGCCCACAGGCGATCAAAATTAATGGTGAAAGCAGCCACAAGCAAAAATTTCAGTTTGGGTCATGTTGACTGTTTGGAAATATTCGGTGGAGTGAAAACTGGAATGGAATTCACTAAGGTCATTCTTTCTTGTGCTTATTTTTCTGTCTGCATCCTCTGGCTTTGTATGGTTATTGACAAAGGGCATAAAAGCAAGAAAGACTTCAGCCTGGGCTTCAGGGGAACTTGCCCCTCTACAGTTTGCCACCTAGTTGTCATTAGTTCAAAAACTGGATTTTTTCTTCTCATTAAATTATTTGCCTTTGGAGCCCATATGGCCTTTGGAGGCCTTTGGAGCCTCACATCCCCAGCAAACCAGTTATACTGGAAGTGAGCAAAAAGCATGACTCTGAGAATGATCTGTGAGCAGCTTGGAAAAAGGATTAGGGGCATCAACAAACACATAATTTATTAGATCCTTGTCAAAAAATTAACATAAAACATTAGACCTCGAATTCAGTATTGACATCCAGTACAGGGAGAAGAAAAACAAGCATAAGTTAAAAAGAAAAATATTCTGCTTGTAAAAGTGACTTTTAAAACCTTCTCCCTTGCCCGGAGGAAACACTGGGAGAAACACGCGTTACATGTTTGGTACAGTATCCATGTGGCAGATAGAGCTTCTTCACCAAAACAGGTTCCTTATCCCAGCCCAAGGAAACCTGAGCCTGTAGAAAGCTCACAGAGCTGGGTGTGCCAAAGCTAAGCTGAGTGAATGCAAACCAATCTTATTGGAGTGCCTTATAGGAGTTTTCTAGGCTTGAAACCCTGAAGTACTAAATCAGTTTTAATGTGGATTTGGTGGGTGTCACAAATGTTTAATAAATTCAGACATGAAATAGACTGAAGAATTGTTCCTCAAATGAAAGGGTAAAAACCCTATAATCTTGATGATATCTGAGAAATAATCTCTTACCATAAAAGTCACTCCTACCAGATGCCACCAGTCTGTAAGATTTAATTATTTATGAAATTTGGTTTTTGACCACTTTGTCTCCAAACCATATCACTTGCACTTCTTGTCTCTTATCTACTTCTTACTCTCTGAAATCTCCTATAAAATCCTGTTAAGGTTTTGCTCTTGGGACTGCTGGATTTCTTCCTTTTTATGTCATTATAACCTCCTGTTCAGCTTCTGGGTAAGTGTCTTAAGACTAAATGGGAGAGAGGTCTAAGTGTGGGTTTAAGAATTTGCATTCCAATGGAGATGCAAATTACCTGTGATTGTAGTTGAGATGAATGTCAAGGAAAGAAGCACTGGTACAATCTTGGGTTAATGTGGTGTGTCCAAGTGTGTTAGCAGCAGTGAGCTGATATGAATATTTCTGTAGTAGGATGACCCTGGTTTTCTAGGGAAAAAATGAATATAATATTTGGTCAGACCTGTAGACCCATCACCGATCTTTTTCTTTCAGTCAGAAAAAGAAAGAAACAATCCATCCTTTGATTACCAAACACTATTTTTTTTTTTTTTTTTTTTTTTTTTTTTTTTTTGTGAAGGTTTACTGGGCTGTTTTCTAAGAAAAGAACAAAAAAGTATCCTTGCATCACAGGAACAAAAATAATTAATTAATATGCCATGTGTATGGGGCTGGGCCAGCAGGCTGGCTCTCTCCTGTGCCATTGCAAGTGTCATCCACCTGGGGCCATGTAAACCACTCATGCAAAAGGGTCTTACAGGGTTCCTGGTGCTGTATCTCAGTCTGCCTTGAAGTCCATTGAATCTAATGGGAGGTTTTCTGAAGACTTTAATGGTATTTTGAACACATTTTTCCATGTGCTTTTGAGTGCAATGGGTGCATGTTGGTGCTCATGAATATCCATTCTCTGAAGACATTCTGGCAGAAATTTCCTTCAGGCTCTCTACCAGAGAATCTTGGATGTGATTTTAAGTTCTTTACTCAGCCAAATGTGGAAAATACATGAAGTCTCAGGGGTTTGTTCCTCCAGTTTTCACAAATATTGGTAGTTCTATCATGGTCTGCAATTTAGTGATTATATCAAAGAAACTGAAGTGCTAATCCCCGTTGAGCTGTTGACTGTGTAATGAGAGGCTTCTAAAGTCTTTCAAAGTTACTGAAACAGGTGTTGTGAGGGATAAGAACATCAGACCAAGGCGAATAAAATCACATCACAGAAGCTACGCTTCCATGGAAGCAGATTTCTTTGCCATCCAAGTTAGCATGTGGTTTCACAACCTTTTGTTGTTTTTAAAATCAATCTCCCGCTCCAACAAAGTTCCAGACTAGCAAAGCCAGAAGGTGAAACTACACAGACCAAAAATTTACAATAGCAGTGGCAAGAACCATTGTCAACCTCTTTTGAAACTACTAACTGGAGCACTAACCTTTGTGTTTATTTTGCAAGACAGACAAATATCTACTGGGAGCTAGATGGAGGTCATCCACACATTTCATATGGGTCACTGAATAACGATCACAGGATATCTACTTTCATTTTGAATCAGTAATACAGAGGTGAAAAGCCCCAAATTTCATTATTAATGCCACAGGCATTCCAGGTCTCTGCCTTCATTTCTTTATCCTACAGGTTCTATGAACCCTTAGGAACCTGGTTACTTTTAGGGCCGAGCAGGCTGCTTTTTCTGACATTCAAAGGGGATTTTGAACCTTGAAAGTTGTCTGTTCACAGTGGCAAAAGATGCATCTGGAAGAGAAATGTAGCATGTATGAAAAATACTTTTCAGGGATCAAAGGAAAAGAATATATACAAAGAAAGAGAATAACCTGTATTTTTTTATATGATAAGACAAACTGTAAAGTAATGAAAGTAAGTAAATAAAATCACTGGTGAAAACCAGAAAAGTAATGGTAAAGCTTCCTGAAACAGATGGTTTGTTTTTATTCCAAGAGATACATAAAAAGTTTTATTATTATCTAAGTTCACCTTCCTTCATTTTATGACAGGAGAGGGAAGAAGAAAGATAGGAAAAGGGAAACTAACAGCTATTTGGAAACACAATGGTGGAATTTGCTGTTTCAAAGAATCAACAAAATGCCCAGGATTGGATATTGTTATGCAATAAGTACTCCAGAGTACTCAATTTTCAACAGGCTTAATTCTCAAGTGACAATCCAGTGGACCAAGAAATCAGGCTCTGGTAACTGAAGTCTTGTATAATGCCCATATGGGCTTTTAAAGATTGACTGTGAGACAAAAATATAAGCATCTAATTATAACTGTAAAACAACTAGACAGTATTGTTACCATTTTGTTATTAGGATGGATAAGTTTTCAGTTCAGGCTGCCCCAGCTATCCTTATATTGCCTTGAAGTGACAACCTATGCTTGCACTGATGATGCTATGAAGTGAGGCAGTGTGTTTACTATAAGTTGGGATTTTTTCAAAGAGCATGTTCATCCAAATTTTAAGTTTCCCAGAGGGAAAACTGCAAGAAAGAGAGCAACTCCCTGGGGATTATTTCTTCAAACTGAAGCCATCTCCCAGTTGGCTGAAACTTACTGAACTTCACACGTCTTTAACTGTTTCTTTCAAGGTATCAAGGAGACCTTTCATGCTCGTATCTGAGAGCCATGTTTGGACCTTTGTGTCAGACAATTAAATGGACTGTGAGACTAATAGGTCTTAATTAAATCTGTTTTTTTCATAACTTCCTGCTAGATGTGCTTCATCATCATATTTACTAACCAATTTTGTAAAGATAGTGCAATGGAATTGATTTTTCTAGCAAGAATCTATTCATGCTGTGAAAAATACTTTTGGACTTGCTTTATTGGCTCTCATTTTGCAAAGTTCTTCAGGTGTTTAGAAGCCTTGAGAGCTGAAACTCTAGGAATTTTCAAGGCACCCCTAGAATTCACCTTGGTGAAGTTTTCTGTGTACATCAAGTCATCAAACAAATTCCCTCCTTCTGCTTCCCCATGGTAATAGAGCTCTGTAGCTTCAGAACTGGGCCTGTCAGGAGGAGTTGAGTGCCTGGCCATCTGGGTGATGCTGAGGCAAAGGTCAGCCTGCATCCAGTGGGCTGGGCTTGCCTCAGAGTCTTGAGCTGACCTCAGTGTGCTGCCAGAGTTCAGTGCAGGCTTTTCAGTGCTGGTCAATTCACATTTTGAGCCACCCACCCTCTGCACAGAGGTCACTGTGCACACAGCAGTCCCTGGAGCATCACAATCTACTGCTCTAGCAATCTTTTGGGGAGTGGAAAATCTTTATATTTAAAAAAAAAAACCAAAAACTTTTCAGGAGACTTTTAGCCATAAGACAACCAGAAGCAAAAAGCCTTTTCTAAGATCTCTTCTCAAAAGATGATGTCCCTTTTTATTTTGTTAAATAAGAATATATCATATTTGACTAGAACAAATGAACAAATTTTATAGGATTTAATAACTGAGCCAGTGACTCAAATACAAAATTATTTTGACCCAAGGAGAAAAGAAGTTCCAGAGGAGCAATAACAATAAAACCAAAACAGCAGTAACACCACCTCTACCAATAACAAAAGAAAATAAATGGGTAATAACTTTTACCTAAGCCATATTAAAGATCATAAATATATTTTAAACATTTTGTGGTCAATTTAATATTTAGTCTTACACAAAAACATAAATTTCAATTGCTGGAATACAAACCTTAGCAATATACTTTACTGGGGCATATGTTTGTTTTTCCACTCTGGCATTTTTATTGGAAAGGTAGGTTTCTACTATTAGTCTGTAAACAGCGGTGAGCAATTTGTCTACCTCATACACCTCAGCAAACAGTCAGTGTGGGACCAGCACAGGATTTTCTGGTTTGCAGAATCACCTTGAGGTATTATCAATGAAGCATAATCAATCAATCATCAGGCAATACTTTCAAATTTTTACACAACCTCACTTTGTTCTTGTCTTCCTCCTGTGCTGACAGCAAACAAACCACTGTCAACAAAGGGCCTTTTTGCAGAATAAACTGAAAACTGGAAACTTTGTTTCTTCCAACCTTTCTAATCAGGGCAGTACAGTGTGTTTATTAATAGCTGTTGACTCATGAAGATAAGAACCATAAAACATTTTTCTATGTGTCAATCTATAATTGTCATTAAACCTTCAATAATTTCTGAAAAGTAATATAGCTTTCAAGTATTCTCTTTTAAAATCTAGAAGAGAAGATTGCCTAATCTGGAAAAACACCCAGTAAATCCAGACTGTTTCTTGGCTTTATCTCTCCTGGTCTTTTAGATTTTATAGCAGAATTACTAAAATTCTGCTCTTTCCATTAGCTGCAACTAGGGTCCATTCTCTGATTCCTTCCTTTTTGCAGAGAGGTAGCTTATGTGCCAGCTGATGCTCTGTGCTAGACAGGATATGTTCATGGCCACTCATGAGGTTTGTCTTCTCTCCAGGAACCTGATACAAGCCTGAGTCTGGTCATGACAGTGTCTGTACACATAGAAAGGAGTAAGTCCTTCCAGCTCTAAATAGGTGTATTTTTAGATGTCAAGCAAATGGCACATGTGGCACAAGGCAATTATCAGCGTTTCTTGGAATCTAACTGTCACCATTGGCTACACTGATATTTTTCCAGAGCTTCATTTTCCTTAGATTTAAGACCTTTATCTCTTTATTGTGCGCATAACTTGAAAATTGTATAGTAATTTGTCAGTTCATGTCCACCGTTTTTCTCAAAACTGGAAAAAAATGTTCACTAGGCATTAAAAGGTGCTTCGTACAGGTTTCTCATTGTTGGGTGTGCTGGATATCTGCAAGTGAGAGTAGGTAATGTGCTGTCCCCTCCAATTTTCTCTACTGTTCTTTGATGCTGCTGCTATAGAAAGAAAGGGGGGAACCAAAGTCTGCCTGGAAGCCTGCCCTGTGCCAGCGAGCCTCTTTGTATCTAACAGGGAAATGCAGACTCCAGACACAGGGACAGCATTTTTTTGGGTCTCTTTTGATGCTTGAGGACACTGTCAAATCCAGACATGGGGAGAGAATGACAAGAGGCAAACTGAATGTAGTTAATGATTAGAGTGTTTTCCTGGGAGGAAAGTGACCCAAAGTTTTCATTTCTGTGCTTTATTTTTAGCTCAGTAATGGACTCATGTTAAATGTATGCAAATCTCAGGGAATGGGGTCTGAAGCCCCAGGTCCATCCCCTGTAATTGCTGTCCTTATCACTGCATGATTTCTCCACTCTTTGGATGCACAAATGCCTGTCAACAGCACAAAGAGCTGAGAGCAACCATGCTCTTCTATTTTCCATATTTCCTCCATGTTCTTCCCATTATACCTACTGAGGTCCTGTTTAGAGTGCTTTTCTAGATGTAGGGAAGAGGAGAGGAGATGGGCATAGTGTCATCCCCCTCAGAGACATGTCTCATCTTCTTGCCAGGAATTATGATAGATATGTCTATTGTAATGTAGAAGTACGCCTGTGTGCATGAGGTGAGGATGGAGGGAAAAGGCTGTCATCCTTCCTTTTAATGATTTTTTTTAAGCAAATCCAGCATTCCTTCATTTGGTGCTTAAAGGATTTGAGCAGACTCTATATCAGGTGCATTTTTTAGAGGACTGCTCCTTCTATCTTTCATTTTTAATTCATCATTTATTTAAAGGGTTTCCACCTATTTTGTTCACATAAATAAGTGGAAAGCTCAATTAGGACCTTTGTAGAGCACTGCAAAGAAATGCTGCTGCTAATTAAGGTAGCATCAAAATTCAGGCTGGGGACACTTAGCCACAAAGCTGAGGAAAAACAAGTACCCACTGCACTAGACCTTACATGTGAAACAGAAGTTGTGTCTGTGTCTGCAAAGTTATGCCTACACTTATTGAAACCTGATGTTATACCATATTTCTACTTTTTGTACTTTTAACACAAGTGAAGAAATGACACTTGAGGGAGAGTTTGAAAGGTTTCTTATTTAAACAGCAAGTCAAAAAATAATGGAATGGTTTGAGTTGAAAGGGAGTTTTAAAGATCACATAATTCCAGCCACCCTGCCACAGGCAGCAATACCTTCCACTGGAACAGATTGTTCAAAGCCCCATTCAGCTTGACCTTGAACCTTTCCAGGGATGGAGCATCCACCACTTCTTTGGGCAACCTGTTCCAGTGTCTCATCACATTAATTGTAAAAAATTTCTTCCTTATGTCCAGTGTAAATCTATGCTCTTTCTGTTTAGAAATGCTTCCAGTACATAGACACCAAGTATTTTTCTTGCAAAGGCTGAGTGAGTACTGTCCTCATAGTATGGCTGAAAGCATGGTAGGAAGCCAGCTCCTCCTGGCTGGACTGAGACATTGGTTCTGAGATGACTTAAATACTCTCTGGAAATTTCATCAACCATCTGTGAATTGTGGTGGTTTGACTAGGAAGGAAGTTTCTTGGGAAGGTGGTGGTCAAACCAATCAGTGGCCAGAGGTGAATATTGGCACCTGGGGTGGCCACTAGGAACCTGGACACGCCTTGAAAACACACAGGGGTTAAAAGCAGAGCATTCCCAGGGGAACTTCCTCTTTGGGTCCAGCGGGGGATCAGAGCTGACCTCCCTTGCCCAGCTCCGGCTGGGTGGGGGAGGGGGTGAGCCCTGCGGCCGGCCGGGGCCGAGGCAGGCCAGGCCGGAGCCCTGAGGGACCCTGGGGTGCTTTGGGCAGGCCAGGCCGGAGCCCTGAGGGACCCTGGGGTGCTTTGGGCAGGCCAGGCCGGAGCCCTGAGGGACCCTGGGGTGCTTTGGGCAGGCCAGGCCGGAGCCCTGAGGGACCCTGGGGTGCTTTGGGCAGGCC
>VZRH01006684.1:128906-142746 GCA_013397555.1 Urocynchramus pylzowi | reverse complement strand
GAGAGATGGTACTGGGCAGAGAATTGAGTGTTCGAGGGGTGGTTACTGGATTGGGAAGGTAAAGCCTTGACTCATGGTGTTGATGGGAGAAGGTGGGGGGAGGAGAAGTGGTTTTGAAACTTCCATTGTAGACATTGTGTGTATGTGTATGTTTTTTTTTTCCTTTTCTTTTTGTGTTTATAGTAGATGTAATAAAGCTTTATTCCTTTACCCCTGAGATGATGGAGCCTGCTTTGCTGGATTTTGGGTCACATCTCACAGTAACCATTCGGGAAAATGTGCTTTCATGGGGGCACTGGCATTGGGCCAGGGTCAACCCATGACAGAATAGTAGTGGGGCATGTTGGTGGTGAGGAAGATCTGGTGTGCCATGGCACGAGCTCTTGGCTGCTGAGCAGATGGTAGGAGGGAAGGTTAGAAATGTGTGATGGTCATAGAAGGAGTAAGATAGGTTTTCAATTAAATTATTAAAAGGACTGGTGAGGGTTTCAGAGAAGTCATGAGGTGAAATGATACTTAAAAACAAGGAAATGAAAGGTGAGGATTTAATCTGTCTTACTCAAAAAGAGCCCTACACCAGTCCATGCAGACAGAAAAACACAGCTTAAAGCCAAATACTGGGGATGTTCTTGAGTGCATTCACCTTCCAAGGAGAGACTTCTGAGCATCAAAGTTGTAAATACTTTTAAAGAAATCTATGTAAGTTTTTAATCAACTTTCTGACCAAAATTGAGTGCTGTGCACAAGTGTGATACACTTGTGCAGTGCCTTCTAAAGCAAAGGACCCTACATTTATTTGAAAACTGCATACAGAATGACTTTTAACTACCACTTAAAAAAGCTCAAGCTGTATCTGAACTGTATTTTCAGTGAAGCTTTTCTGTATCTAAAAGAAATTCAGCAAGTATTGCCATATAAACTTAATGATCTGTGTATTTAATGATGATAATACCCTGTAAATTTATAGTTGGCTACACATTGATTGTGTCCTGTTCGATACCTAGAATTTATTGGCTAGCACAGAGGCTATGAAACAGAGTTATTATGGTCTCGACTCCCAACTATTAATGTATTCTTAGTGTCTCAGATTACATCCCTGCAGGAACTAAGAGCATGACAGTGACTGTGATGGTCACATTCTATCAACAAGTTAGGTACATGCCCTCAGAAGAAGAAAAGCTTTGAGTTTTCTGTCAGGAGTGGAAAAATGATTTTACATGGGCCAGTAAAGGTAGCAACAGTTGCCATAGGGTTTAAGTAATTTATGCATAGGTTTTTCAATTGTTTATGCTGGACTGTCAGGAGGAAGTCAATGTGTAAAAATAGTTGTAGCTCAGCTCTTAAGAACAAACCTCTTGAAGCACTTTAGTCAACAACAAATGCCCAAATACAGGAAATGACAAAATGGCTTTTGCAGGAACATCAACAATGCAGTAAAGGTGCTCGCTGAATTAGACAACTAAACTTTATCAGGTGTAGTCAGTGGGAAAGATCACTTGATTGTATCAGCAAATTGAATAGTAATTTGTTCCAAGATTTACCATTAAGTAAAATAATGTATCCTAGTAGTTCAGAAGTTTCATACATTGTCAAAAATATCTTGTCCACTGTACTAGCAGGGAAAAAAGTTACAGCTTTGGATTTCCCATGATCTGTGACATTTATACATTGCATGAAAACTTGCTGGAGGTAATTTTTAAGTTCTTGAAAGATGATAAAGATAGGGATGATGGAGAGTCACTTTCAGTGTCTGAAGACTAGTTATATATCTTTCATAATATGCTTTGTGGTACAGACTTGAAATTAAAACAGTCTGATTTTTTATGACCTGAAATTTATTACATAATATATTAATTGAAGGGTCAGTTTCAATGAAAAAAATTATGAAAAAATCCATAAAATTTAATCCTTATCTATCTAAAAAGATATAATGAAAACACAGAAAAGGTGCTTATATGTTTCTCAGTGGTATACATCAGCTTCAGTGTCTTGACCTTGTGGTTTTGCTTTAACTGAAGAAGATTAGCTTCACTTGATTCAGACACTTCCCTTGAAAAATGTTGACTTTTCAGGAAATTGCAAGCGTTTTCAATGATCAACAAGCTGGATATGGTGCTCTTTGGTAAGAATTATTATTTACTGAGACACTCAGGACAGAGTCTGCACTTGCTTCAGAAGTAGAACTAGTCTAATGGTCTAATCTTCAAATCTTAGTTCTTACAGTCCTTTTAAAACTCACAAAATTTATTAAGTCCTTTCTTACCTTGTAATGGGCACTGTGAAAAATTTCTTCCTTTTCTAAACACAGTACAATCTGCCAAGCTTTCCAAGTATTGATTTTGTTGAAGATAAGCTTCAAATTAAAGTTTTTCAGTTGTGCACGTTAAGAGATTCAAAACAGATTTCAAAAGAAAGGCTGTCTCCTTCATCCTCTGGTGTTCCTGCAGTCTTTACTTTCAGAAGTTTCTCAACTCTCTTTCAGTGAATAAGTGTTGACAGTCAAAATCTTTACAAAATTGAGCCCTGTATAGGCTTTAAGATTTTTATTTTTTTTTTGTCAGGTCCTAGATTTGCAGAGCTTGTGGCATTGAGGAGACAGAATGACTCCTGGTGCTCTCTCTAAGGTGAAATAGCTTTGCACCTCAAAATAATACTTTATTAGCTCGATTGAAGTGACAGTGTTCGAGATACAGCTAAACTGCTCAGAAGAGTTGACTTGCCTCCAAACCTTGTTCTGACCCCAGGTGCCTGGAAGAGGTCACTAAGGACTTTTCCATCTTTGTAAAAACTGTTTTCTCCTACACAGACATTTCTGTGTGCATCCCAGACTCACAATGTGCAGGAGCTCGTCCACAGCTTCGCACAGCACAGCATTGCCTTGCAAAGGTAAAAAAATCTTAATTGTAAGTTTTAGCTTTGTTGGGTTTCTACTGGTTAGTGTATAGGTGACAATTATTCAGTATGCCCTTTTTATCTCAATTGTTCTTATCCTGAAGATTCCTGTTAGATTTACTGTAGCCAAAGTATCAGATGCAGCTGAACCCTTATGAAAAGGGTTTTCTCTTTAAAAACATTCTTTTTCAGACCATAAAGTTCCAGAATTTCCCCCTGCCACATTTTTCAAAATCCTTATGTTTCTTTTCTCTGGTTTTGTTTGGAATAGTATTTTGGTAAAGGATTTTATAACAGATTTTGATCCCTGACAGGAAAAACTTTGACTCCTTTGGACCCGCTTCACCAAACAGAACAAATCCTTGTATTTACTGAACAGTTCTGCTTTGTTCCTCTCTGGTGTACGTGCTTTGCATTGCCAGGAAGACATGTTGCATGTTTATTTAAATAATGTGTTATTCTCTTTGTAACTAGGCAATAAATGTTATCTAAGACATTGCCATATACCTCCTGTCTTCCCTGTTTCTGTCTTACCCTACTACAGCAGCTAAAGCAGGTATTTGATAAATTTTTTTGGAGGGTCTCAAAAATGCCTCCCTTTCTGTTTCTATCCCTGATTACCATTAATTGGAATGAAATTCTGGCCCCACTGGCTACATCTGGGCTACTAAGTGACATTAGGCCAGGGACCATCTCTTGGCTGCCAGGCCAAATGTCACGAGCTGCATCCAAACTCTGAAGCACTTGACCTTCTGCCTCCACTGGGCCCCATGTGGCTGGAGGGCAAAATTGTTATTTTGTTTGTGTTTCTTTTCAGTTTAAAGGATTTGAAATAGTGTGGGGATTATGTAGCAGCCTTTGAGAATGGTATTTTTATAGCAGGAACCTGAAATTATGCTGCATGCCTCTGGGTACTGCATGAAGGCAACCAGAGAGTGTAAGGTACAAAGCCAAAAAGAAGAGTGTTGGAATAGTGCTTGGCTGGGATTTCATCCTGGTTAATGCAAGCAGTATTCTAAGGGAAACTGCAGCTGGACAAGAGTCTTGAAGATTTTTTTAAAGTGTGTCTACCAGTTTAGCAGAAGCAAAAAAGACAGTCATTGTGCACTGAGCACAGACTGGCAAATATACTGAAATGAGCTGATTTCAATTCCTAGTCAATAATCAAAGGGATGCAAAACAGCAATGAGTAAGAAATTGGAAGATATTTTCTGGATGTATTTCTAGGGCTTTGTGGTGGGTTTTTTTTGTTTGTTTGTGGTTTGTTTGTTTGTTTGTTTGTTTTCTTTCTTTTTTTCTTTCTTTTCTGTACCCTAATTAGAATACTCTACACTCAAAAATTTCCAGGGACTTAAAGAAAAGTTTGTCTATTCAACAATCAGCATTAATAGGTACAGTTGACCTTTATTAATTTATTTCTTCTGCCTTACACAGGGTATAGCCTTTCTTAATAAGTTGGCATCTTTAATCTTCACCTGTAGACTACCTCCAGCCTGAGCTTCAAGGCCATAATTCTCATGATCCTTCACAGGCATGGTTACATTTGATTTTAATATGAGACATAAACCTTGATCAGAGGTAGGGAGAAATCTAAAATATTTGGATTGCCACTCTACAACAAGTCCACATTTCATTTTTTTTTGTCTTCATGAAGCTGAAAGCTTTATATCCCTGTATTTTTCCAGCCTCCTGAAAGTAAGTTCTAACATTCCTCACATTTGTTCTGCTCAGTTAATTTCAGTGGAGTTGCAAGGTTCTTTTACAGTTAGTTTTTCTTGCTTTCCTCTCTTTGGCTGTTTAGTACTACAAAACAACCGGATCCATAACCCTCAGTTATAGGCTGGTCTGAAACAAAAAAAAAAAAAAGGAGAACTGAACAAAAGAGAATGTCAGCCTGGAATGACACTAATTACATTCTTTTCACTGGACTTTACTTGCAGTTCTTTTAAACAATAACAAAAGTTTCTGCATTCAACATACTGAGCCTAATCCCTGTCTCTTACACTACACTAATGAAAATCAAGAGGAATTCTATTGATTCCAGTGCAGTTAAATCAATGTAAGAGAAATTTAAATTAGGTCCATTGTAGGCAAGATGTACGGCTGCAACCAGTCAAGCATTTATGTAGTCCAACAGCTCTCTATGTATTACAGAATAAATAAATTCAGAAGATTCCCTATCCCAACCTGTCAAGGCAACTGCTCAGAAATTAGCATTCAAGAAGTTCCTCATGGCATGAAATCATTCCAAAACTATACTGGGGGGAGGTAAAGATTATATGTATTGTTAACTCAGGGTACATTATACTCCATGTGGAAAGCCAAGAATATTTGTTATATTAGTCCAGAAAAGTATGGTTTAAAATGAGCAATGAAATGCATAAGAAGAAATATATTTGAGATTAAATAGTGACTACGCGTTTTATGTTTTTACCTTGTAACTACTCACTCTTTCAGGTCAATGAATTCTCATCATCCCTTGCTAGCAGGTGGAAATTATTTTAACATCTGGAAGGAAGAAAATCTTGAAGGTGTTTCCTTCTATCTGTTACTGTTAACGAGGTTCCTGGACTCAGCCACAGTGCTAGGGACTGCATGGATGTGGTAGAAGAGGGTCTCATAGAGTTTTTTATTGTCTTCTGATCTTGAGGCTGTAGTATGCTCTGTGCAGGAATAGGTATTTTATATGCCAAAAAATGGTCTTATAAGACACCTGACATATGTTTTAAAATAGAGGGCCAGTTTGTACAAGAACTGCCTTTTTTTTTCATGATAAAGAACCAGGAAAAAGGAAAGGAATTGGAAGGAAAAAATGTGCTATTGAATACAGAATGGTGAGAAATTCCATCTAATTTGACAAAAGAAATGTAGCTTTTTTTGACATTGGAGTGTGTTTGAAATTCTTCTTTTTGAACAACTCTTTCACATCAGTAAAATTCTGGTCCCCTTTCCTCAAAAATTCTCAAGCCTGATGGAGGGATTTTGTGCCAATAAAGGCTCAACGTTTCCAAAGATACCAGATGTTATATCAAGAAACACTGTACTTTCCTACTAAAATGATCTCTGAAAAACCCAAATAAACAAACAGCACTCTCCCCTTCTTTTTATTTCCTCAATATACAGTGAATGTTTTTCTTAATAAAATGAGTTTTCATTTTGACATTTAACTCAGGTTTTAAAAGATTCAGAAACGTTTTAAATGCATGAAATTATTAATTAAAAAACCATCTTGAAATGAAAGATTTACTTTTTATCATGTAAATAATATGTATTTTCTTGCCAACTCACCCACAGTTCCAAAAACCTCGATTTTTGCCTCACAGTTAATTTTATTCTTAATTCCCCAATAAACAGAAAAATCTATAATTTCCCCAAGAATTTTTTAACATACTTTCCTATGTCTCTCTGTAGCTCTTCTTCTGTGTTCAGAGGGTAGGAATTAAAGCTGTTTCTGCAGGTTGTTTTCAAATCCCTGAGTGATGTGTAGTCTGTCAGTGAACTCTGCAGCATTCAGTCACTGATACATGCAGAGGAGCATTTTTTGTGAGACGCTTTTTTAAAAATTTTGCTCTATCTCTGCTATGTTCACCTTTCTCATTAACTCACCCTGACTGCCCCATTAAATTCAACACTAAAGATACCTTTGATTTCAAAAGGATCAGGTTCTGGCTGATGGTTAACAGGATCTGACCAGCCTGCTGCTGTGGAGGAATAAGGTGCTCAATGTTCAGACTTCAAACAAACTGCTTTTCAGTAGGATGACTTTGTACACTGTCACTTCCATATCATTAAACAAAACTCATCAAGAAGGGCGTGAATATGTCAGCTTCTCCTCTTTGTTACCACTGCACTATTTTGATGTCAGCAATGTCCTGCCTACCAGCTGAATAAATGCTGACAATTGGGATCCAATGAAATTGTGGAGTTAAATGCAGATTTTCAGCCATACCAGTTTTATTAATACCAATGGGGGCTGCATAGTTGAATACCCATTATACCAGGCTATAATGTAAGCCTTGGAGGACTACTTCTGCGTTCCTTTTGCTTCCAGAATTAGAAAAGGAACCCCAGGATTCGTTTGGATCAGGCTCTAGCAGTTTGTGAGAAAACAGAAACAACAGAGACCTGACACATCAACAGGAGGCTAAGAATGAAGGACCAGAGGTTTTGCACCAAACTCAGTGATGGGTCCTTCTGAGACCTTAGACAACACTTGCAAATCTCTGTGCACCCCGGATTTTATATCTGAAGTCATGCTTCTATTTGCAATTCATTTTGAGATATGTGAGGCTACATGGTGTAAGGTCTATGGATAGCACAAGATGTCCCACTGTCATTAATTATCAAAACATAATGTGAAAATTGGTGGTAGATCACATTCACAAACAGAGGCATGAAGAAAGTAATGGGAAAACAGAAAGAAATAGAGAAAACAGTTGAGGATAAAAAAATTCCATGTGTTTTTGGGGAACAGCATAAGTCTTACAGACTCTCGTTTTCCAGATTTCAACTGTCTTCAAAGGGAAACTTTTCACCTTGGAAGCACCTTTTTTTGATTCAAGGTATTCATATTCACTAGTTTTTTAGTAAAACATGTCTTAGAGTGTCTAGTAAGTGCAATTTCTCTTTGTTCTGAGTAAGCTTATATTTCAAGACATCCTTAGATCTTAAAGAAATGAGTGATAGTAACTCCATTTGTAAGTACTAAGGATCTAATTCCTTTTATTTTTTAGAAATGTTCTTCCAACATCACCAATGCTACTTACAACAGTGTTTAATGTCACCATCATAGCAGAAAAATGCCTGTTATTTATTCCTAACTTCAAAAATTTTCCTTATTATGGCAAACACTTTCCTATGTGAGTAAGTTCTTTTTTTTGCTTTGTAGTATGGTTTTGAAAGTGGGTGTAATTTGTGGAAATATTATTAAAATATTAGAACGTAATTTTTTCAATCCTTATCAAAATCTTGACACCTTAATTCAAGCCTTTGTCTATTTCAGTAAAATAAGAGCATTTGTATTAAACTTTAAGGGTTCAAGATGACATGATTAATGCAATCTAGAGAAAGTCAGTCAATAGTTTTGCTTTTGGAAATGAGACACGTGAATCCTTACTTTTGCCCTGGATGGAAGATTAATGAAATTAAATGGATAAAAGCCAGAAAAGGAAAACTACCAGGTCTGTATATTAAGAAGACTCTTTGTAGAGTCACTGAATTCAGAAAGAAAACTTTGTAGTTTCCAAAGTGTGTTAAGAAATTACTTAAAATTCCATTAATGTGGTAGTGGTGTCATGACCTATCATAGAAACCCTTTTAGAAATTTCTGTTTTTTCCACTGAACTCCAAACCCAAGGAAACATGCAATTATTAATATAATTTTCTTGCTGTTGGCAAATTATTACTGTAATATCCTCTAAATAATAGGAAATTGTTGCATAGCTTTTAGTCAGGTTGCTTATCTCAGTAGAAGAGTGTACCTACCTAGGACCAGCCTCCCAGCTTGTACACAGTGAGGCAGATCCACAAGAAAATGGGCTTGTTGGCTTCACAAAACTTACTCTGAATCTGGTGTTCAAGTTTGCAGACAGGGTAGAGGTAGATTTTCTGGTGCTTATTCAAGATCATATCCTGAGAAATGAGTTCAGAGAGCTTAAAAAGGGAAAGGAACCAAAAAAATATCAGATGCAGATGCTTTAATGGAGCAGACACTAAAATCTTCTGCTTGTGAACAGTCTAAAAGTAGTAGTCTAAGAAAGGAAATGCTCTTCTACCTCTGCATGTGACTGAACTCCAATAGCCTGCTTTGGAAGTGGTAAAGGCATTTCTTTCCATTACATGAAATAACCTCTGATAATATCTGTACCCTCTGCAAATGATTCTAGTATTAATTGAAAGTATCCATAACGAGTCATTCTCATTCAAGTATTTTTTTTTTTTTCAGGCAAAATGTGGAGCAAAAGGATTACACAGAACAAACTGACTTTCAGATGAAATCTTAGTGTGATTTTACATTTTAGGCATGTTGAGGACCCATCTATTGCCAATCTTGAGACCAGAGGAGCAGCAAAAGAGAAATTATTAGCCTACTCAATGTTATGTCTGTCTAGGTCCTATAATACAGTAAGTAATGCCTAGTGCTCATCAACTCTGAGTTTTGTTTTGGGAAAATGCTCCAAGACATTACTGAATTCTTGTTGTTAGTCCCCAAATCTCACTTAAAATCAAGAAATAAAAGAATCTGGAGAACTTTAAATAGTTGTCATGACAAAGAACAATAATTTTGTTGTTTCTATTCTTAGCATTTATTATTTTGGTGACTAAGAATATTTAAAATATTCAGTTTTAATGGTTTATGATTTAGATTAGACATTATCTAGTCAAAAATATCACTTCATTGGTTTTAAAACTAAAACTTGTATCAATATTGTATAACCACCTTGCCACACTTTAATCAGTGTACTCTTGGAACTGCTTTGAAATTTGTCTTCTGAAAGAGATTTTTTCTGCTTTTTTGTCTCATTTATTTAACATCTCTTTAGAATATCTTCTCCTACCCTCTGAAGTTTTGTCCAGCAGCTTCATCTGTTCTAATGTCATCCTTTCCTGGAATTCCCTGGAATCTTTCCATCTTAAATTAGGTAAGATGGTGATACATATTTTTGCTTTGTCAGTATGAGTAGTGGTTTCTTATTTCTATTCATGATCAGAGGATTTATTTATAATGGTATAACATATTTCTACAGGAGTGGAAAAATTTTAAAAGCATCTAAAATATTTAGCTTTGACAACAAGTCTTATAATGAAAAATCAGGGCACTACTGTATCATCATAAAGTCTTACCTAGCAATCATTTGCTGATCAATAAATTAATCTCTCATTCAGTTTATCTAATTGTCAAACAGCTTAAGTGTTTCTAAGTATACATAGCCTGGGCTTCTATTAATAGATTGAAATTTAGCAGATCATGCAGATTCAACCTGGTGGTTTTCAACAAAATGTGGATGTATCAAATTCCTGAATGAAGAAGATATTCACAGCAGTAGCTTGTGAGCCTGCAAAAATTGTATGCAGGATGAGATGTTTATTCATCTATATTTCATGCCCAAAGGTAAAAGTGGCATTTCAGGTCCGTACCATCCTTTAAACTATGACAAAATTTGCTCATTGCAGATTACATATTTCAGTCAAACCATCTTGTTTTGCAGAACTTTAGGACAGTTTACCAAAAATAATCGCCTCAACCTTTCTTTCAGTTCAGTGAAAAAACCACTGTTGTTTTCTCATTCTCTTGTCAAAGGGATTTCTTTATGTAATTGATTTAGATGCCATTCCTTTTAATCCATCCAGTTAATTTTTAAACTGATTCATCTGATAGGCATGACTATAGGGGACTGGATGCTTCCAGCTGAATTACCCTCTTCAGGGAAGAAATGATTGATGAATTCCCTGTCCACTCTGTCTGTAGTAGTTGATCTTCCTGCAAAGTCATTTTGTCTCACATTCTGTTTTTCACTGCAAAATCTATTCCCTTCAAGTGTGAATAACCTATCATAGTTTTATGAACTACAACTTTTCTCTTTCCCCTCTCTTGATCTCCTTGAAAACTTACGTATCCATATGTTGCTTAAGAGCAGCTATCATTATAATTTTGAAGGTCTTCAGTGGGAGTTAATAATTTTCTAATTAGATGTCTGGAAGAACAACATAAAAATAAAATAAATTACTTTTATTTTTAAGTTTATCTTCTCATTTGGGAAAAATCCTTAAAATTATTACTGTGTGTTTGCTTTCAACAAGAAAATTTCACCCAACCATCTAAATAGTAAATCAATTAACTAGTAAAGGACTGTGCAAAAATGAACTGCAAAACTGAGGGACTTTTTCTAAGAAGCCTGTTTTGCATTTTTGCTAGTGAGGGTTTTGTAATTATTCATTCTGCAATTAAAATTTGCATTGATATAAGAAATTTACCACCTTGGTTAAACTCAAATTACCCAACTGGCCTCATGAAGGGATAATGAAATCAGTTTTCTATCTATGTGTTGGTAGAAAGACTTTAGTATTTGCATAATTATATAAAAAAGTTTCATTCTTTATCCTGGTTTCAGCTGTAGATAAAGATGTTGAAGGCATAACATTTACAATGCCCTTTTGTAGTTTTACATTATCTGTAAAGGTCAATGGAAACTGTCACATTGTCACTGTCCTCTCTGCCATTAGCAGCATTATCATTTTTGTCATAATCCAGTAGTTCTAGACAAAATAGCTGAGTTAAAATCCCATTATAAGCATTGGTGTGCAGGCTTACTCTAACAAGAAATCTTTGCTCCCAGCACTTACATAATACTGCATTGTGACATCACAACTTAGAGGGTGCTGAAAAAAACAAGACAGAAACAGTTTGAAAATATGGTCTCCTAGAAAGATCAACTTCCCTTGTCGTTCTGGCCCCTGCCAAGATTCTCAAGTCAGCACTTTCAAGAGAGCTTTTCAGGAGATTGAAGTTAAGCACACCCAAACACTTCTGAATCAGGACGTTGAGGGTGGGTGAAGCAAAGGAAAGGGAGGGATTCATGCAGTGAGCCAGTTCTTGCAAGAACAAGTATTTGCACAATTCATATTTATAATTTTACACATATTATCTACATATTCATGTATGTAGATTAATAATATATTGTATCTTTTTCATCAGAGTTTGCTTGTAGTCTATTTATTTTCTGTGGAAGAGTGACATTACAGTTCTACAAGCCTTAATTGCAACACACACAAATATTGACAGGCAGACATTTATCAAGTGTATAAAATACACTTCAGGGTATCCTGAGGGAATTGCTTACTTAGGCATAGAGATCAGATGAAACCTTTCTGGTCTAATTTCCTCTTTTTCTGTGATCCACTCTTGCAGTTATCTGAATTTTGTGATTTTCATAGAATTTTCTGGATTTATCCTAGTGCAAATATTTTTTTATTTATATTTTTAGTTAGAACAGACTAGAATAGCCTTAATTAATTGCGGTACTTATATATACTTGTTTCCTTGCTGGGTTTCTTTGATGGCAATGTCAGAGACTGGCAAGATGTAGTGGGAGTACTCCAGAAATAACAGAAGTAGCAGAAGCAGCAGAAAAAGAAGCATGTAAACTCTGATGGAAATGATGCAGAGGGAAGGTTATTGATTGGCTGGAAAAAGATGTTCCTCCTTGGTTATAGTTTAAACATTATTTCCAGGAGTGGCTAAAAGATAGAGAGAGTAAGTGATAACCATTGGATAGTCACAACATCTTCTGAGGAGATTGGTGGAACAAGAGAATGGGATTTAGTTGTTGACGGTTCTGGACTGAAAGCCAATAAGGCCTCAGGCACTTCTCTGGCAGCTCAACTCTGCCAGTGCCCTTTACAACACAGGACAACCTTTACTGTGTATTTTAACTGATGTTGTGCCAATTTTTCTGCAGTGTCATGTTTGCCTATTCTTGTATTAATAATGCATAGTTCCATGACAGTAAACATACTGTGAATAAGAGGAATTTCCTGGCCTTTCAAATTACAGTGTCTATGTAACTGTAATAAAAAGCTGTCAGTGGAAGGACTAGTGCTTCAAAGTTGGACCAACAGAGAAAATTAGGCAGTAGAGTAGAAAGGGAAAAAAGGATTTTTTTTATTAATACGTTTGATAAAGTAAATTTAATGGTGTTTTTCAATAAAAATTACAGATGGTCAAACTAGTCAGGGAAGATTGTAGAAAGATGAAACAGTAGGAGCTGCAGTGTCAGCCTGAAGTTCTTTGAGCTCCAAGCATGTGTGCATTTTGCAGTGTACAAGTTCTCCTTATGTGCTAAAGTAGGATGAACTCAGCATGCCTGGCTTACCCCTGGAAGCAGATGTGGGAACCACAGTGCCCAGAAATGTCTAACTGTCAACAAGGGCTTCAGAGTTTACATCACTTCTGAAAGGTCTTAGGATCCTTGTTGATAGCAAATATCCTAAACTTGTACAGTCTCCAAGCATCTCATTTTGGGGAGTCATTCAGGCTCCTTAAATGCCTCTGTGCAACAGGACAGAGCAGACCTGGCCTCTCCACTAGCCAGTCCCCATGTATATTTGGTATAGAAGTTCAGAGTGAGTTGGCAGCTAGGACCATGTGTATCAGAGCAATATTAACCTGGAATTTCCCACCAGCACAGCATAATGCCTTTCTGAAACACCGTCTTGCAGGAGACCAGTGTCAGTGAGCCTGGTGCAGGCTTGCTAGCAGTCAGAAACCACCTGTGGCATTGTTTAAAGTTGTTCCTTTTTGTTAATTTTGGCTTATAGTTTCAGAAATGTGTTCCTGCATATGCAGCATAGCAGCTGCTACCGAGAGCAGCAGACCCCAGACCTGAAATGGATACACAGCCCTCTTTCTGTATGCCCTGTTTGGTTTGTCTTGCTTTCAGTTCCTTAGCACCAAGTGCCTGTGATTTCCTGCTCTAGCAGGAGTAAATAATGTCTCCAGTTTCCTAAGTGTCTGTGAGAAATTCAGGATGATGTTTGCCTTTTCACTATAGTCTGTGTTTTGTGGTTGTGCAGCAATCTAAGGGCTTGAGGAAAGGAACATCAACAGGCATAGGATAAAGTAATGTTTGCTATGTCCTGTCAGTCATGTGCTCTCTATGAGCTAGTACCTCTCAGGAAAGAGGGATACTGTTGTTTCTTGTATTCTTATGTAAATGTTGGTGCAATTAAAATATTTATGCAGACAGCAACTGTAATGTTAAGATGTAAAGCCCACCATAGAGACCACTGGAGTAAATGTCACTTAGATATCATCCACTGATGTCTCTTGTCTCCCTGGGAGCCTCTCAGGGCCCCCGGCCAGCCCCGGGTGGGCAGACAACGGGGGGGCTCCCCCGATGGGTCCGACAGCGGGGGGACACTCTGAGGACACTCAGAGGGGGGACACTCT
>VZRH01006684.1:48592-128668 GCA_013397555.1 Urocynchramus pylzowi | reverse complement strand
GGGATGCTGAGTGATTGACAGAGGGTCAGGGCGGGGGGTTTTGGGATGATCTCAACCCAGGAGAATGATAACATAGGTATAGGGAAGGGGTACAGTTTGGGGTAAACTACTTAGGAAAACTAAAGGAATACAAAAAACTATTACAAAGTATTACAAAATATAAAAACACACTACAACACACTGAGTTTATTGTGCTCTTTCATAAGAACAAGAAAGTGCCAAAAAATGTTTCTGTCAGAAAAAATTTTTGTAAGAAAGCTGATGGGGAGGCTGATGAATCTCTTTCAAAAAAAAAAAAAAAAGTTCCATTGATAACAGTCAATCTGTGCTTTATGCAAAGATTAATCATATTGCTGTGACAAACACATCAGAGGTTGGGAATGTTAGGTCATGTGATTAAAGGATAATCATGGAGAATTCCAAGATTCCATGAGAATTAGAGAGCTCTGACAGAGAAAGCTAGTAGCCTAATCGAGGGAAATGGGACACCTCCAAATGCATTATTGGCTTTAATTCTGCATGCACAGTATTTCCTTTTGGGGTGAGAAGGAAGTGAATTAGGGACTTTCAAACTGGATTTCAAAGGATGGCATATTCATCCTCTAGAACACAGCATTATATATCAACAATTGAAAAGAAAAGAACCTTGGAAACAGCTGTCCTACTTTCTAGGTTAGTAAGTCATTGGTTCTGCGGAATCCTGGAAAATTGCAGGTGCACGTTTGTCAAATTTCTAGTTTTTAGCTTTGTGTACGTGCTTTGAGGAGAGATGTTTCTTTCATTATTTGCCTTCTTGGTTGGAACTGGAGTAAGATGGTATAAACTAAATTTCTCAGGAAAATGTGTTTTTCTCTGCACATAATGTTTATAGCACTGATCCAAAAGATTTTCTGAATATTCCGTAAGTCCACAGTGCTTACCATATCTCCCTGCATAATAGGCTTTGAAGTTCATGTGTTTCCAAGAGCTCACATCTGTCACATTGCACACTGAGCCTTTTTTTCTCATCTCCAGCATGACCAAAGTAAAGAATTTTAATTGCTTTCTGCACATTTGGGTCTGGCAACCAAAATTCAGCATCACAAATGTGATATCTGCAACCACCAGATGGCAAAATCTTTGAATATTTAATTTTATTTCCTGGTCATTTGGGAGTGTTAAGAACTCTCCTGAGTAAAGAAATAGTTGTACACTAAAAGCAACATATAAAATAAGGGCAAATGTGTAAATGATTTCTTAATTAAATCCAAACAAACATTTTCCTTCTGCATGCCACAAGGAAAGCACTTTCCATTGTAGATGGGCTTTTAATACATACTGTGACATGTTTAACTCAAAGAAATAATGCATGTTTTGTTTTTAAGAAGTACTACTTTTATAAAAAGAGTGCACATAAAAAAAAGGTGACCTGCCCATATTTGTAGGGAAAATAAAGCCACACAGGCTTGCTGGCATAACACATAAACCAGGACATTTTATATCATTAGGACTGGGTAGATTTTATACACCTGTATAAAGGAGAGGAAGGAAAGGGGGGAGGGAACAATGGGGATAGGTTGAACAAAGGTAAAAGGTGAACCAGTTCATCAAACAACAGGGACATAATGTTGTAACTCCAAGACTTAGCACCAAACAAAATCTCTTGTCTAGAACTGGTCTTTTTCTACATGCCATTATCTGATATTTTTTATTTTGGGTAGAGAGTCTATATGCTTATTGGTGCTTTAAAAATGATGAAAAGCAGTAACTAGCACTGAAAAAGGATTCAACTTTGATTCCAGATTCATGTTGCATTTACCTGCATGAAGAATACTTAAAAACTGAATCGAGGCAGCTGTGAGATATTTTAGCATAAATCATGTGAAAGCTAATGGCTAAGGATGAAGGAGACTATAGTTTTGGGTCTTCCCAAGTCCAGGGAAGGCTTTCAATCTTGAAAATTTAGCTGAAACCCAAATATTTGATATGAAGGTCTGGCCTTCAGAGAAATCAGTGTATTTTTTGCTGTTTGCTTTGGTGGGGCTTAATGCACAGACTCCAATTTATTAAACAAGCAGATGTTTCCTGCTTTGAAAAAGTAAAATAAAATGAAAGTGATTACAGAACTAAACATGACCAGCAGACATTGCAAAAATGATTCATGAGACATATGTTACTGGTGTGTAGAGGAGGGAAAGATTTTATATTTTTGATCTTATGCTGGTTATTGCTGTGTAAAGAGAAAGGGTGAATGAAAAACTACCCGCCCCCATATCCCAGCACCATTATTTTGTGCTCTGTTCCTTTGAAATGACTATAATACTGTTCCCATGATCCTTCCAATTATTGAAATGGTATCTTTCCGTAATGTCTTTCAATGTCACAAATTTTTGTGAGCCGCTAAAAACCATATGAATTGAAGATAATTAGACAAATCTGGGACTTTTGGAGTGCCAGACATTATGTCCTTAGTGGGGAGTATTCTGAATAGAGGAGAAAAAATAAAGATATCTCAGTGTGTTTATGTTGAATATGTGATAATATACTTGTAAAAAAGATTTCCATTCTCAAAATTGATTTACTTAGCAGGGGCCTGTAGGTTGACCTGAAAGGGTTATTTCTGTGTTTTCTGTTTTGTCATTTCTTTGTTTTCTCTGCAGTTCCAGAAGAGTTGCTTGATTCTGGTGACCAGTCTGCATTTTTTTTTTTCCAGCCAGAGCCAGAGAACTGCCTTTCAGTAAAAATTCAGATTGATCCTCTCTGTGCTCGTATGGGCTATGCATCTTTGGGGTGTGGTGAGGGTACTGGATACTGGAGGGCACTGAAATAGCACTTCTGAGCCAACATTCTGTTTTTTTTCTCTGAGAATATAAGTGCCCAGAAATGCTGAAAAGCCAAGCAAGGGGAGGAAGAAAGCATCCTCAAATAGATGTATTTCACAGAGATACTCACACTCACATTTCTTATGACCCTTATTCCTGTGGAAATCGTAGTCAAGAAGAAAATTTACAGTTTGGGGCAAACAGAGTTTGCTGCACAACAGGGGTTGTTTTATTACCAGTTTTATAGCAACTCTGTAAATTACTGTGGCATGATGAATGTCCAGGTCCTGAACCTTTATCCACATGATTTTCAGTAATACTTTTCTCCCACTGTGGTCTGTGATCCTACTGGATAACAGGATTAGGTGTGCCCAATACTGTCCCACCAATTCCTGAAAATCTGCTAAAGGGGTGAGGCAGCTGTTGAAGAAAGATGACTGATCATAGTATCTGCAAGAAACACAGTTAATGGTTTAGCAAGGGATCTTCTGAGTCTGGCATTGCAGCAGCTCCCCATAACTGAAAGTGCAACAATGCTAAAAACTAGTGGCATCCCTCTCTAACAGACCTAAATTGTCCTCTAGCAGACTAAGTGAGGCAGGGGCAGCTGTCACTATTTCTTTTTCCATTCTTCCCCCTCTGGATACCTGCTTGGGAGGGCATGTTCCTGCTGAGATGCCTGATTCTTAGTTATGTTGACATAGAGGCCTGTAAACAACAGAAGAATTTCAAATGGTAGTGAAAATCTACTTCATCTGCAACCTTTATATTAGGTCAGAGCACTACTGTCTTTGTAAATAAATCAGCATTACAGTCTGACATTCATCTTCATGTAAATGTCTGCCTACATTGGCTGCCATCAGCTCTCTCCAAGCATTGTGGGAAGAAATAGGTACTTTTAGGATAAGATTAATCTGACTTATTTAGGACATCCTTTTCAAGATGAAATTGAATCCAAAAGTGCTTGTTTCACTTCAGTGATTATAAGAGGAGGTGGGGTCACTACTTTGTAAATTAGCATTTCTGTCTCACCAGATATGTTCCACCCAATATTAGGTTTATGCTGACTGACAGCATAAAGATCAATGAGATTCTAATGGGAAGACTGGATTAGAAGTTTTCCTTATGACTTGTTAGGATTGATAAAAATGATTAGGAGAAATATTTGGATTCCTATTTCTCTCTTGTTCAGAGCTCCACCATTTTTTCTCATGAAGAATAAAATATGCTCTGTTATTTTGCCTTCCCATTATCCTTGGACTCAGTGGAGAGTGGTACTGGATCCTAGTAATAAAAACAGAAGAGGAAATGAGCATGTTACAAACACAGAGCGTCACAACAAGGTGTGGCACTAAATAAATACAGGAGAACACTTCTCACTTATGCCAGCATCTTTTGAGACACTCCCCATATCTTCTCCCCCCAGAGAACAGGACCCCAGAGGACTTTGTTTTCGTGGACTCATTGCTGGTTTTAGACTGGTTTGCTGGACTTTCCTCTTCATTTCTCTGTGTTTCTGTTCTGAAAGAACTGTAAAGATCCCTTTTGTCTTTGCAGTCCATGCATGAATAGTCCTTTGATCATAGACAGAAGCAGGGGATTCAAAGCTATCAGTCCTATCATTCCTCAAATGACCATATGCAACATTGATTTTGACCCCAGAGGTGAGCAGATCAAGAGCTAAGTAGTTTTAATCATAATATCATAGAATCATAGAACCATAGAATGTTAAGGGGTTGGAATAGACTTTAAAGATCATCTAGTCCCAGCTCCCCTCACCTCACACAAGTTGCTCAAGGCCTTACCCTACCTGGCCTTGAACACTGCCAGGCTTGGGGCATCCACAGCCTTCCAGGGAAATTTGTTCCAGCGTCTCACCACCCTCGCAGTGAAAAATTTCTTCCTAATATCTAACCTAAATTTCCCCTCTTTCGATTTGTGCCTGTTACTCCTTGTCCTATCACCACAATTCCTGATAAAGAGTCCCGCTCCAGCTTCCCTGTAGGCCCCCTTCAGATACTGGAAACTTGCTGTGAGGTCTCCATGCAACCTTCTCTTCTTCTCCAGGATGAACAGCCCCATCTCTCTCACCCCATCTTCACAGGGGAGGTGCTCCAGTCCTCTTATCAACTTTGTGTCCCTCTTCAGGATTTGCTGCAACAGTTCCATGTCCTTCTTATGTTGGGGGCCCCAGAGCTGGATGCAACACTGTGTGGGGGTTCTCACAAGAGCAGAGTAGAGGGGCAGGATTATCTGCCTTGACCTGCTGGCCACGCTGCTTTGGATGCAGACCAGGATGCTTTCTGGGCTGTGAGCACACACTGCTGCCTTGCGTTGGGTTNTTTCTGGGCTGTGAGCACACACTGCTGGCTTGTGTTGAGTTTTTCATCACCCATAACCACCACGACCCTCTCCACAGGGCTGCTCTCAATCACTTCTCCGCCCATCCGGTAGGTGTGTCTGGCATTGCCATGATCCAGGTGTAGGGCCTTGCGCTTCACTTTGTTGAACTTTATCAGGTTTGTATCGCCCCACCAGCCAAGTCTGTCAAAGTCCCTCTGGATGGTCCCTTCCCTCCAGTGTCTCGACTGCCCCACACAGCCTGGTGTCATGAGCAGACTTGCCAAGGCTGCACTCAATCCTACTTTCCGTGTCACCAGCAAAGATATCGAACAGTGTTGGCCCCAGCACCGACCCCTGAAGGACACCACTCTTCACTGATCTCCATGTGGACAACAAGCTGTTGACCACAACTCCTTGTGTGCTGCCATCCAGCCAGTTCTTTATCCACTCAGTGGTCCATTTATCGATTCATGTCTCCCCAGTTCAGAAACAAGGATGTCATGTGGGACAGTGTCAGGCACTTTGCATAAGTCCAGGTACACAGTGGTAGTTGCTCTGACCCTGTCCAACAATAAAGTCCTCAGTTATCCTCACAATAAAAAAATGTTTCCTGATGTTCTAATAGAGCCTTCTCTGTTTCTGTTTGTGTCCACTGCCTCTGATCCTCTCTCTGGGAACCACTGGGAAGTGCCTGACTCTGTCTTTACACCCTTTCTTCAGGTATTTGTACACAGTGATGAGATCCCCCCTGAGCCTTCCCTTCTACAAGCTGAACAGTCAGTCCCAGCTCTCTCAACCTTTCCTCACAGGAGAGCTGCCCCAGACCCTTAATCATTTTAGTGGTCTTTCACTGGGCTCTCCAGTATGTCCATGTCTCACTTCTACTGGGAAACAGAATGCTTTGATATCCTGAAGCTTTACAATAACTTATTCTGGCAATTTTGGCTTCTGGGTAAACTATTCAAGTTGTCTGACTTTGATAACAAGTTTTGATCATTTGCACTTAAGCCAGTGGTGCTAATTTTTAATATTTCTGTTATTATTGTTGTTATTATTTTGTCATTGATTCATACTGTTGTTGTGAGGGCTTCAGGGAGAGCACAGTGGGACTGACTCAGAGCAAAACAGCCGTAGCAGATATCCTGACATGTTGTCACTGGCATAGCTCAAAGATCTTCTGCGAGGCTCTCGTATGCAACTGGTGCATTCAGTGCTTTACAAGTGTTGTCATAAGAATATTAGACATTTGTTAGTGCTTATATGAATATGCCTAAGCTTGAAATGCAGAATATGCACAGTAATACACCCCTATTAATCATGTCCAGTGGAATTATATCTTGCTGCTAAGTCCTCAGAACATCGGGCTAGATGGTAGAGCAAGTGTCATTTATTTGAACTTGGTGTGAAATGCTTGGAGAGATTTTAAGACAGGAAGGTAAGTGTGTGTTAAAAGCCTGACTGTTTTGCTCTTTGTGATCACTTCATACCTGCCAAATACAAAAGAAACTGCTGCTACTGCTGGATCTGGCATTCCAATGATGCCCTTTTTGTCCATGAAATGATGAGAGAGGAAGGAAAATAAAGCAAACTTGCAGTGTCTGCTGCATCTGTGATCTCTGTCACTTTACTCACGGACCTCTGCTGACATTTCTAATGACTTTAGCGCTTGAAAGAAATTATCCTTCTTTGGGCACCCAGATTTATTTAGGCAAATCCCTACATTTGGCTTCTTTATTTTTCAGATAGACTGGGCTTTCCCCTTTATATATATATATGAGAAAGTATGTATATATCTACCTATTCTATATATATATATATAGTAGAGATATATATATCTGATATATGTATATCTATCTATTCTGATATACTTGTGGAGCCAACACTGGTTTATGTCATCTACAACTTGTTAGCTCTCCTGATAATATATACTGTAAAGAAGGGTGCAATGGCAATATTTTGTATGTCGTAAATATTGTATAGGAGTCTTATTATGTACAAGAGTACTTCATAACCCTTGTAGGCGTTTTAAAATACATAAATTTAGTAGTTTCTGTAGAGTACTATTACAGCACTATTAAAATGCCATGTGGGCACTTCACCACAAAGTCTATTTTCTTGTTTTTTTTTAAACAGCTTGTTATTTATAAGCAACTTTGGGCACTGCCTGCTAATTAGGAAGCAACATTCATACAGTCATCAACAAAAAGATTGTGTCTGTTATTTATTATGTAAGGCTGTCATGTGAATAGAAATTATTTTGTAATCTGTGTCTCAGATACTTCTTTTTGCCATTTGCCAAAAATTTCTGCTAAAATGGTTTGAAGTCTTTTTGTATAAGCTTTTAGGCATCCTGAACTCCAGCACCTGTCTGTTCTAATGGCAGGTGACCTAAAAAGATTGTTACTATTTCTTCTGTTTTGGTACTTTTAATGACAATCATATTTCCTTAGAGGTAGGCCTAGAGCATCCTGAATGTTTGGATCTGCTTCAATCAGGTGAATGATCTATTCAAATCAATTTAGACTAATACATTCAAAATTTCAGAAGGAAAACCCTGTCTCTTAGATCTTCCTAAAAATTGCTTATAAGAAAGTAATGTCATTGCTTGTGCTTTATCAGCTGACTCAGGGAATAACAAACTTGATGTAGAAATACGTCTTGACCTATGAAATCGTAATTAGATTTTGAGGTTATTGCTCTCTCCTGCACAGACTTGGCACATTCATCTTAGGCAAGGGAGATGAAAAAGAGGCAGAAGATAAAATGCAAAATACTTTTTAAGCTTACAAACATTTGTGCCTGAGTGACTTTACTTATGTCAGTAGCAATTCACTTGCTTAAAATCTCACAGTATGTCTTGTAATCAGATCATTTGCTTTTAAGTAAATATTTGTAACATCTAATCATATATAAAGGTAAATATTTTACTCAGGATGCAGTAAAATGAGGACTACTAACCAGAGTCAAGATAAATGCATAATAGTAACTTCCCTTCAGGGTCATTCAGATTTGACTTTCTACTTATGTCTCAATGTTTTTGAACTTACATAAAAGAAATTTGAACTGGTTGAGGATTTACTTTATCTGCTAGACTTCACATAGATTGGAACTGCAGATATTTTCATGGAAAGTTGTTTCCTTTGCCGTGATAGAACAGTTTTTCAGATTTCTTAGCAAATCATTAAATTAATGCAGTTTTTCTGCCTTAGGAGGTATGGTTTTAGTGCTTTGGTTGTATACATGTAAACATGTCTCTACATGGTTTTTGAGCAAAGCATTTTCTCCCATAGTGTTGTTAAGTCTAGCCTCAGAGAAGAGCATACTTCTGTTTGCAGATCAACATAGTCCATTTTGCATCCTTTAACATTTGCTATCTAGAATGGAAAAACTTAGGTTTTATTACGTGTTGGCAAAGTGGAGTTTGTTTTAAAACAGATAACAATTGCTATACAGGCCCTAAACAGGCCCTTTCATATGGTGGGAAGTACAAACCTGGACTCACAACTCCAGGTTTTTCTCACCAGGGATGAATAGAGAGGAGAGACCACCTCCCTCAAAGGAAAGGCCATCTCCCTCAACTTGCTGACAGTTCTCATCTCAGTGCAGCCTCCAGTAATGTGCTGGAAGGACACATTACTGTCACATGTCAGCTCGTTGTTCACCAGGACCATCAGGTCCTTTTCTGAAAAGCTGCTTTCAGGGAGGATTAACTTTATAATGCCAATTTTGCTTGAAAACTGTGATTTAAACTCCGAAGTTGAGATCTGAAGAAGGGCTTAATTGTATCAATGATGAATGTCAGAGAACAAAGTCTTCAGTCACATGTCGGTGTCTCTATGGTTGAGATGACCCTGAAATGTGTTACAGAGCCTCTGTTTCCCAGCCTGGCAGTTGAAGAAGGAGTCGAGATTCCTTGTCTGTGGTTTTCAAGGTTGTTTATTTTCTCTTATCTAGTGCATTCTTTCTCTGACCTGCTGAGGTCTGTCTAGCAGGTCAGTCTGTGGCACACTCCACCACCCCTGGGAGGGTGTTGTCTTTTTATACTAAAAACTTTATTTACAATTATTTTCCAATACCTATCACTTGTGTTAGACAGTCCATCTCTACTCTAAACCAATCCAAAAGTGCCACCATCAACCAGAAGATGGAGAAGAAGAAGGAAGAAGGACAAGGCACACCCAAATTCCTCCATCTTGGCCTCTGAACCCCTGTTCTAAAACCCCCAAAATTCTACTTTTCCACCTTGTGACAAAATTTCCTTCTACTTAAACATTCATGGCTTGCAGATCCTCATATAAAGTTAGCAATTTTTGTCATGGATTAAAAATTAAAAGCTACAGATGTCTTGGGCTCTGTGCCAAGGTCTCTGAGCCCCCTTGCCAGGGGTTCAAGCCATCCAGGGCAGCCAGAGGGATGTCCTGGGTTCTGACAGTCACAGAGCTGCAGAATCTGGGATACCTTGCAGGGAGGTCTGTGGGGGCATACAGAAGGCTAAAAGTGTTTTGATACCACGAGCATATATAGCTGGGATCTCATCCATATTAGATGTTTGAGCAGGAATGTGCCTTCTCCATCTGACAGTGAAATACTGAGGACCAGAATATGTCCTCAATCCCATTCTCCATCTACTCAAATTCTTGCCCCAGATCCTGCCAAGGGAGGCAGGTGCCTCCAGCAATTTTCTGTAAAACTTGAGTGATGACCACTTTCTCCTTTTCATTTCCTTTAGCAACATGTTAGGGCCTTTATTCAGTGTTTTGAAGTATCACCTTTAGGTTTTCTGTTGTTTGAGGGAGATCACTTCTCAGGAGAGTCTCTGAAGTCAGGTTATATTCTCTGCGTATGAAAGAAGAGAGGATTCTTCTTGAGCTTTTTGAGTCTCCTGGGAGTCTGAGGCCTGAACCTCACTTATGCAATCCTTCCCTCCCTTCTCATTCCCTGTGTCTTTAATTGTTTTATAACAAGTGTGAAAACTTTATCAGAAGAAGTAGAAAAAGTCTTTCATCTTTCAAAAATTATGATACTTTACTCAACTAATGGATGTAGGTCACAGATACTCTGCAAATTTCATTCATAAATCTGTTTGAAGAAACAACTTTTAACCACACATTTGTACCATACATACATATTTGAGTCTGGATTACTTTAATTAGGAGTCCAAACTCTTCAGATTGCTGCAGTGATCCAAGTAGTGACTACTGCTTATGAAACATCTTTGTCATTTTTACTTGAGTAGTAATGATGCATTTCTTCCTGATGAATGGCAAAGTGGGCCACTTGTCTCATGGCCAGGAGCTCAGGAAAATAGACTTATTTAAAAAAAATTAATCATGCAAAAAGAAAGATTGTCTGTAAAAGATCAGAAACAACAACAACAATAATAGTAATAATAGAGCTATAGTGTACCAGAGTTTAGATATAGACAGTTAACAAATGTCCTTAAAAGCAATCACTTAAATCCCAATCAATTGGTTAGCATTACCCTCAATGGCATTTTGACATTAGACTGTATAAAATATTAATTTTTGATGAGCTTGCTGCTAAAATAATGTTCTGTGTAACTTCATCCTTTTGTTTATAGCTATTATGGGTAGAATTCCAGGTTAGATCACATTTTGCCTCTTCTAGGCCATCCATCACCTCCTAAATGCTTTTAATTATCTTGGAATGAAATTGTATTTTCCATGTCCAGCACCAAGATGATTTCCTGAGGTCAGAGCAAAGCCTGTGCTGTGCAGAATGGAAGGGATGTGTCCCACTTCACAGGTCTCTACTGACTGTCAGTGCCTGGGGAGGTGTTCAGAACACCTTGGAGTTCTTTCTTGAAGAACCTCTGTATGATGTTCACAATGACCAAGGTTTAACAGCCTATGATAATTGTGTCATTCTCATTGCATCTTCCTTTATGTTTTGTTTTTGTCTGTGTATTTTCTCCTGTTGTGTTTCAGATGAATTATTTCTCTTTTTTTTTGCCAATTAAATCAGCAAAAAAACACCTCTCACTGGCCTTTATTTTTCTTTAGTGAATTAATTTTTCTTCAGTTTTGTATGTGCAAATCCATTGTCTTCAAAATATAGCTGAGGTACCATCTGAGTAAACCCTTCAGGAATGTAAATATGATAAGTCAATTAAGAGACTAAAAAGTGATGTGAAATCTGCATGTGAAGAATACTACGGCCCTATTTAAAAAAATTAAGTGTTGTTCTTTTATACAGGTTGTTCATGTCAAACTTGGTAACTGCCTTCTTGAAGACTCTGGTTGCATATCTTTTGAGGTTCAATCACAGATTTGTCTGGTTCCCACCTGTGGATATACTGTGTGTTAACTTGGCATTACTTGTTATTTGTTTATTCTATTTATTTATGAGGTTTCTATTACTATGGCTACACAGATTTCTGCAAAAGCAAGTCACAGTTTAAGCCTCTGTGGTTCACATGTTCACTGGAGAGACTTTTCACATATGTTGTGCCCATATATACAAGGTCTCTTGAATCTTTAACTCCAAGCCAATTCCTTGGGCATGAATCTCTACATGTCCCAGTGTTCTTTGATTGCAGTTCATTGTTCTAGGCCCTGACAAAGCTATGAGACAGTAAAAATTAGAAGATTTAAAGATGTCTGTCGTCTTGGTGGCTACTTCTGAGCATAGACTACAAGAAATCCCACAAGTATTTGGGCCAGTCTGAAAATAACAAAAGGTGATCTTTTTATATCTTAAGAATCATGACAAGAATCAGTGTTCTCAGTGCAAAGTCTGTTACAACAGTATTGGCTGATGCAGGACTGAAATTTTACAGCTTGTAAGCTGCAGGGGAAAAGATAACATCATAGCTATTCTTTTTGAAATTTGGATCTATTATCTCAATATATTAACTAATTTTTGTATAATAGACTGGGTTTGAATGAAATCTTCAAATTTATGTGAACACACAGAAATGTTTAATCTAACATCCAGATGCTTTGGCCATGGAGGAGACCTCTATTTTACAGGCTTTACAAACCTAGAATAAAAAGACAAGCCCAACCCACACAGAATTTTCAGGATATATGGATTAGAGTAGTCCCATTGGTTTTTATGAATATGTGTCAGCTCACAGTGAATGAGAACCACAGTTACAGCTGATGTAAAGAAGAAGAAGTAAAAAATAACTGCTTATGCCAACCAGATCTCTGGAAGAAGTCCTCCAGTGCAGAGTTATTTTGTACCATCACCCTAAATGTCCTTGAATGTCACCTGAACAGCCTGTAGGGAATGTTTCTCCAGATCTTCCCTCTCTGTTGGTGATAGCCAAGGAAGGGAAGAATGCAGGGAAGGCCAGGGTTGTTATTTCTTGTTTTTATTGTTGGCCTGTTGTGTCTGTTACTGTCCTGTAGAAAGTAAGGAGATCCTTGTACTACTCTAACATGACATAAGAAGAACATTTCTGAAGGAAGCTGTTGCACTAGGATGAGAGCTGAGCAAGCAAATCTCTTGGGTCACCTTTGCTATCTGATCACTGAGTCTCTTGAGCCTCACCACTTCTAAGTTCATTGATACACCCAATTGTCCCAGCTAGAGGTGGATCCTCAGAAAAAGGTAAGAGAAATCTCATTCTGTGATGTATTTATATAGGTCATTTTTATACAATAATATATATATATATATATATATATATATATATACATAGTATATATATAATGAAACTATTTATGTAATGTAGGTCATCAGTAAGGCTTGAGAGAAAGTATGACTAAAATTATTCAGAAAACAGATCTTTAAAAATATTGTCAAGGAAAATATGATCTCCAATGGCCAAAGCTGCAAGTCAAATACTAAATTGTTGATCATATCTATTCTTATTGTTGTGAATGCTGTACTAGACTAACAGTATCCTGTTTACAGTGACAATTAGAGCTTGAGGTCAGTTTACTGAAAAGACTTCATTGAGTAAGTCCTTAAGTGAAACATTTTGGAAATTAGCTGTTCCATGAAGACATTAATTGGGAGACTGAAGTGCTTGGGTGGGCATGAGTCTCGAGGCATTAAAATCTGCTGTTCTGGAAATACAGGTACATTCCATTTTATTATTAGCTGCATGGACTGTACAGCCTCAGCCATTGTCTGTTGTTGTACAGAGGACTAATGAAAGCCTGGGATGCTTTCCATTGAGACAAAGACACTGAATGAAGGGAAGCTATGCTAAAAATCTGGTCCTTAGTGGCACAAAGATGTAAATTCTTGCTTTTGCATTCCTTAGGTTTGTTTCTTGCATAATTAGTGAATTTTGCATGTCCAGGTTCTTTGAGTTTTGATTCTTGCGGAACTCCAAATAAACTTGAATTGTAGTAAGTGCCACATCAGGCCCTATTGAACTATTTCAAGTGCAAATCCAGAAGTGAGCCTTGGTTACTTCTGAAAATTTGGGCCACAAGTTGTTTGACCTCTCAGACAATTTGAAACCTTGGGGTTGAAGGAAGTATATGGACTGCAATGTGATTATTGATCTACTGAGACTTTAACCTGGTTTATTGTGTTCTACTCATCTTCAAAAAAGATGCCTTAGCATGAAACTCCTTCAGGCACAGCTCAGGTGCACAAGGGAAACTTCTGGAGCATGCCTGCTCTACTAGCTGGTTAGGACCTTGTGCTTTCTTACAACTTCCCTTATTATATCAAGTCCAAAATGCAGCTCATCTATGATTCTTCTTTTTCTGGGCAAGAACCAATAGTATAAATTTAGCTACTCATACATATCAGCGCTACTCAGTCCCAGCCCTTCCTTGCTGTGAAATTCTGTATTGATCTGGTTTTTATTTTTTTTCTCTATGCTTCTTAAGGAACGAATTGATTATGATTCCCTGTCTCTGGTATCTGGTCTCTGCAGTTTCACAGCTTTTCATGACCATGTAAATTATCAGATGTGAAGTACATGCTCATTGCAAGGAGATGCACACTGAAGTGGGTGGGAGGATTTTGAACTGATTTTCCCACTGATTTGTGGAACTCCCAAATTTCTTTTTGAACTACCTGATCTTTCATGACTCTTCAATCAAACCATGAAGAATATTTGCACCTCTTTTTCCTTTTATCCATTTTTAAACATATGCTGATAAATACATTTATATCTACCAAGAAGGTACCTCAGCACTGCATTAAAAACAAAGTATGAATATAATTTTCTGCTATTTGTAGCACAAAGTTTTGAACTCAATAACAATTTTCTCACAGAACATTCTTTTGCCAAAAATGTTTTTTTGATGAATTGAAACCTTTAGCAAAAGCCTGTCATTTCCTTCAAGACTCAAAGGAGATGCTGTCAATAATGATGCTTCCTAAGGTTTTTGTTGTTTTGTTTTCTATTTTCCTGCTCTTTCTCTAGCCATCTTTGCTCATTGCCTGGCAGGGACATTGGACAACTATAACCAATCTGTCTGGCTTACTGTGTTCATACTCTGGACTTCTCTTCTCCTTGGGATGTCTATATGACCAAATGGCTCATTAGACAGGCTGTTTTATTGCCCTGGTCCTTCAGGATTGTGAGCCAGGCCCTGTCTTTTTAATCAGGCTGGCTCCCCCATCCTCAAAGTGACTGTGATGGGGCTGGTCTGGATCATGAGTTTGCCTGTCAGGACCTGGGGTTTCCATCTGCTGATGCAGCTTGTGAATAGGATGCCTGGTTTCAGTCATGAGAAGGCAGGGGAACTGGCTGATCCCAAAGATGTCTATGATTATGGGAGAAGGGAAGAACAACAGTTTTCTTCAGTGGCAAATATTTTAGTTGTTAATTTGTTTTTAAAATCTTAAGTTTATTTGGTTGGTTTTTAAATTAAGCGACAAGATTTATAAATAGTGTCAGAATCTCCACAGATGAGTCTAGTCAGCTGTCTTGTTGGGTGATACTCTGGTGCTGTTGGTGCTTTTGAAGATCTGCAGGAATCCCTGTGCAAATGATAAATGCCTATAGGAGCTTGATATGAAAATTACTTAAAAAGTATGAATCACATCTTAATCTTGTTCCTTGAAGAGATGCAAAATACAGTACTATGTCAAGCTGAAAACTGCATTTCTTTAGTATAGAAATATAGTATATTAGTTTAAAATCAATGCTCCAGATTGAAGACCAGTGTAAATTAGCACAGCTACACTGACCTAATTCAAGTCATATTGATTTACACTAGATATGAATCAGTCCTGCAGAACAGAGATTTAGTAGAAAATATATAATACCTAAAGCTGCATGAATATGTGAAAAAAAGAGATATGTACCTATCAAAGTGCTTTGTCATTTGCCATGCTTGTGTGAGTGTCAAAGTGTTAGCCAGTAGGCTTACATCAGGAACTATTCTTCATTAATTTTCAAACAGATGTCTAGTAAACGACCTGCCTGATTGATCCAATCTTTTTGTGAGGGTTGAACTGGCAACATGAGAAAATCTATTTCTTGGTGTACCGTTCTCATATTTTATTTTAACAGTAAAATATTTTCCTGTTCTCTGAACTACGAGTGCATGTCACTGACAATGACAAGATACAGGGCTACTCCAACATGATAGTTCTTGCCTTGCTGAGTGTATGTAGACATGGCCTTTGCCATAATAATTGAAACATATCTGATCCGGGAGTCTAAAAGGTTCTCCTCATTCATTGGAGAAGAATAATTTGGAAAACCTTTATGTCTGAGCCAAGGCTCATGGTGAATGAGGGATATTAGGAAAATATAAAGGATTTGAGATAATGCCTTTTTGTCCCTATCACTGGATTAAAAAAAATATGATGGACACTTCAAAGGTGCTCAACAGAAACAGCAGTCAATTAATAATAAAACTTTATTGTGAAGATGCTCATATCTGAGATAGGTTAACTTGTTTGCCTGGCAGGTGTGCTACATTAGAAGAAGTGGTAGATTATATTCTCATCATTACAAGTTGCTTTCATTCCTTACATCCTGGTGGCCTTTAAGTTCAGGTTGCAGAGGTCTCTTGTAATGATAATTATTTTGCTTTGGGCATATTAGATGCATTTCTTGGATGCATAACAAACACTCATTTCCATTAATTTATCTTCAGACTCCATGCTGTCAGCTTAATGGAGAATGGGAAACATCTTAAAGATCCTATTTATTTCCACTCTTATAAGAAGAAAACGTACAGATCTGACTTGCATTATATTAACATTGATGTGTAGTAGAGGAAGGGTCAAATTTCAATTATTCCATTACCAGCATTCAAGTGGATAATCACAAGTGCTTAGTTTTGTTTGCAAGGTACTTGGATGTTTGGAATTTTTTAAATAAAAGGAAGTTTTTTTCCAAGCATGAACATTTCTCAAATGAAACTGCAGTTAATTGAAGCTGTAATTGCTTTAGATGAACATCATTACAATGTTTAGAAAGTAGTTTTGAGTTTTTTTGTTTTTTTTTTTTTTAATGGCTTTTGAGAGAAAACCTGCAGCATTTTTATGCTATATTTTTAAAAAGCTTCAAGACAGATTTTAGATAGAATTAAATAGATTTAATTCAGATTTAATAATTTAAAAGGATTCTAAGGCTTTAACATATTAAAATATTGAAGTTTTGAATGAAAGAAAGAAAGTTAGGGAGGTTACCAACAGTGTGAATAATATACAAGCATGTTAAATTAAATTAAATTGAATATTTCAATAATATAGTGTCTTGATGTCTTTCTTTTGGCAGTGACCCAGATTTTTTCCCACCCCATACTTGGAATCTAACATGTTGCTACTGATATTGTGTCATCTGCAGATGTAATTAACAGTTTCCCTAAGAATTTTTGAACTTTTAAAAGGAGCTATTTGCACAGTGCTGCTTCAGCTTCCACAGACCCATGAGGCATTCAGTGTTTTACTGACAGCTCAAAAGGAAATTGAGTACATATATGTGTGTCTTAGGTTTGTGCTTCTCAAGTGGCTGCCAAGGAAATCAGTGGAATTGTGAAAGACTGACAAGTTTGACCTTCTGGTGTTCCTCTTGATGTTTCAGTCTCTCAATGTCTTGCATTGGATTCCTTCTCCCAGCCACATTTCTCTCAGGGTGGATGGGACTTGGAAGCTGCTTTAGAGGCCAAACACATTTCCTTGTGAGTAACCTGCTGGGATGCTCTGCAGGTTATGAGGTTTCCTGTTGCAGAGCTTGGCTACTTCCCATACTCACCTAACTTGACACTGATAGGATTTCTTCTTGTTTAAATAATTTTCTTACTATGCCACTTTGCAGAAATACCACACAATTACTCTCATTTTCTTTACCACAGAGGTGATCAGAGATGATAAATGTTTGTTATGGTTTAACCTGGCAGACAGCTGAACAGTACACAGCTGCTAAATCACCATCCCACCCCCAATGGGATGGAGAGGGAAATGGAAGAAAAAACACAGCAAGAATCGTGGATTGAAATAAAGCCAATTTAATTGTGCAAAAAAGGAAAGGTTAATATTATTATTATTGTTATTATTATTATTATTGCTATTACTATTATTATTATTATTATTACTATTATTAAAAGAATTAGAACATACAAAATAAGTATTGCAAAAAGCAATCACTCACTACCTGCCAAAATATGCCCAACTAGTTTTGAAGAATGGCTTCTGACGAGCTGTTTTCCTACTTTATATACTGAGCATCTTGATGTATGGTATGGAATAGCCCTTGGGTCAGTTGGGGGTCAGCTGTCCTGGCTGTGTCCCCTCCTGACATCTTGTGCACCCCCAGCCCACTCACTGGTGGCATGGTATGAGAAGCAGGAAAGGTCCTGACTCTGTAAGTGCTGCTCAGAGGTTACTAAAACATAACTGTGTTATCAATGTTATTCTCATCCTAATTCCAAAACACAGCACTAGACCAGGTATTAGGAATAAAATTACCTCTATCCCAGCTGAAACTGGGACATGGAAAACATTTTGTTTGATGTTTTTCAGAGCTGTAGTTTATTGCTCTGCCAGCTACAGCAAATGGAAACTATAATAAAAAAGAGGTTACTATTAGTCTCAAATAAGCATTTAACTTAATAGGCTAGTTGCCGTATATTAATTAAATCTAAATATCTCATTGATAGGCTCTTTCTGAGATTGTTTAATGCCATCTGGTTAGCTTGTTTTAAGTGACAAAAGATACAAGTATTTACATTTCTATTCAGTATATTTTAATGGACATTTTTCAAGGTGTAGTGAAAGAATAAGATTTTACCATTTAAGAGTAATTACTTGCATTAAGAGCATATATACAGACTGCTGTAGTAACCTATCTTTGGAGCTGTGTCATGCAGAAAAGAACAAAATATCAGCATCTTCTTGTGTTGGGACAGCCTTAGAATGAAAACCAGAGGCATATCTTCAACCAACACATCTCTTATAAAGCAGATTTCTCATTTCTTCCTCCTGTTGCTTCTGCTCAGTAGATCTAAGTCTGCCTTGCAAGACTCTGAATTTGTTATCAAGAAATCTACAATAGTGGAATTTTAGAATAGGATAATTCTGGAGACAGAGTAGACTAACTAGCCATCCCCTGGTGTTCTTACTACAATTCACCTATACATTGCCACTGCTGTCACCTCTACCTACACAAGGGACATCTATATTGCCCAGGATGTAATATAACCAGGGGTCCCACAAAAGAAGCAAACCTATTTTCTTTTTAAATTAGGTTATATAAGATGCAGCTGAGAAGCAAATAACTGAAATGATGACAGTATTTAGTGAAACGTTCTCTGCTGTGTGTTTAGTGCTCTATGAAGTCTAGTGAGAAAGGACATTTTTTTTTGAATTTGTGGAAAAGGAGAAGTCTTTTCGAAGTCATATTGCTGCTTTTGTCAAAATATGGATCTGTTTGCCATTAGATATGGATAACAGTAATTTTCACAAAAATCATCTTTTCAGTTTGTATTTAAACACAATTTAGCCACATCAATTCTCGTCCAGTGACGTGCTGAGTGACTGAAAGAAAATGAATGACAGTTGTACCTGGTAATTAGGAAAATGCCATTACCTGTCTTTCAGGACCACCTTGGTCTGCAGCCACAGATATTATGGTCAAGCTTTACAGGGAACAAATGACAAAAGTTGGATTCTGTCCCCAGAGGCAGTTTTATTCCCAGCTCAAGCCATGAGGGTGCCATAGGCAATGCTCAGAGTTGATGCACAGTCTGTTTCTTTCTGTGGCCAGCTGGGAGCTGAGAGTTTCTGTGACAACCACCACTTTTCACTGATGGAGAGATAATGGTAACACAGCACCTAAAGGAATTGGCCTTTTGTACTGTTCAGAAAGAAGAGTAGAAAGAAAATGTGAGAAAATTTCATAGGACTTCAATACAATGACTGGCCAATGAGAAGAGTTTTCCAGGTGCAAGGAACACTGGGTTCAGTGGTTGGGGTAGGTTTGGTTCACACTGGATCTATCTTATTTACATGTGCTACTTATAAGACTTGGATTTGAAGAGTTGTTGTTTAAATGTGCTTATTGAAAGTTAAAACCACACAAAAATCAACAGTCAGCTCCATAACATATTTAGATATTTTATCTGGCAGGAAGCAAGTTCGGATAAGAATAAGCAGAAAATAATGAAAGCCCTCAAAATCCACATTGTTTAGCAATTGGATAATGACATAATTACAGATTTGATGGCAGAGTGCTTAACAGCCGGCATCATTGTCTCATAAAGTCTACATGCAGTGGGCTCTGCTGAAGAGAATGTGCCCTCTCAAACCCATTTGAATGCTCTTTGCTTTTCATTCTTCTGTGTGTGAGAAGTAGAACCGTTTTGGTAGAAAACGTAAACTTTAATGCCAGTTTCTTAAGGCACAATTTGAATAATTGTGAATTAATACTAGATTCATAAGCTATAGTTCCAATATAATTGTAAAGAAATAACCATTCTCTAAGCAATGTATAAACCACAAAGGTGCTAGAACACATAACACAGAAATAAACTTTGTAATGAAAAGTACATAATGTGAACCAAAAAACCAATTTATGTTTTTTCATCTTTCTGTGCCCCATTCTTTGTCATTTTTCCCCTTGAACACTCTGCCTTTTATCTTTCAGCCTCATGATCCCTATTTTCAGAACGCTAAAGGCAGCAGAACCATTGCAGTTAGAGCATAGTAGCAAATCATCTATCAAATAATCTTATCCAGGCATCTTAAAATTCATTTTTCTGCCTGACCTCCCACTCTTCCTCCTTTTAAGAGGGGAGCAGAAAGCCCCAGAGCTCTCACTTCAATTACACCAGTTCCCTCTACTCTGCTTATTAGTTTCAGGAGGCTCTAAATTTCCACCAATGAATCAGACTTGCTGGCTTTTCTTTAACCTTGGTCATGCAGCTGTCATACTGTAATTGCAGACCTCAAACTGAAGAGAAGACAGTGAAGTAACTGCAAAGGTGATTCTTTACAGGGCAAGAAAAAAGTGTGTTTTTACTTCAAATTAAACTAGCCAGGTGAAGACAAGACAGTATGCAAATGCTGGGTCAGGTTAAGGAGAAAGCCTGAGCAGAAGGAAACCTCTCTAACTCCCGTAAATTACCCACAAAACCAGCTGCATTGCCTATTTGAGTACTTAATCTACTCATAAATTTGGAGGTTGGTTATATAGGTAGAGACAAGAAAGGAGGCTAGGAAATATTCCCACAAGAATTTAGGGCCCAGGCCTCTGAGGACTGGTACCAAGAAAAGTGATACTTGTTTCTAGTTAAGAACACACTAATTTATATCCTGAATCATCAGTTTTCAAGGGCTTAGATTATTTACTGCTTCCTGTTCTTGGACCTGTGTTTTTCTCAACTTGATATGACTGCAGCTGGGAATTTGGACCAATTTTTTTAGGTCACAGTGGCCCAGTAAGTTCTTTTATTAATAATTGTTACTATTATTACAGATTATTATTTTGTTTTTTATTTCAGATGCTGTTAGTTCCTATTAAACTGCAGCTCATAAGCCTATATTTTCCCACAGCAGCTAGACCCCCTAGAGAGCATGTAGAGCTCAGAGAAGCAGCCAGCAGTGTTTGTTTCTTGTGCATCACCCTCAGGGAAGGCAACGCTGGTACACCTCCTGTATTCCTAGGAAATTATTTCCCCTGCAGCAGAAAGGAGCTGTGCTAGCAGTGGGAAGTGTAATTTGTAGCATGCTGAGCTATCTTCACTCAATATTACCCTAGACAGGGAGTTGTTTCTGCAAGTTCACATCATTTTGAAATGGGAATTTATTTAAGTGCCTAGCTCTTAGAAGAACTCAGCAGATATGTGCCATATGTGTCTATGTGGAGTGAAATGTGACAAAATTAGAAAGATTATAAGAAGGAGAATTAGCATGAGCAAACAAAACAGCTCTTACAATCAGGCTCCTTGATCACTTTAGGAACACTTCAGTAGCAATTCTGCAGCTACAGAAATACTGGGTGCTCAGCAATGTCACCCTTAAGTAGGGAATTTAGGTGTTTGTACACAGAACACTGATACTATCTCACCAAAGTGCTTGACTTAAGAACTTCCAAGGTCTTGACTAGCAAAGCTGTGTTATGCAGCATTGCCTGCATGAGAGACTTCTTGAGGTAGTAATAATATATGAAAAAACAAGAACCACAGATAAAGAAATCAAAATGATCTGAAGAACTTTACATGTTAATCAAAGACTGTCATATCCAAAGGAGTCAAAAACGTTTAGGGAGAAACCTAAGACAAAGGAAAAGGAGTCTTGTGTGAGCAGATAGCTTCTTGTAGGCTCTGGTTTCCCCTCTCTCCACCATAGGTTGTGGGTGGCTTTGCTTAGAAGTTCTGTGGTTGCCTCAGTAGTCTCAGGAAATGTCCCTGGCGCCTGTGGTGTGCTTCAGCACAGCCAGAGTCAGATCAGCCTGAAATAGCTCAAGGAACAAGAATCATGAGATGTGGAGGACGATTGCTCAAAATACAGCTATAGAGCGGTGGACTCAGAAGGCAGAAGGTGATATGAGTGTAAGAGAATCTTGAAAAATTCCACATGGAGAAAAAGTAGAGATAAGAAATCCTACTACACATTATCCATTTTTAATGAGGGAATCTTTAGATGAGGTCTGAGGCATCCTAAAAGAAACACTAAGATAATTGTTAGGCAACTTTTAGGAGTTGTAATCAATAATTCCTTTACATATCACTTGTGAAACTCACAGTGAAATACTGACTACTCATGCCATCAGGATTAATAAAAAACCCACTTACAATGGGCCTTCCTGGCTGGAGTACCTTAATTGAAGTCCATTTAAAATCTATCTAGGAGTCCTTAGCTCTAAATTAAAGACTTAGCTGGTCTGGCTGCTTCTTGCTGCCACATGCCAGAGGCATTTTTCATTTGCCTAGGTGATAATATACCCATTGTAATAAATATTCAATCATACAGTGAACCGCTTGGCACTTGAATTTTTTTTCTAGATTACTGTCAAGTCAGCCAGCTTGAAGGGGCAGCAGGTTATTTTCAACAGCTGGCAAGTTCTGGCAATAAATAAATAGTCATTTTTATTTACATATTTTCCTGATTTATTTACATATTTTCATTTTGTTGTCTTTTACTGACTTATACATGAACTAATTTATTTACAGCCTCTAGAGGTACTAATACCAAATAGAAGGAATGTGCTACTATAAAGAGATAGAAGAGCTATGTTACAATACCTTGAAATGTGCTGTATTCCATTGAGCATACATGAATGAGAATTGAGTATGAGGAGAGGGGGAGAGTGAGACATCTATCTTTCTGTCTGTACCTGTGTATAAAGCCACATGCATTGCTCTACATATGAAAATGTGATTGCAACAAAGTAAGACTTTGATGTACCATATATTTTTTATTGAATTAGAAGAAAAAAAAACATGACCACGTTTTTTTGCAATGGGAATATTTCAAAAAGGAGGTGGAAAAGCCTTGGAAGGGAATATCTGAGTGGTGGATAAACAAGAAGAAATAGCAGTGGGGAGAATAAAGCTGGTCACCCCTAGATTCTAGTCATGCTATTTCATGATGTATTATTTTGTCCAGGACACAGTCGATTTGCCATGGGTAGCCATTTCTAAGACATTAACCCCCAGGATCTGTGTTCTGCTCACCTAATCCACTGAAATAATTCTACTCCAAAACAAGATCTGTTGCCGTCTGACTTGGCCCTTGAAAGGCTGGATGTATTTTTTTTCTGCATTTGAAAGTAAAACTGTAAACATTGCAGTCACAAAGCTGGCCATAAGAACAGTTATTGTTTCCTTCTTCTCATCAGAAATTGCATCTGGATTGTTTGCAATTAAAACAGACTTGCAAATACAATTACAAATTTTGGTTTAGAGAAGCAGCCCATGCATGCCAGAGACTTGCAATGGTGCTATTTGATTATAAAGATGCAGCCAGAAAGTACAGAACTGAGGCATTGGGGTGGGATGGGGGCAGTGAGCTGGGCAGGCAGGAACTGGGAAAGGATCACAGCATTACTGCTGGGCAGATGGTATTAAAAAGTTCTCTATGGGAAAGGTGCACAATGCCATCACTCCTGGGGCTGTCCTCCACAGCTCCTGTCAAGGCACTCTTCTTGAGCCAATGGACAGAGTTATTTTGTCTGCCCTCCAACTCCCCTTTAGACATAATACACAGCACTAAAAATTGGCCTCTCCCCTTTCTTCTCCCTCTTCACAGAGGACTAAGGACTGGTTTCCTGCAGCTGCCAACTGTTGCTGTCTGGCTCATCCCCATCTCCTCCTACTGCACAGGATAGCCTTGAAATCTTCCCACCAAGAGGGGTTTTCAGATGATGTGAAGTAATCTCTTTCAAGGACTGAAAGAGAGCAGTTATGAATAACAGGGTACTTCAAGCTGGATGTAGCAGCCAGAGGTTGCTGGATCAGGAAGGATGACAGCAGAAAGCAGCCCAAAACCATGTTTTCTGCTGTGCTGTAGGTGAATATGTGGAGCAGAGAAGCCATTTTCATCTTCCTACTCTGGAAGCCAGATGAATGCCACTTCAACAACTGACATAATTTGAAGTAACCTGGGATCCTGACAATACAGCATCAAGAGCTAGATGTGCATGCTGTGTGTGCACCAGCCAGCTGGTGGTTTCCAACACGCTGCTGTAGCTCTTCCTCCAGCACATGCAATACCCCAGCACTAAAAACATGCTGCATAATAGCCAGGTAGTCTTGCTTTAGCCTGCTCATAAGCTCTATTGGACTTCCCAGTAGGGATGCAACACAGGGGTGGCTCAGCATGGCTGAGGAAGTTGTTGTCCAAGCTTCTGGCTTTCTGTGCCAGCAGAGGCAGAGTGAGCAGAGATTTGAAATGCAGCACGTCCATAGGAGAAGTTGCCAAATGTCCACCTGTGCTTCTAGTGAGAAAAAAGGAGACTTTTAGAAGGGGAAAACATTTGGTATTCAAAGATCCACCGCCTGCTAAGCAAGTATCTCTGTACTTTTCATTTAGCTTAACGACAACCATGAAAGGCTGGCAAGCTTCTTTCTTCAACTTACTGAAGCATTACGCTGGTACGTGGGAGTATTGGCTCTGGCAGGCATTGTGTGCTGTTTCATTTGTGAGTGAAAGAGGCTGTCTGCATTTTGAGGCATCACAGTGAAAACTATACTCAATTTCTGGCAGAATAATAAGGTGATCTATTGTACTGCTTATGGAAGTAGAAAATGAGCTCTGCTCTAGGTGTATAATTTTCTGCCATGGAAGCAATAGAAATATCAGTAACATGCAGATGCTTGTATGTGCTGTGCCCCACACAAAGGGTCTTTGCTTGCTCATATATGAGCACATGTATACACTTGCACTGAGAAGGGCTGTATTAATCTCTGGCCTGTAGCTGTGCAGGTCTTCAGCCTCTGGAGCAGAGGTTCTTGTGAGGTGTCAAAGGTCATAGTAGAGAGCTTATTTTGAAAGCTTGATGAATATTCCTCCACCCAAATTTCAGTTATGGGTACCAAAAAAAAAAAAAAAAAAATTTGTTTTCATGGAAATAAAAAAGAGGTCTGTGTAGTCACATTAAAACAGCTGGATGTTTTAATATCTGTAATGCAGTCCTCTGAGCCTGTGCTCTGGCTATATTCCTCTAAAGAGTAAGAAGTACCATTGATCAGGATGTGATCTTAGCAGTCAGTCAATGCTGAGCAGAAAAATGTAGAAATATTTTTGTTATAACAGGTTATGGGAATATACTGCTTTAAACAATAAAAAAGTAACATACATTTTCTGTAAGAAAGTGAGCAAAATATGTTTTAGAGGTGAAGAAAAAAGGTGTGTAGCGGGAAACATTTAAATATTTTTTCTTCAAATACACCCATCCAAGTTTGTCTAAGGACTCTGTTCTGTAGAAACAGCTGCAGGTCTGAGCTCAGAAACAGCTGTCTTATTTCTCTGCCTACACTGTGATAATGTGTTTTTGGACAAAGTGATGCTCAGTTTAGAAAATTTTTTGTAAAGTTTTTTTAAAGGAAGGAGATGGGGAAAGAAATGAACAAAGATCCAGTGTAAAAACTATATGAAGGTAATGCTTATGTCTTCTCCGTGACATAAGGTAATGGCTCTGCCTCTGCCTGATGTAATGGGGCAGAAGTTGTCATCTTGAATTTAAAGAATCAGAGAAGTGATAGTAAAAAACCCCAAATCTACAGTACCAACAGTTATCTAACTCGTCCTAAATTTCTGCTGCTAGTTACCAGTATTTTCAAGATTGAATAAGTTAATCCTGAGACAGAAAGAAATAACTCTAGGCAGTATTATAAAATCATATTGGTAAATATTTGATGAAACAGGGGTATAAATTACTGAGGACCAGAGCTCTCCAGCCAAGCATTCAGAAGCCCAAAATAATTAATTTTTTTGATTTCCATCAAACAAGATTTTCACCACAATCTTTCACAGTCTCTGCTGATTCAGAAGGGTCTAAGTCTTTTTTAAGTCAGTAGTGCTTTCTCAATGCAAATAAAACAAAACATGCTAGTCTGTGTAAGAAGAAGCATGGCCAGGAGACCCAGAGGATTTACTGTTTGCTTTTCTCTAGCACTGTTGAGACTGTACTTGAAGATGGTCCAAATCTGGGTTTCCAATTAAAAAAGGTGTGTTGAGAAAGGTGACAGGTTCTGGATAGGTTATCCAGAGAGGAACCAGAATGTCAGGGACCTCAAGCTCATAACCTCTGAGGAGACAAAAGGGAGCTGCCTGTGAAGAAAAGGAAGCTAAGAAGCTATATGATAGCCTGCATCTGTCTCAATGCCAAAGATGGCAAAGCTAAACTTTTCTCAGTGGTAGCAGATTGCACAAAAGCAATCCACAGTGAGGATTTAGAGCTTCAATGATTGGGTCATAAAAAAACGTTTTACACAAGTAGGGGGTGGTGGAGGATTTCAAAAGTCAGCTGTATCAGGTCTTGGCTGACCTGATTTCGTATTGTGATAGCACCGAGTCTTCTTCAGGTTATTACCATAATGAATGTGAGATAGGAAATCTTTGTGACATGGGTTCTGCTGCACACTGGGAATGCCTGAGGCTGTAATGAAATTTGTGTCAGGTACCCTCACCAAGAGGGGAAAGCAGCCACACATTTTCCATTATAAGGTCATTATAACATGTAAGCCTATTAAAGCCATCAGGACATGAATTTCTGATTTAAGTTCTCAAATCCCAGCAATGAAGAATCCTGTCAGAGGACATGTATTCATGTATTATTTTGCCAGCCTTGCTTGCTTCATATATATGACACATTTACCAAAATAGCATTAATGGGTATTTTTTCTTTTCAAGAGCCAAATTTTAATAAAAATCAATCCACTTGGATTTCAGCAAAATTATAGGAAGCATCCAGTGAGAAATCCTAATAATTCTGTTTCTGAGGTGCTGATATCAGAAGATATCTTTCTTCACTCTCACTGACAATAAAAAACTTTCAGATTTTTAAATAATTTATTTGATGCAGTTCTATGCTATCATGCTACATGGTGAGAATTGTTTGTAATTGCTTGCAAGCTGACTGAGCGGCTGAATTTGGGATGAGCACCCATTCATAATTTACAACACTGAAAAAGAAAAAAGACTAACTTTGCATTAATTTTCCCTGTTTTTATTACACTTATTCACTGAGACGTAATTAAAACTCTATTAGATTAGAAAGCAAGAAACTGAATGTGGGTTTGGAAGATTTTGGTGGATATAGTCCAACATTTCTTAAACAGCTGCATTATGGATTTCAATGGGACATTAATTATGTAGGGAAATTAACTTCCAGAAGTAATTAATATAATCACTCTTTGAAAAATGTAACCAGAAGTCTAATCATTAAATTATTTCATACAAATACTTAGTGTTTGATGAAGACCACAAGGGTCTTCATTCAACTGAATGACTGGAGGGGTCCCCTCCCTGAGAGCTGACATTGAAACCAACGAAGGATATGAAGCAACACTTTCTGCCTCCTTTTTGTAAGTGTTCTGTCTCCTTTTCTGTACTGATTTAGAGACCCTCAGTGGGTACAGTCCCGCTAGCAGAAAGCTGAAACTTGCCAACAATTAAACTACATAGCAGGCTGTCTTTATGTGATTCATGACAGTTATCTGAATCTCAGCTTTATTTACATGATTTTTAACCTGGCTACTTTCTTGGACATATGAAAAGACATGCCTATTTAACATGCCTATCTATTTAAAACTATTATTGGGTTTTAAAAAGCAAGACACACAGTATCTTGCCCTCATCTTGTACCTTTACATTTTCTGATGTGAAATGGAGGTCTCCTGTGGGGTGGAATTGCAGCACTGGCAAACTCTTGGATTCATCCCCTCTATTTTGCTCCTATCACTATGGGACTAAAGGAGTGAAGAAATAGATGGTGGTGTCAGACTTGTAGCAAATCCTGTGTCATCTCATATTCCTCTAGTATGGAAAGGACCTAATCAAACCAAAGGAGGGTCACAGGATAGGGGCTTTTTATTTATTAAGTCTCCAGCTCTGGAGGTAGTTTTCTAGAAGCTCTCACAGATGCAGGCTTGCTCTATGTAATAATTTTATTAACAAACCATGACACAATCACTGCATATTTCTGCTATCTTTTTTAAACACACGTACTGAATCAAATATGGGCTACTGGGAAGGAAAAATACAACAGACAAGCAGAATAGCAAGGTAATAGTTTCAGGTGAGTCATCTCTCAAAAACCATGTAGGTGAGGTGGCAAAATGCTGGAACTGTGAAAAATAAAGGGGTCACCAAGGAGCTCTTGCTGGTTACAGTGGTTTTCTGAATAAGGCTTGAAAGCCTGAAAGTGCAGATCCTGGGGGTCGGTAGCTCTGGGATGAAGACATGATGTGGAGTTGGCAGGAAATTGCTCATGATGAGTTCAAACAAAGATGAATTGGAGAGGAGCACCTGAGGCAGCTGGCTCAGTTCTGCTTTGAGAGGAGACCAAACCATGAGAAAGGCTGGCTTCTGTGGAGATGTAGTTCAAGTCACCTCTCAAAAATTGTGAGGAATAATCAGATGGCCTTCCGGCTATATCTGGAGCTGAAAGGGTGTTATGGGGAACAGGGACTGTATTATAGGGACTACATGAAATGATTTACAGATTTGAACATCCACCTTCCATGTGACCCTTTAAACTTAAACCCATGTTATGAAGTTAGAAAAGCTTGAATATGCAGGTTCCCTATTTTGCGTATTTTGCTAGCAAATGAAAAAGAATAAAATCCATAAATTAAACATGCAAACTAAGTGAATTAATACTATAACAAAATAAGAAACTAATTAGCCAACTGCTTAAGCTGACCTGATTAAACTAACTCTTTTTAATGTGTTTCATACCATAAACTGGAAAACCAGAGGTCATGTTTACATATCAGCCTGTCAGATCCAGTACTAACTTAACTTACTCACAATGATGGTATCACAATATTTTTTTCTGGCAGGTATTTTTGTGCGTACATGTGTATACATAAATATATATACACAGAGTAATCTCTTGTAAAATTAATATAAAGATTACAGTGTTGATGGTTTATAATGCAGAGTGCTCATCCCCTAAATTGTCAAAAAAAAAGTCAGTGCTTCATGACAGGCATAAATAAGGATGTATGAAATATTCTGATGAAGCTCAAGACAGGAAAGCAAAGAAGACTCACCAGCAAAGAAGACAGAAGCAGCAGTTTCACAACAGCAACAATGTCTATTGTGGTCTGCAAGATTTATCTACTTGTGAGGTTTTAGGCAATGAAATTATGATAGGTAGAGTTGAATTCCCAGGGTTGTCCAGAATTTAGAACTTCTGAGTTTTTAAAATAACATTGTGTGGATGTGAAAGGCAGTTGACTGCTTCATTTCTGGGCAGTGTCTTGCCCAGTGCAGGGTCTTTAATTGTGTCAGTCATTACAAGGTGTTGGCAAAACCATTCACTTCGAAGCGGCTTTGGAGTACAAGATGGACCTTTGGATAAGCACCTTTTTTTTTCAATGACATAGAGAAAAAACGAAGGAATTTGAGGGTCAAAACTAGAATATCCAATGGAAATATCTGGAGTCTCTAATGCCACTGAACCACATGGCTTTCTTTGTTTTCTTGCTCTTATTCTCTTCAGAAGTCCAGAGCTGTATTTCATCTGCTGCCGGCCCAGGGACCAAGGGAGTGCCAAGATGTACTGTCTCTCTTCACTGAAGTGGAAGGTGCAATGCTTCTGGCAGAAGTATGCAATCTAAGTGGCAGTACAGAATAAATGTTGTCTGGTGCAACTCCCATCACTCAGCATGGCAACAAGTCTAATATGAAATATTTTTGAGGGGGAAAAAAAAAAAAAAAGAAATTCTGAAAAGTAGTAATTTTTAAATGGAAAATTTCAGTTACCTGAAACACTATTTTCTGTTGATATCTACCTGAATTTAATTGGAGTAAAGCTTCCTTCAGGGAAAAGTTTAGAAAGTCAGTACTTCAGGGTTTCCACAATCTGGTCATGGGTCTGAGGCAAGGCAGCCAGTGATGCCTGCAATACCACAGAAGCCCATTGTTATGCTATGCAGCCATCACCTCTGCAGCTGCAGTGTGAACATATGCTAAACCTAGTGTTATACAAAAATAGGCATAGCCCTACATAGGTTCTACAGATATATTTTGATCCATATCATTTCAATTACAAGGCCATTTAGTGTTTTAGGGACCTATTATGAAAATTACTATTCATACTATGAATTACCAAATAATACAACACATTTTTTTTACTCTGTTTCTATGAATGGATAATTATCCAGGAGCAGGGAAAGAAATTCAAAGCCATTGAAAAAATAGATCAAATGGAATCTGTAACAACAAGACTTCCTCCAGGCTGTTGTCCAGTGGGATTGTTCTAGCTCTGTGGATTTCATATTCTGAATATATCTCTTAAGTCTAACTAGGTGAGGGTAGCCATGTTTGTCTCTGTTTGGGTTTGTATTTAGTAGAAGGCTGATTGCTCTTTGCTATTGGATTTTGTTACATAAGGACCTCTTGCTTTCTATTAGAATTTTTTTTTCCTTCTGCATCCATTCTGATAGGTATTGTGTCAATATATATTATGAGTTACAGTTATTTTCCATTCATCTTTTTAGATGGTCTTCGGCCTTTAACAAGACAAGCTGCATAGGTTTTCACAAGTTGATACTGCTTAATGGAATATTTGGGGGAAGAATGGTCTGGCACTAAATACCAAGATTTTCAGAGGAAAAAGTCAATAAAAAAATTCCATGGGCTGTATTGAATAGACAGTAGACACAGAAGTCTACTCATTTTAATTGGTTTGGATTTACCCATAGGAAGGTTGAAGATGTAGCCCTTTAAAATGCATTAAGCAAATAAGAGAGTTGTGTGTTAATTCTGGCTGTTAATTCTGTCCCTCATGGAAAATTTCTGCCAGAACAGGAACCTGTAGAATATGTAGAGTATTGCTGCATGTTCCCAAAATATCGGAAGATCTCTGGGGTTACTGGTTAAACATTTTGACTGCCAGCTTCCATAAATTACATAAAACTAAATGGAATTATAAGTAAATATAGAAAGGGGACAGTCACCAGTTTTTTTCCATTCAGAATTAATAGAGACTCATAAATCCCCAGGCACTATCTTTATGGTGATTAGTCAGGATTTCAGTGGTGGTGGGCTCAAGTATTTGTGTGGTGGTTTGATATTGGCTCAATGCCTGGTGCCCACTAATGCTGCTCTATCACTGCTCTTTTCAGTGGACAAGGGAGAGAAAATATCACAAAATGCTCTTGGGTCGAGATAAGGGCAGGGAGAGATCACTCATCAAATACCATCATGAGCAAAACAGACTCATCTTGTGGAAAATAATTGAATTTATTAACAATTAAATCAGAGTAGGAAAATGAGAAGTAAAAACAAATCTTAAAAACACCTTCCCCCATCATCCCTCCCTCCTTTCTGCATTTAACTCTCCTCCTGATACCCCACCTTCTTTCCCTGAGCAGCACAGTGTGACAAGGAGTGGGGGTTGCAATCACTTCATCACAATTGTTTCTGCTGTTCCTTCCTCCTCATGGGGAAAACTCCTCACACTCTTCCCTTGTTCAGTATGGGGTCACTCCCATGATAGACAGTTCTCCAGAAACTTCTCCAAAGTGAGTCCTTCCCAGAGGGTGCAGTTCCTCAGGAACAGACTGCCCCAGCATGGAGCCAGCAAACCTGCTCCAGAATGGGCTCCTCTCTTCACAGGTCTCCTGCCAGGAGTCTGCTCCAGCATGGGCTTCCCCTGGGGTCACAGCCTCCTTTGGGGATCCATCTGCTCCCGTGTGGAGTCCTCCATGGGCTGCAGGTGGATCTGTGCTCCACTGTGGCCCTCTGTGGGCTGCAAAGGGACATCCTGCTTCACCTTGGTCTGCACCATGAGCTGCAGGGGAATCTTTATTGTGGTGCCAGAAGCACATCCCCCTCCTCCTGCACTGACCTTGGTGTCCACAGAGCTGTTCACCTCATGCATTCTCTCTCCTCTCTTCTCTGGCCACAATTTGCTTCTGCACAAAACTTTTTTTTTTTTTTTTCCTTCTTAAATCAGATATCCCAAAGGAACTACCACCATTGCTGATGGACTAAGACTTAGTCAGGGACAGGTCCATCTTGGAGCCAGCTGGAACTGGATCCTTTGGGCATGGGAGAAGTTTCTAGCATCTTCTCAGAAAAGCCACTCCTGTAGCCCCCTCTGCCACCAAAACCTTGCCACGCAAACCCAATACAAAGTGCTTGCCATACAATTAAGGTTTCAGAGTAGTCCTTTCATCAAGGCCTCTTATACATTTCTCTCTAGTCAGTGGTCCATATATCTCCACTAACAGTAGTGTCTGCCTTTGCCTTGTGGATGGAGATTGTGAAGTGCAAGATTGTGGCAGAAAATTCCTTTTGGTCAAGATATTAAGCAGAGCTGACATCATTCCTGCTGTATTTGTTGTATTCGCTGTACTTAGAAAGGGAAGAAGTGCAAATGTAGCAGTAAATTTGTCTACTGCAGTTGATACATTTCCAGTGTCTCATGGAGCACCTGTAGATTTGTGATATGTTATTATTTTTTGAAATTTCATATTATTTTTTCATTGCCCTATAGCTCTGAGACCATGATATTAAAATAACAATAGTAATTTATATTAAAATGTAAAAAAATCATATTTATTTTCCCTCAGGACCTCTGATCATGTCCTGCAACATCTGAGGCTTTCGTAGGGACTCTTTTTCTGGAGGCAATTTTATCATATCAGATTTTTGAATGGTCACAGCTGTTATCCTCTGTCAAAGAATGGATATTAGCTTTGCCTTTTGTTTATAGCTCAATCTTGATGACTTATAAAGACTGAGATTTATCCCACCAGCTACTTCACTAGGTACGTATCACACAGCTCCCCAAAACTTATGTCTCTATGAGCACCTCCTCTGTCAGTCTTCTTCTTCTTAGAATTAGCAGAATCTTACATAAGAAGAATATTTGGACCTATCTGCTTCAGTCTCCTTTGAAAGGAATCAGGGTCTCATTGAATAAGGACTTTCATACTCCCATTTGTGTGCAGAGATTAGAGAAAATATGTACATCTTACCTTTGAAGTTAGGACTCCTGTTAATTTGTGTTTTTCCTGCAGGGGTTGACATGATTAGCCAAAAATCTTTGGTGCAGTTCATTACAAAATAAAACCCAGCTTCTGAATCACCAGGGAAGTCTCTGTGGAAGAGGCTTAGGATCTGGGTAAGACATGTGAGCATTTAAATTAATGCCTCTCATTTTACACTCAGAAAAAAAAACCCCTTTGCTGTCATTTGAAGTGATGAAAAAAGTTCCTTTGATAAAAGGAAGGCAGCTACTCCTATTATTTCTTTAACTTCTCCTTATCAAAGACTTTTTTTGTTTAGCTTTTGTTTTTTGTTAAACAACAAAGACTATGTTCAAGATCTCAATATTCATTGTTTTCATGCTGAACTGAAAATAGCTCAGTGGCGATAATAGTTCCTTCAAATCTCTCTGAATCGGCAGGACAAAGAAAGTTTTTTCTTCTTTATCTACATGGGCTCTGAGTTAAAATTTAAGAGAAAAATATCTCATTTATTCTGGTAAGGTAAAGTTTGATGTTGTTGCAAAATAAATGGTAAAGCAGGTAGATTTAAGTGGGAGCTCTCTACATATGATGTTCTCCAAAAGAAAGCTAAAAAACCTCAAAAGATACTGTTCTGGGGAAAATATGGTAGAAAAATTTGTTCAATGTTCACAATGAATACATTTGTACCGTGTCTAAACTGCTACAAATCTGAAATCCAATAAGGTTTGCAATACCTTTGCCTGGAAACACAGTTAAAGATACTGCAAAAGAGATTGTGTAAAAACTGTAGTGTATTTAATTTTATTTAATTTCAAAGGCTGTTGAAAAAACAATAAAAATAGCTAATCTTTCCATGTTGACTTCCAAGATAAGGAATATCAGGCACAGAGCTGGAATACTTGCAAGGTGTTAGTGTGGACAGGAGTAAAATAGCTTCAGCTCCATTTGCTTCTGAATGTCTATACTCCTACAGTGAGAGATTAAAAAAAAGACAGTCCTTATACCTCAGCTGCTGTGTGCCTTTTCTGATGTGGGAAGCCTGTTAAAATTAAGCAGATTGACTATTTTCAGTGCAAAATTTGCTATCTGAAATACTGAATATTCAAAACTGAAATGATCCTTGAGGAAATAACATTTTAGTTAAGAAGCAATAATTTTAAAATGTAATAAATTTAAATATTCAATGATTACGGTATTGTATTATATATAGTTCATCAATTAGATCAGCAGTTACTAATAGTATTTGTTACCAAAATAATTAAAATGTTAATTACCAAATGCTCAGTCAGTTTTCAGCTAGAATGCCAATTCCTAGACTGGGAGCAAATATCAGCCTTCATGTAGGCTTTGTCAATACTAAATCCTGGTTGGAAAAAAAAGACCCCAAACATCAAAATTAAAATATATCTTTTCAATAGGAAAAATCCAAATTGAATATATTTTCAGCACTAAAATCCAAGAAAATATTTCCTGCTTTTTAGAGGTGACTACATTACTGAATTTCTGTTTGTTGTTTTGAAGTTTTGATTTCTCATTATTAAAACTGAACACATCCATATCTGTTCCCAAAGTGTGGACAGATATTTTTACTCAGCACATGTAGATATGCAAACAGGCAAAATTTGCTACATTTGTATCTAAGGAGGCCATCAGGAATTACATGCCTGGAAGAGGCTTAAGAACTTCGGTGGCAGCACCACCTCCAGCACCCCTGACCACTATCACACAAGGATCCACAGCTCTTTGACCCTCCCAGTTCAGTCCTAGAAATACCCTTTGGTGCTGTCCAAAGAAAAACACCCTCTGCTCTCAGTTTTCACCCCCTCATCTCTTTCTAGCCCTCTCCTTAGCCCATCAATGGAAGAGGTACTTACGCTGCTGCTTTCTCCCCTCCTCTCTTGCCGTGTCAGCCTTTCTGCCCAAACATCCTACATTTATCCCCTTTGGTATTCTATTCTTCAGGCCTAGCTCCAAATCCTTTCAAAGTCTGCCAGTGCAAAAAGTCTTCATCTTTTCAACCTTCTTAGCTCTGAGCTTCCTCACTACCCACAAACTCTTGGGCATCTCCTACTTTCTCAGTTATGTCATACCCCCTGTTCCTTCTGCTTTTGTGTCTATGGCTTGAGTGATGGTGCAGTTGACAGTGCTAGGAGGTGCAGACTCAGGGCTGGAAGGGGAATGTGGGCACTTGGAATGAGATCCTGAGGCAGCAATGGGCTTGAGGGTCCTCATGTTTTGCTGTGTAAAGGATTGCCTGTAGATTTCATTGCTTTTGTCTTCCATCTGACTTCCTTCGTATCTGCTGCCTGCTGCTGTCCAAGATCCTTCCTCTTCTCACATGATCAGTGGAAATGACTGAAGTTACCTCCCTCTCTCTCACCTTCTTAATGGCTGTAGATCCAGTTGTGCCCCCTGCTGAGCCTTCAAATGTCTGTGTGCCAGGCTGCAGTAATTGAAAGGCCACTCAGTATGCTGAAAGCTAAATAGTGTCAAGTCTGGGAATGGTAGTGGCAATTACAAGTGCTAAGAAGCAGAGTCATTCCTCTCGCAAGCATCCACATTTCCATCAACATCTATAAAGAGCAGGTCGGTGTTCTTGACAGGATGCCACTGGAGGTGCATGCCCTTCCAGCATCCTGCATACATCAGTCCAGCCCCTCCATGCCCTAATCTAGAGCAGAGGACAGAGAAAGAGAAATCAAAAGTCCATCTCTCTGAGAGGGCAGGATTTTGTGTGGCAGTAAAGCATAGGTGGCATTTTCTGTAATTGCTGTTCCTTTGTAAACTTACTCAAGGCTATATATGTATTTCTCAAAATTTACTTCAGACCACTCAGCCCCAAACAAGACTTTTTATCCTTAATTTTACAGAAAAAAACTTTTATATTTCTACTGGAGAAAAAAAGGCTTAAATGAATTGATACTTATTTGAAAATGAAAAAAAGATGGTTCTGATCTGAATTACCATTTTGGTGCAAAATGTGTCTCTATTACTGGGTCCATTATTAAAAATCACATTTCTTGGCTTTATCTCCAGTTTCCCACCCTCCACTCTGCCCCATGAGAGAGGCCGTGTGCATGCAGTCATGTTTAACTGCATCTTTGTTTGAAAAGTGTGCTGCTTATGTGCAGGGTATTTCCAGAGGCAGCTTTCATTTAAAACAAATTGGACAAAACTGCCCAGTTTCCATTTTTGCCACCAGGAACCTTCTGGTCCTGCTTCTTTGATGATATTATCCCTTTCATGCCTCCTACCCTCACTTACAGAAGTGATGAATGCCTGGAAACATGCCATTTTTCCTTACTTAAGGGCAGGAGTGGAGCCATGCTGTGCTTATTCACCTTCATTCCACAGGGGTTTTGATGGAGCACAGCATCCTGTTCCTGTGCAGGATCATGGCAGAAAATGCCACCAAGACAGAAAGAAGAGCAGTTCTTAAGGGAGTCAGTCTGGCTTTGGGGAATTTGGTTCTGGGAATATTTGCAAATGAACACAGAGATCATAATAATTATTATTGTTGTTACCACGATTTACAACCTGTTCTTGTTGCTGTGACACTTTATAGCCTCAGTCATGAGTGGGACTTCACTGTGTAAGAGAAAAATGATTTGTTCCCCTGCAACTGGAAATCCAAGTTTGTGTTTGGCAGCCTCCTTTACTCCATATTAACCCCTTTTGTTTAAAGTTTGTAAAAGCTTTGAGCACCATTGGTACTACTTTTTGAAAAACATTTTTTTAATTAAAACAATGAGCTGTGACTTTTTCCATGTGCTTTACTGACAATTCAGCTTTAGATTGAGTTAAAGCTATGAAGATAGCTCCCAGGAGAGTATCAGCTGTGGTTTGACAATATGTTGTCTCTGGCAGAAATATCAGCTTTAAGACTTTCTACACATATGATGTTCCTATGTCCTGCTTCTTCACCCCTCCTCTGCCTCCTGGCTCATTGTAAATACATACTAGCCTAGCTGTTTTGTAAGGATGGTCCACATCCTTGGGGAGCTCTTTAAGCTAGATGACATATCTGTTCTGATTTAGATCACAGTCCCCAGTTGCATTTTCCGTGTGTGAAGGATTTGGAATTTGCTGTGGTAAGGGAGTAGGGTTAAGTGGCAGGAATCATAGTATCATAAAAAAACTTAGATTGAGAGGGATCTCAGAAGGTACCAGCCTCTGACTCAAGACCAGGCTGCCATCAAAGATACAGCAGGTTGCTCCTGGGTTTATCCAATCAGATTTTAGATGTCTTTAAGTATACAAAATCTTTAACCTCAGCTCTACAATAATAATGATAATAAAGGAGGAAAATATAGAGGTTGCATGCCAGCTGTGTTATATTTTGATAGTTTAACAGGGCTGTGGGCTATCACCCTTCTGTTCCATCATAGCTTTAGAAATAGTTTATGTCTCAGAGGAGTAATGGCAGCTCTATAAGGTGGTTGCACTTTGGCTAATGAGCTTTTTTTTCATAATGTGGTTGATTATCTCAGGAGACATGAGCTGAGGGGTCTGCACTACTCCCAGTCTGAAACAATCCCAGGTAACTGTTCTGTATGTATAGTGAGGTAGTGCACTGGATAGATACCCATGATTGCTCCTGGACAATGTGCACATGATAAAAAGGAGTGGATTTGGGAATGTGAGCCAGACTTCTCTGTTCATGTGTCAGTGCTTGGATCAAATTCCTAATCTGATATCTAAAACAAAGAGAGCTGCAAAATCAGCTAAAGTAGTAGTGCTTGTATCAGTCCATTTGCTTGTGCATTCATTCTTCAACCACGTGTAAATGTCTGGTGCATGAAGCAAGTGAAAGGTTTCTGTTTGTGCAACAGTGCTGCTTAATATTGACAGTTTTTTCAAGCTATTGGAAGCAGCTGAAAGGCAAGCATGCCAGGGAAACCAGGCCTGACTGCAAAACATTAATTCATTCAGTCTATTTGTCACTTAGCTGAAATTTGTGTTCCATTTAAAGAAAAATGGAAAGAAGAAATAACGAACTCAGTTCATTAGTTTCTACTCATACAGTCTTGAAGTTATCTGGCTTCACATGAAGAAAAAGAAAATAAAATAATGGAACAATATTTACAGGATCTTTATTTAAATGATAAGGTAAATATAGGTACTAACTGCTGAAGAATTTTTTGCAGGCCTCTGAAAGCCTTGAACACACTCCCAGAGAAATTTATAGAAAATTTTACTTTTACCCATTGCTTGCAAAGGGAGCTAGAGAGTAATAGCTCTGCTTTCTGGTGCAAACTGGAATGGAGCAGTTGATTCATACTAGATTTAAAAGGCATTTGGGGTGCTGGAAGGTTGACTTCAGCAGGAGCTGACTATCCTCATTTCTGTGTCTTGTTAGGCACAAATATATTTCTGTGTGCCTTTTCCTTATATCTTAGGAACAGAACTCTGAGGCCTGTGTTTTTTGTTGGGAAATGTGCCTGTCCAGGGACTCAGGTGGAGAGCTGCCATGCTGTCCAGGGACCAGCCCAGCTAGATGAAGACCAGAAACAAATAGTGACAGCACAGCAGCAGCTTGCAACTGAACTGGAAGGTTCTGCCGTGAATGCTTCTGTCTCAATCCCTCTGCCTCACTCACTGTTGACTACATATGGTTGCTTGTTATAGTCTGATAAAAAGTTATTTTTGGTCAAAATCCTCTTCTTTCAGAATATAATTATTTCTTGCCTTCAATTCAGTGTTAGAGCAAATATGACCTAATAATGGTTCATATTTCAGGGCACCACTTTCTAATTAAAATAATTTCACATGTATCTTTTGATTGAATATTCATGCAGATTTTCCAGGATTAGAAGATGCACAGCATGGCATGGACCTTCTGGTCCCCCCAAAGAACATGGCCTTTGGGTCACTGATATTAGCATTGCTGAGGCTCACCTCCACAGAGAGAGGGTGGCTGACTGCAAGGTGAGACACAGATCACTTTGCTTCTGCTGCAACACGGTTCACTTGGTGAAGTGATAATCCAGAAGCCTTCAGACTGGGGGAACACAGTCTGTATCCAGGAATTTAGAAGTCAAACACTGTCTTGGACTACAGACATGTTATCTGCAAAAAAAACCTGTCTTAATTTTAATTGCCCTACATATTAGCTCTGTTTTGCATCACCACCTTTCTTTGGCCCCTGTATTGTTGCTCTTCATAAACATTATATTGTATACTGGATTTTAAGAATAATAGTTTGCAAATAGGTATTTTAGGCAATTTGGGGCTAATATAACAACTGAAAATAAAACTTTCTCATCTTATTCACATAAGGGACTTTTGAAAAAGGACACAAAACAAAAGACAGAGAAAAAGAAAATGAAAACAAGTTAATAGGGAAGCAGACTATTCATCTAATATAAAAATGAATACATGTGAAATGGCTACTAAAAACAGCAATATGGATTTCAAATGTGTATGGACCAGGCAAAATAGAGTGAGAAAGGTACACACAGCAGATGAAAAGACCAGATCAGAGCCAGAGACAACAAACAGATGCAGAAAGCAGAAAAGAGGGTGTCAGAGACTTCATAAACAGCTTTGAGAAAAATAGATTCACTATTTAGGAGACAATCTGAGCAATTTCTTTAACATAAAAGAATTATAATAGTATTTTTCAGGATCTAAATTCCACAAAGCAGATTTGAAACTCTGGTAACCTTAAAATGCAATTATAGGTGAAATTAAGGGCAAGGGTATTTATCAAAGTAACTTTGTGGGTTTGGTTTGTACAATGACAAGTTCTTCATGATTTACAGTGGAGTACATAATATTGAACTTATAAATGTGTCTTGCAAGAAAAACAAAGTCTTCAAGTCCAGTTTCAGTGCACCTGGAGAAGCCATGCACACACTAAGATGAGGTGGGTACCCCTGCATGATGTGTATAGGCAAGGTAGTACAAGAATTCAATGTTTCTTCATAATTTTGGTTCTAGCTGTCAAGGATGATACTGACTTCAATTCCAAGGCAGGCCTGTAACTGATTGTAAAGTGCAAAGAAATTGCTTTACCTGTAAACTGTTCTTCAGCTTTCCTAAATCAGTTTTCTCAACTGCATGCACAGTTTGCCTCTGTTATTACCACTACTGCAATTCTGCCTTTTGCTTTAGGTTTTTTCCTCTTATCTCTATGGTTTGCTATGACATGCAGCTTGAACAGACAAGGTCTGCAAGCTAAGTTGAAAAAAAATGTCTTTTGTCTTCCCTCTCATACTACTAATTTTGAGATATTTTAAGCACCAAACAGAGTCAATACTACTCTCCTCCTCTTTTATTTGTACAGGTGAAAATAATTAATAAATTCACGTTGACAAATTACTAAAGATATTGCAGTGAAGAAGAAAGAAGGAAAACAGAAGAGGGCATTAACCTCAACATAGTTGCAATTCCTAGGTGTTTGTTTGGTCACCACATAAACCAATGGATCACACAACCTAGAGGAAGGACAGACCTTTGTGAAATATTAATTGCAGTAGAAGAACTTCAGCCTGATTCTTGTTTGCAGAATAAAGTTGTTATTTTAAGTAAAGTTAGACAAATCTTCAACAGCTGTAAACAACTCCCTGGATTTATTTATTTGTATTGTCTGTATTCTTGCTGTCACAGAAGAGACAAAAGAAAGCTATTTTAGTAAGGATTTAGGAAGAACTTGTTAGGAAGAACTTTTTTCCTGTGCAGGTGACCACACAGTGGTCCAGTTTGTTCAGAGAGGTTGTAGAGTCTCCCCCACTGGAGATGTTCAAGAACTGTCAGGACTCTATTCTGTGCCATGTGCTCTAGAATGACCCTGCTAGAGCAGGGAGGTGGGACCAGATGACCAGATGTAGTCCCTTTCAACCTGATAGTGTAATTCTGTTATATTTAGCATCTATGATACTAAACATCTACCATCACAGGACAAGTATTCCATAGGTGTGTAATTCAGATAGTTTTAGTCTGAAAAGGTATCTACTGACTCTTTACATGCTGATGTTTTGAATCTGAAGCTAAATCTAGTTTAGAACAGGGGTTTTTCCTACATAAGAACAAACCTGATGAGCATTTTGCAAGAGATATATGGAAGTGAACATAAACATTTTTAGGACTCATATTGCAAGGAATTGTGAGGCTGAATTAAAAATGCTATTATTAATAATGATTTTCCTGTTAACAGTGTTTTGAATATTCACTTGGAAAGGAAAAATACAAATTAAAAATACTAGGAAAACACCTTGTGACATAAGGAGCTATATATCATAAATATTAAACAGGGCCTGGCCAAGGCCTAATTGCTGTACAGAACAGAAATATTATTTTCAGATTTTTCAGCCATTTCTTACAAATAATATGTTTGTAGAAAGTTAGGATCTCTTCACAGTAGTTCACTAACCAACATGAGGATTAAATTAATCAGGAGTAGTATTCATATGTACCAGCTTGATTGGTACTTTTTTGCTTATAGTTATCAAGTCAAAGTCCCTCCAATTCCTCTTTGCAGTCATGGAGAAAGAGGCTTTTTAAATGCCTGCATCTTGTTGAGTCACTGGAGAAAACCAGTTTGATTTTAACATTGCCTATAGGCTGTTAATGGTTTTCTGAAGAGCACTAAGTCCCCCTCTCTCTCTCCCTCTCCTTTCTCTTTTTGGTTATTCCTTTAAATATTATAATCCTTATTTCCTGCCTGTGCCTCTATACTTCTTCAGCAGCAGTACAGGGTTTACCCTCATCGCCTCAATAAGAGTTCTCTAGCTAAACCAGCTGGACTATTGGCACTTTCAAAGTGCTATGAAGACCTTAAAATCTTATGCTGCCACAATACATATTCAAGAAATAAGATCCTTTCTGAAATTCAAACCACCCTGGCACATATTAATAAAATTCTTCCTTGAGTTCCAAATAAATTTGCTCTCTTTGCATCTTAAAAAAAAAAAAAAAAAAAGCAATAAACATTTGCTCAACCATAAAAAGATGGAATGAATGCAATTAAGCCATTTAAATATCAATCATTTAGACAAACAAAACACACAAGTGCCCAAGTGTACAGCCAGTCAATTTTATAACCACAGAGAAAAGAATAAACTAAGAGTATTTTAATGGAAAAGCAAGCTAATTTGTAGTCTGCTACAACACAGCACTAAGCTTCTTGGGTATACTGTGATTAGACATGGATTGCAGTAAAATAGCTACCTAGAAGCTACAAACTCTGATGGTATTAGTGAGAAGTCTAACTTTCCCACAGCCACATATAGGAGAAACAATGCTCGTGAAGGGGGAGTGGTGCTAATACTGAAGCTTAATGGGGCAAGACACGTTCATCAGAGAAGCTGGCTTTTGGATTAGCTCCAAACCCATAAAAATCTGCCCAAGAACATTTGAAAGCTGACACAGAAGATGTCTCCATATTTAATAAATGCAGTGCAATCACTGCAAAGTTGCTTGTGCATTTTAGTATAAAGGAATAACAGTAAAGAAACCAGAAAATGTGTTTCTTCAGAATCCCCTTGATGCCATCTGCAGCTAATGTACCAAATGCCATTTCTGAATGCTTTGCAGCCACAAGGTGACAAAGCAGCTATCAGTGAGATAAGGCTTGTTCTGCTTAGAGCCGTTCTTGCAGTTACAATAGGGAAGTGATAAATTACAGACTTCAATGGTCTTTCTGGAGGAAAGGAAAGGTTCGAGACAGTTACAGCTGAGATTAGCACTTTGGATAAGAGAGTGACAGGAGATGAAAGAAGACCAGAAGCCTGCAAGAAAGATCACAAGATGTAAAAGAAAAGACTCTAAAATATTCTGCTCATACAAATGCAAATGATCGTGGAATAATGAACTGAGCACCTGCAGGACAAAATTAAAGCAAGAAAAGAAGTTGCAAACTGGATAAATTAGCTGGTTTAAAATTACTTGAGTTCTTACCATGGTCTGTGAATGAAACCTTTTGTTTTCAAACACCATGAAAAGTGTAAAGGAACAGAAGGAAGTCCAGGAATGGAGATGAATTTTTTTCCTTCTCTAAAGATCTTAAACATATTCTAAGCAGAACCCACATGCTACTAGATTTGGGAATATGTCAAATATGCCTGATTTCTATAGCTTCTGAAATAGCTGTGGAGTGTTTGTAAAGATAAGTGCAAGTACTTGGCAGTGCATGGTTCTGTCTGATATAGTCTACTTGTTCATGGTAACAGCCTCAATGTCTGCACTGACATTTTGGGGAGAATCTAACTGCCTTTCCCTTTTTGCTTTCACTATGAAGCTAACTTAAGCCATAAGCCAGCATGTTGATTTTGAAGTTGTGGGAGGTTTCCATATGTGAAGGACTGGTCTGTCAGTTACTTTAATATAAATACTGTAAGTGCTTTGTAACTCATCACAGTGTTTAGTGCTCCTGGTAATACTCTCAAATGAGTGGTAATACAATGAAGTGGAGTCTATCTTCAAATAAGAATATTAACCTGGAGATTTACCTTGAATCTGTGGCTAGCACACTCTTGAGATATTTCCTAATAAAAAGATCACTTTTTCTATGCAGTAATACATTGAGCTTTTGTGTGGAAAATCAGATTTTGTAAATGTGTGCTGAATGGAACAGTGGAAGCTTCAGAGAAGTAATCTGCCTGTGCTTCCAGGGGAGACTCTTTCTACTTTAAGGATGTCAATGGTTAAGAAAGAATGTAGACAAAGAGAGAAACTTAGGACCCAACTTCTTTCCTGGCAGGATGAATGCATTAGATATTCTGCACCAACACAAACTGTGTTGGTTGAGTGTACCAATACAGCTTGCTAGAAAGTTACTCATTGCTTGTGAAGTTTTGGGGATATGTGAATTTGTGAGAACCTTGCTGTATTTTTTCAAATCCCCAGGAATGCAAGGAAAAGCTGACATAGAAAACTATAACTTAATTCTCCCTGTTCAGGAGAAGACCTGGTAAATATGACTGTCTACATTCAAAACACAATGGCAAAGAAAAAGACTCCCCCTGTTCTCATCACTTGGTAAGTGAAAGAGTTAGAAATTGGTCATGATTTTTGGATATTGGGATTTGACATTATCATTGAAGGTAAGATGCACAATATATCTGCTGAGTGGAGAAATACCATTCCATTGGGGAAAATTTCAGGCTTTCAGACTACGTCTTTTACATCAGTCTCAAAGCCAGCCTATGGCTGGAGAAATTTCAGGGATTTTGAGTTCTAGTCACATGCTTTAACCACAAAACTTTAAGTGTGTGGGCCTATGGCATCTCATCCCCTTGAATCACTGATTTTTGATCTGCTAAACTGGACAGATGAAGATATTGAAAACTTTATTAATGTTAACAACATGCTTTCAAAAGAAGAACTGTGACCTTCCAGTTGATTATAGTTCTGAATATCTCTTCTCCAGATTATTGCATTTAATTTGGTTGGTGTGTGTTCAAACATAATTTGGTCAATATTCTGTGTGCAACTCTTGGAGATCCCATTTGTAATTGTTGCTTTGCTTACTTTGGTACCTCACAGCTATGCAGAGATATTTTCCTTGCACAAGGTAATCTGATTAATGGCAAAATAGTAAGTAATCATGAACATGGCTAGGCCTGGGTTGAATAGTCAATCCTTTGAGCCAAGGCTTGGGAACAGAAAGGTTTTGATAATTTTTACTAGTCTTGTGGACTTCTGCTTGATTTACAAAAGGACGTAAATGCCAGATGTTGCAAGAATAAAGAATAATCACTGGCACTTGCTCAATGACCATCTTGAAAAAATATTGATTGAATTATTGATTCCTTATTGACCTGCCAACAGTAGCTTTTCAATTTAGTTCTGCACAGACAAAAAAAAGGTGGTTAACTCATGTTGAGAAGACTACAGTTCTCAGAAATTAGGCCATAGGCTGGGCTTCAGGATGTTTATCATAGTCTCTGGTTGTTCCTACATTGTTCCAGTAAAGAAACAACCTGTTCTGCTAGCTTCTTAAGTGATGATTTCAGTGATAGAGACATTCACAGGATTATCTTCTCAAGATTTTTTATTTTATTTGTACTTTGTCCATGTGTCAGCCTGTGAATGTAGTTTTTTTTTTTTCCACCTGAAATGTGTCATCTCTTTCTAAAGCTTCTTTCAACAATAGTTTGTAGATAATGTCTTTGAAATCTAAATTCAAGTTCTTGGGAAGCTTTAGCAAGGTCTATAAGGCATAAGTGCAAATGGGAAAAAAGATAGGATTCCAGGAACCTTTACATGATTTAGTGGTATTTTGGGACCTAAGCATTCCTGTTAGAAATACAATCTATTTCTTGGATATTCATATCAGGATTAGTACTGAACTCAGAATTGATGGAAGTTATTCTTTGCACAGGAGTCTGTAAGGTTATAAAATCAGAATGCTTGATTACAAAGAAATAAAAAATGCTCTTACATGAAAAGGATTTTGTTTACAGGCAGTGAAAAATGTACAGTTTTCTTTAGCTCTGCACAGATTGTTGAGCATTTATCAGGTTTGCCTCCATGCTTATTTATACTGAGAGACTTTGCAGCAGCACCTATTTAATTTATAGCAAAACATAATAGGAATGGCAAAAGAAGCTTTGGAAAACATAAGTAACTCTGTGTGTTTTTATATATCTCCTCAATTAGCTACAACCCTTATAAAACAGCCACTGCAATTCTGCTTCTTAGCTGCAATGAGGATTCTCTGGACTTTCTTCTCGTTGTCGCTCCTGCACAAGACAATTTAAAGTTTATTGACTTATTTGTGTAATTTCATGCTGGGAATAGACTTTATATCAGTGTTTGGGAATGTGTTTGGTAATTGTGAAAATATTCTTCCTACACTGCTTCCTTGCTTGAATATGTAACAGCATTAGAGGCTGTAAAACAGAGGGCTGTGCTAGTCAGCAAAAGACAGGTTTATGGAAAGGGGACAGCACCACATACCAGCTGTGAAGGCTCCCGTGTATCTGTCTTTTGCTCCTACTATAAAACTAACTGCCTTTTCCAAGGGTGAGAAGTAATTCACAGACCTTACAATAGACTCATTTCTACTGACTCAAGAGTTATCTTATAAAATACATTTCTAAAAGAAATGTCTACCTCACTAGGTAACATTATTTGTTCCTAATCAATATTTTGCGATACAAATAGGTGGATGTTCAGATATTCTTCTATATCCAGAAAGAAATTTCCCAGTTAATGAATCACAGAACAAGTAATTCAACAAGATAATTAGCCAGGTAATAATTGCATTAATTTAAGTCAAATAGAAAGGGCATAGTAGCTTCAGTTAAACTGCAATTCACTTGCACAAACCAATTCCTGCACTGAGGAAAGAGCCAATATTTGCATTTGAACTCGGTAGATAAAGGATCGGTTTATAATTACACTATTTAACATATGCAGATTAGACTACAGAAGATTCTGCATTGAAACTTAATGAGAAGAAATGAAAATTCTATGTCTGAATATACAGTCTGACCATATGATTACCAATAAGTTTCTCTATATGACAAAAATAGATCTTAATCACTTTAAAGCCTTGAATAATCTAAAGCATTACTCCAATAGAAGGGCTGGCCAACAAATCATCACTTCTCTCAAAAAGATGTGGAGCACTCTTAGCCTCTTAACATAGCTGAGAAATGTCATTAGCTGAGAGCTTTTCAATTTGAAAGTCAGAGGTAAAGCCCTTACTTTATTTATGTGCACCCTTCAGCTCTTACGTGACAGACTGAGCAGGAGGCATCAGAAGTTGATAGATTCTGATCCTGGTAGGATGGAGACTAAGCTAATACCACTGAGCTCATCTAGAGAGCTACAGCCAACCTGATGAGAACCGTGACAAGAGCATTGTGTTACCACTGTGAATAACTGAACAACTAATTTTCTTCCACAGCCACAACAAAAGAGTGCTTAACGTAAAATTGCCCAGGGATGAATTGGCAACATCCTCAAAAAGCAAATGCTTATGGGTCAGATTCCTGTATGCATAGCTCCACTAGTCAGTGCTAGGCCTGTTCTTTGGAATCTTATCTTCCCAAAGAAACAGCAGCAAGGTCTTTAACACTTCTGTATGGTGTTTTGCATTCAGAGCTTACAAATTCCCACAGGGGTCAGATGTGATCAGGAAAGGCTTATCTGCACTGTGCCTGATTTGATACCTGCTGGCTTGCTAATTATCAAGGAACTAAATGCCCATTTGGACTCCTTGTTATTTACTTTAAATGCAATGCATTCAACATTATCTGGTATCTCCTGTGGCCACTCAAAAATGCATTAGTTGCAGCCATTTCATTTTTTTTTTTTTTTACCATCTGTTAATACGGCAAGACTTTTGTCCTAGGGTCTGCATTTTTGGCATCACAGACAAGATGGCATTGATACCTGTTATTGTCCTTCCCCAACACATAACCCCCAACCAACTACACAAGACATACAAAAGACTCTTTTAGTTGTGTATGTGGTTTTTTGGCTCATATCCCTTATGCTGTAATTTTCAATGCACTGTGTCTGTCTCAAGCAGGAATTTTCTTGAAAAACTTGAGGGGGGATTTTCTTGAAAAACTTGAGGGGGAATTTTCAAGCTGTGTGCAAGAGCAAAACTAGGAAAACTATTATTTTGCTCATGTTAACAAACCCTCTTGTGCATTTTTCCTCAAGTTGCTCTGGTTCACCTAGCCTTTGGAGAAGAATTTGAAAAGTAGAGATGCAAAGGGCTTTGTTGTGTAAGAGAGCAGGGAGTTAAGCTGAATCACTTAAATCTTTCAAATTTGCAATTTGCACATTATGTAGGGACCTGCTAGAACCTTGCAGTCAAACCACTTTGTGCTTTGGGTATCCTGTTGGGGTGTCCTCTTGTCACATTTTCTCTGCTGCACCTGGTTGAACCTGGACCAGATCCTAGACATGTTTTTGTGAGTTGCCAAAGACCCCCACTTCCAGCATCAGCGTGTCCACCTCTGTCACTGAGTTTTGCTCCAGTTATTTCAGGTAACACGTTCATATAAGTTCCTTAACAAACCATTATTAATGTTCTTAAAAACAACTTAAAAATTTGGGTCTCTGATGTTGCTATTTGCAGCAAGTACCTCTTATGGGTAAAAATTTTCTTTTTTTGCCAACCTTACTTAGATTCATAGCTGGTTTATTCCCCCTGCTTTTTTTTTTTTTTTTTTTTTTTGTTTTTGTTTTTTGTTTTTTTTTTTTTTTTTGTTTTTTTGTTTTTGTTTTTGTTTTGTTTTGTATGAAGTATGTTTCAGCATAAATCTCTTTTTGCACCTTTTTTTTCTCCATGTGTCCATGTGATGGACTCTCCATGTTCTTTTTGTCTGAATAGCTCCTGTGCATCATTCCCAGCCCAAATCTATATTTTCTGCACACAGATATGACAGAGGAGGACTTCAGCTAGTCTGTCTGTGTCAGATAGTATTCAGCATTTTTCATAGGATTTGAATGATGGAAGAAGAAGGACACATGTTAAGCAGAAATTTGGAAGTAGGAAAAAAAGAAGATTTTGTAATACATTATACAAGGAAAATATGCCATCTTGACTGTAGGAGCTCTCAAAAGAATTTTTGTTTTTATAGTTATCAGTTAGGAATAATTTAACCCAGATCTGAATAGATTTGGGAGATGTGGGATTGACATGGGTGTCAGATAGCCATTGCTGGCCAATTAATAGTAATTCTGCTCCTTAGAGCATATCCTTCCTCTTAGTGTTAGGTGTCTTCATCTGATCCCTTTTATTCACTTATTGACATTATTTCAGGTAACTTCTTAATATCCTTAGCTTCCCGAATGATATACAGATCCTTTTATGTCTCCCAATTTTGTGTGACTAGGAACTGTATTAGCACACTCCCTGCTTTTTTTTTTTTTGAGATGACTAAGAAAAATGTTAAATAAGATCAAACCAAGACATCAATAAACTCAGCTATATTAAAATGCATCTAGATTGAGCACATCGTCTGTTTTTGTTCTTGTTTTTTTTTTTGTTTCTTAATATGTTCCTTCTAACAGCATTACAGGTTTTTGTACAAGAGCTACATTTTCTCCCATATAACTGATAATTTCCCATGTGGTGCTGTACTTTGCTGTAATCCAAGCAGACTGACAAGCTTCTTTCCCCTTCTGTAGAAAAGCAGTTATTTTATTAAGTGAAAGTGTCAGGATAGTCTTACCAGATCTATTTGGTAAATCTATGTAATACTCTGCCTTTTGCATTTTGATTTTCTGCCTTTTCTTTTCAAAGTTAATCCTTCTTCTGAAATCTGTATGGCTTCCTTTCTGCACCACTGAAGTAAGCATAACAAATCTCCCCTTCTGCATCTTTTAACTATCCCCTGTAACTGTAGGGATTTTTATATGATGGCTCTCTACTACTGATGCCAGCTTTTTTTATAAATTAAGGCAAATTAGGCAATCTATTGTTTCATTTTTTATCCTTTTCAGAACTCTCATAATGATGAACCTCCTCCATATGAAAGCCTTAGACTCTGAATTTTCCTTCCATCTTGGATGCAGAAATCTCATTTTATTTTTTCATTACTGTTAGGCAGTCTTTCTGTGTTATATTGATTTGGGTCTCTCCATATCTTTGCTCCACAGATGCCAAGCTTTTTCTTCCTCTTCCCCTCCCTCCTTTTTTTTCTGTATGGCTGACAAGTCTTTTATTTATATTTTTAAAATCTAATTTGTAATGTGCATGTCAGTCTAAATTTTGTACCCTTTCATATTATTGCCTGTGTAATCTTAGCTCTGTCTTTGCTGATCAGTGTTTTTTTCTTCATTCTTTGTCAGCCCTTCATTTTTTCTTATTTTACTTGATGTTGTGCATACTATAATGTTTTGCTCATCTGTTTTTTATCTGTTTTTTTTATAATGTTCTCATTAATTACTGCTATGAAATCTGAAAAAATAGTACCATCTGATAAAAAGGCATTTGTTATAAAAGATATTACATTATGTACTATGGATTTCCCAACATATCTTTAAAAGGTGCACTAACAAAGCAGAAGTGCTGCATTTCTACATGTCATTGCAGAAGAGAAAAAATATTTTAAAGTTTCTCACCTACTGCTGTTTTATTTTTGAATACACCTCTCCAGTTCATTAAAAAAGTGAATATTTTATTTTTCAAAATTATACAGAAGAGCATCAAATTTTGTTCAAAGGAAAGAAGAAAGAAGCAGAAATATGCTGAATTAATTTTTCATCTACTCCCTTGCAGTCAGAAAATCTCACTTAAAAGTCCATGTTGATTTTCTATTTCCTCTACAGATGAGCACTGTGGCTGTAAGTGATTCCTTAATGCTTATTGTGGATAGCTGGCAGCCTACAAGGCTCTAAATGATTGTTAGTATTATAAAGGTTTGTACTGCTTTATCATCAAGACTCTGTATTGTAATATGGCTCTGTTTTGTGACCTGACTGGTGAGCCAAAAAATTCCAGAATGACTGTTTCAGAGCCAGAATGGCCCTTTCAGAGTATTGGTAGTGGACAGGCCAATACTAAACAATTAGTTAAAGATGCTAAATGAAATGCACTCCACTGACAAGAAATGAATCTTGGGCTTAAAAAATACCAAATACTTTGAAAATGTGGAATGAAAATGTGGTATAAGATTGTCAGAAATAAAAGCTGAAATGAAGTGTATTTCCCTGTCAGGTAATGTACTGTATAAGCTCTAAGTCTTTATAAACTTCTAAATCTAAATGAAGAAATGTCTGAAGATGGTTAAAATTAGCAGTATTTCAAAACTATTGTTTTCAACATATAGCAACTCATAAATAAAATCAAATTGTTATTACATGTTAAACTGTGATCACGTTTATAATTACAGAGGGCAACACTATTTCAACTTAACCAAAACTTTTATTCTGTTTTCAGTCTGCTGCTTAATTGCTTAATTAAGGCTTCTATTAGTATTTTAGAAAGACAGATAATTTCACTAAATGCCTGTATACTCGAGTATAAAAATTAAAAATTACATTTAATTATTTTTATTTTAAAATGTTTTTGTTGTTTGTTTGATAAACGCAGCAAAAGTGTGGCCTCATTTTGGGAAGGATTTCAGGTTTGTCTTCAGATTGACTTCACTGTGTTGTAAATATGTACTTGAAAGTCAGTTCATATAAAATGTTTTGCTAATGATGGCTGAGAGAAGGTTGATATTGTGAATTAATCATCAAAGGGAGCACCTTATGATTCTGTGCCAGTGTTCATTATAGCAGTACCTGCTCACCTTCTGCACACAACTGATGGAAGGCCTGAAGGCTCGGGGTCACATTTAACATGGTCCTTTCAGGAGTAAAGCTCTTGAGGTCACAGGCATAAGATGTTTATTCTAAAAATGTGAGTAATTTGCTTTTATTGTTGCTGATGTTGGTTTATCCTTATTGGCTGGATGGCTAGAGTTTTTCTGTAGGAAGATTGTTATTGCTATGAGTATCATTGTTTAGAGAAGAGGGCATAGCACAAACACCTTCTCTACTTAATTGTGTAGCTCTTCCAAGTCACTGACTCTTTTTATCCCTTGGTCACTCCAGGTGCAAAAGTGGATCGAATCAAATTCTTTTAAAATAAGTGAGTGTATTAAAGTTAAGCCATCATGGATGAATGGATAAAATAAAAAGGAGTATGTGAGTGCTGCATTATTTAATGTGGATTCATTTCTGGGGCATGACTTTCAGAAGACACTTGAGGCTTCAGTGCTGTTTGGGTAGGTTTTGAGTACTGCATAAAACCATGTATTTCCTCTTCTCATTCCTCAGGAAACCATAGGGTCATACTGGAATGTCACAACAACCATTTATTTCTTATTTATCAGTGCATATGTTCTTGTATTGAATGACTTGTACTTTTATCTCATTTAATGACTTAATTTCTGAGATGCAGACTAATCATGATGGCTCTTAGAGACTATTTATTCCTGCAAAATTCTTTGAGTTTTCCTATCCCAAGAGGCAAACTGAAGTGACATTAATTTGCATTCAGGAATAATATTACCTGTAATTTTCTAAAATGCTGTTTTAACATGGCCAAATTTCTGGGTGACTAACTGTGAAATTACTGCTTTTTTATAAATGCTTAATTTCAGCCCATAATGGAAAACCATTATACAGTGCCCAAAGGCTGATATGGTAAGTGGCTTTCAGAGCTTTTCATTTGATAACAATTTCTGTTGAATTAGTTATAGGATATATAGAGAAATAGTAAAAAGTTTGCTCTAGTCTGCCAGAAACTTTGCTTATGTATCAGAAAATCCTGGAAACTGTGCCTTCATACCAGTTGGCAGAGGATGTCTAGCCTAAACTGCCAACTGAATAAACAAATTTTGCCAGCAAGTTAAATTGCTGATTACTTATCTGAAAGATTATCTGGTCTTTGTGTCTTGCTACTTGCTAAGTGACACAGAAACAAATATCAGTGTGGAAAATTGTCTTATTTTTAAACATGGAATGAAATATTTTAGGACGGTGGCTTTGCACAGTGAGAAAATGTACTTCAGGATGAGAGAGAGAGGCACTGTCAGCACTTAAGGGAAAAAGGACTCTATTCTTTTGCTTCTCTTTTCTGTAGTTGTCTGGTTTCATGTCTACCAAGGTCCTCAGCACCCTAGAGTTAGAGCTCCCACTTCTTAAAATATTTTGTATGCTTTTATATTGAAGACTACTAGAAGCCAATATCCTTGCTTTACTCAAAGCTAAGCTGTATTTTGATGTCAAAGCATCTTTGCAAGGTGTGAGTGAATTGAAGGACTGAGCCAACTCTAACAACACTGGCAGATTGAATCCCAAATTAGGAACAAGAAGATAATAAATTGTTCATGTAAACCACATTCCTAGAAGAAGATTCCTGTTCTGACTTAGCTTACCTTTGCATGCTTACCTTCCAGAAAAGGGTGGAATTTTCTTGCAAGATGACTTGTCTCTATTAAAATATCAATTGCAAAATCCTGCTGACAGTATGTGCTGTCAGTACATACTAATGTCTTCAGGAACTCAGTATTACATTCATGACATTTTAAAACCTGCCTCTATACATTAGGCTGAACAGTGTTAGCAGAAGCAAGTATGGATTACATTTCTAAAAAATATATTATTACAAAATGTTGAAGCTTATTCTTATGTGGTGAGCTAAATTGTGGTTCTTCCAAGGTCAGTGGGTAATTCTTATAAATTGCTTAGAGGATTTCACCAGACAACATCATTAATGTTAAGACTTTCCTTTAGATACACTAGTATTACAAATACTTCCTTTTATGTTTATTTACTAAAAACCATCACTCAAAATTAAAATTTAGAAGTCTTTAGAATTCTTTTTAGAAGAATTTTTAGGTGCATTAACAACCATTTCTCAAGTGAGTGTTGAAATATTGACTTGTTGACACAGCTAATTCCTCCACCCCAGTATCAGTGATTCACAGAGTACACGTTTTCTGCCTTCTGATAGTGTGCCTTGGCCCATGGTTGGAATCAAACCCAGTTCACATCCAAACTGCTTGAATCTAAGCCACCTAGAAAAGAGCAGCTATTTGGTCAGAAGTGGGATAAGAGAGGTGACAAACCTTTGATTCCTGATTGCCACCAGCAAGAATTGAAGCATGCTTTACTCTGCATGAATCAAGCCTCTCTCTGTACCTCCAGCATTGCTCTGACGGGGAATGAAATGTCATCACACAGGAAGGGCTCTTCTTACCCCAGTGTGAAACCTGTAGGCTGAGAGCATTATTTATGGACATTTTCTGGAGGGAAGCATTGTCATATAGTATGCAGATCAAGTCTTCTGCAACACTTTAATCCTCCCATAACACCAAGGGCATTTAAATATAGGAATTTTTTTCTCATGCTAGTCTTGAATTTTTTCATACTTAGTTACTTAGCAGTCAGCTGAGACCAGAAGTTCTTCAAGGCTCCAGGAGGTGATAAAGACCCCTAAGAATTGAACTTTTTAGAGGAAAACGCTGTTGGGTTTTTTTTCATTGAGTTCTGGCTCTGAAATGCAGGAATGTTGTCTAAAGGCAAATGTGTAAAACCTCCATACTTCTAAAATGAACCCAAAACTCTGTTGCAATAGTTAAACCTAAATAAGTTTTTTTTTTTTCCTTTTATCATGACACTGGTGCCATCCAGGTTAAAACAGATATATTTACCAGAAGTGTGTGAATACAGGTTCAGTACTTTTTCACATCATGTGTTCTGCCTCAAACAGTAACTAATTCAGCAAGTCACACTGTACAGGAGTCAGACTGCAAGATCACTGGAATCTCTTCTGGCCTTGTAATGAATGTATGCTTTCATGCCAGGAATAAGCTATTAGTGTGGAGTACTTCTCTGAAGATCCTTTGTCCCTTTACCTGACTAAAACTGTGAAAATGTCTCTTTACTCTCTTTACTTTAAGACCAGGAAAACACGGTCAGGACTGTAGAGTAGTAATCAATATGGATGTGTATTATTACACTTTCCCCTTGGCAGGTTATATCAAATTCATTGAAGATGTTTAAAAGTATTCCCAAATATTCCCCCAATAATTTATGAAAATTACTTCCTTGGAAAGTACTGCTTTGAGCAGGGAAAAAATCTACACCATTGGAGGCTCAATGCTATGAAAACAGCATCAATTTTCTTGATGAATTTATAGTTCAGAAGCAATTTGGTGTGAGTCTTCAATTCTGACAGTACATGTGGCTTTGGCTAGATGCCTGGATATAGGCAGTGAGTAAACACAAAGTGGTGGAAATTATCTTGATCTCTTATGTTCTGTGTGCTAAGACAAATAATAGTAGCACTTAAATATAGCTGCCAAAGCTATCTGTCTTTACTTTACAAGACAAAAAAACCCAACCAAACAAACAAAAAAAACCAAAAAACAAAACAGCAGTCCATAAATTGAAGAATCATTGATCATTGTGGGCTGCAGTAAATCTGCTGGTATTAAAGTTTCCTGGAATGGGATGCCAAGGATTAAAACAAATAACTCTACAGTTTGTTAGACCTTCTTTCTTTGAAGGGCTTGCCAGCCATATAGAAGGATTAAGAAAGGTCTTAGGATGCACACAAACTTTGTATTTGTCTCAATATCAAATGCACGTGAAAAGATATTGGACATATATGAAGAGAGATAGGAGAGCAAGTGTGAAGTTAGATCCTTGTAACCATTTTTCTTCACCTTATTATCTAAGTAGTCTTGAGTTGGCTGTCAGGTAAAAAACCTGCTAAAAAGATAATGCAGATATGCAGTAGCTGGTGCACAGGGAGACATGAAAACAAATATTAGAAAGTGTGCAAAAAGCCTCCTTAAAAGCTTTTCTATCTCCTGAGGTTTTAAGAAGAGAATCAATTCAAATGCCTCTCCACTGTGTAAACATAGGAGAAAATAGTGGAAAATAGTTACATCTAATGCATTTTGGTATTGTACATCATTTTAGTGTCTTTTAAAAGGCTGATGGCAAATTTCAGAGATTTTTACAACCGTGCCTGTGGTTTTCTGTGAGACTGAATTTAAGATTTTTTAAAATACTTTGGGGTTTTTTTTTGTTTTGTTTTGTTTTTAAGGAAAGAAAGGACAGAGACTATGTTCACTTATGTTCTACATTTTCTCCTTAAATGCCGTACAAAATGTTGGTTTAATTTCTGTATCTGGTCTCATTGGGGAAATGCATTTCTTATTAAACATTCTTGTTTTCTTACCTCAGAGGAGCTGACCTTTTTGGGGTAACAGCACTTTTATGTTATTGTAATTTTCTATCTTTGAATGAAATCATTACTTCCTTGCTTTGGACAGATTGTCAGGGTTTTTTTTATAGTCCACAATATCACTTTTTCCCTGTGTGACTTCAATGGCTTTCCCCTCACAAAGCAGCATATACCTCTGTAGCTCTTACTATGCCTTTAACATGAAGGCACCATGGAAAGCATGTACTAGGAGAAGGGGGATATAATGCCACAGAGAGTTCAACTCTGCTTATTACAGTAGAAATCTGCATTTATAGGAATTAGGTCCACACATTTGTTTGACAAATGAAGGCTACTTTAGGAATCTTTGACCAGAATATGTGTGAGAAATACTCAAATAACAATTTTGAGTTTTCTGTTGGTCCAGCAAGGGTTGCCAAAGGCTACATCAATATATGTTTTCATAGTCTGTTCTGCAAAGCCTCAAGCTTAACTTTATGATGTTGAAAATGTTTGAAAATCCTTGAAAAAGTTCTTGGAAACCTTTAATTTATATCTAGGAGTACTTAATATTCAACCCCTACAATAATTTACTCTTCTTCTTCCTACTTGAATGAATCTATGCAATTTTCTTTAATTCCTGATATAACCTCAGTAGACAAACCCATTGATCTTTCCCTCCAAAGGGACGTTGCTAGCCTAGAGTTCATAAAACTTGAGAAACACAGATTGCTTCAAATTATATCCTTATTAACATTAACAGTCATTTTGTGGTGATCCAGTGCAGTCTCCCAGTTCCATTCAATATATCTGGAGTGAATCATTAGCCTGCATGAGTTTTTATTAGCTTTAATAGAAATGTTTTCCTCTCTTATTTCTTTGTAGGTTTTTAAATTCCTTGGTGTCTGCTTCTGCCTAGAATTTCTACTTCATGCACTACAATTCATATATCTGTAAAGAGATGCTGCATCCATTTCATGCTAGTGCAAAAGGTATATGATTCTTGGGTCTCTATTTTTCTGTTGTTTTATCTAATTTTGATATCTGACTGAAACTTCTTGTGTATTAATTTTTCCTTAAAGTCTTGCAGGGGCTTTTTTCTATACCTTATATTTGAACTTCCAAATATAGCACATTTTATTCACTGATTCTTTTACCCACAACAGTATTCCTGCTTGCAAAGAAATGTGCTGACACAGGTGCAATTTGCCTCACATACAGAAAGAATGAGATGATACATTGCTCTTCCCTTATACCTATTTTTGCATGTGTATAATTGCATCTACCTTGAAAAACAGAATTTTTTTTTTAAACGAGTATTTTGTTAACCTTCACAAGATACAAAGAATGTTTGAAAAGAAATTGAAGTTGTAATCTATGTCTTCAATTCTGTGATTCATTGTTGATCAAATCTTTCTATAGTACTAAGAGCAGTTTATAAGTAAGGCTGAAATATTTAATGTCAGCCAGTGCATTTCTTTAAAAAGCACTGTACTTAGTAACAATTGTAATTATGCCAGGAGACATAAGAGAAGAGATTAGTGCAACAAGTGACCTAGCTTTAATAATGTCATAAAAATCTGTAATTGCAAAATTATCCACTGTGTTATGAATGTTCACTAACATAATATTCAGGTTACTCATCATTTGTAGCACTTCATGAAGTAAGCAATTATTTTTCCAGGGTACAAATATCAAGTCCATTAATTTTAATAAGTCCCTCACTTGCAATCCTGAGAGCTGTATATTTAAGCATAGTAAAAAATGCCTCCAGCTGTGACTGAAAAACATGTATTATAACAGACAGTGTTTGACTGCCAGCTTTCTAAATCCTGGTACTGGCCATACCTAGAAAGATTTAGAGGTCAAGTTTGAGTCAAGACCTCAGAACTGCACAAAAATGCCTGCAACCTACTCTAAAATAGATATTGACAATATGTCCCAGATTTCTTTCTTTCCAGATAGATTGAGTGCATCTCCATCCATCCATCCATCCATCCATCCATCCATCCATCCATCCATCCATCCATCCATCCATCCATGTCAATCTATCTCACAGTATTTGAATATTGTATCTTCAAGACTTAGGTCAACCTGAAAATTAAAAAGAACCCCTAAACACAACAAACTGAATGAAAAATGGAAAACTTGATCATAATCTGTGTGTGGAATTTTTTTTCTGTCCTGTAAGAAATGTTATTATTCAGAAGGATGAGGAACAGGCCTGGTTCTTTTGTTCTCTTGACTGCACTGAGCTATTGTCAGAATGAATAAAACCCCCAAATCTGCCCTGTGGATAAAGCAGCTGCAACAGCAGCTTTCCTTTGAGTTCCCTGGTGTTTTCTGTCAGTGTCTACATCTGGGGGCACCTGCTGGACTGACTCAAAATACCAGTCCATGGTGCTTCTCCAGATCAAATAATGGCTAAGTTGTTATTATAACAGATAGAATTTCCCAGGTATTTTGTATTCCTTGCCTTTTTGCTCTTTGGTGTTTACCTTCACGTGTTGCTTGTTACTGTAATTTTCATTCAAAGTCTTGAGAATAGGGAATTCATTAACACATGTGAATTGAGCCAGGCACACTGTGAATCTTTCCTCTAGGTACCCTGTGAAGACAAGCAGTAACATCTGTATTGTGAAATCTCAAATGAAGGAGGGCTTAAAAAACCAAAATATGTTAGGTCTGAAAACTGGAGATGCTTCAAGATTGTATTGCCCAAATATTATCTTATTAAAAACTACATTCAATGTGAGAAGAGAATAATTATGTATGTAAAAATAAATATTTTCCTTCACTGAAAACTCTCCACCAACTAGTACTATTGTACTACATAAAGGTGCAGTTCCTCTTGCCCAATTTAGACTCTGTAATAGGTTTCTGGTGTAAGAAAGTCACTCAGACTCTCTGTACAGCTGAGAAAAGTTGAGATAGAGGAGAAACTTTAGAGAATAACTCATGTACCTTAGACAGGTTGAAATGAATTGCTTCTGAAAACACATCTTTCTTTCAAGTAACTGTAATGGAAGCCTCAATTTCTTCTTATTGAGTCTGTATGATCATCCTGCTGACACTGGGCTTAGACTGGATGCCCAACTTTCAGGTAGCTGGTACATCCAATGAACACCACCTGTGTTATCTTTAGCACAGAAATGCAGTATCCTTCATCATACTTGGAGAGGTAGCATCAGCCAGCAAGCAGACTAGAAATCTTGAATCTTACAAGGAAAGTCTCTCTTGCCCTTCCTAAATAGCTCCTTACAAAAACTCCAGCCACGAATTTCAAAAATGTTTCAACGAAGATATGACATTTTCAGTGATTTATGTGAAAACGGAGCTAGACAAGGACTGAACTTTGCTGAAAACATCATTCATGATGCTCATGCTGCACGTATGCTGGGTTTTTTTTGGAGACTCTGGAGGTGGTTTTTCAACCTCATCTGCTTATTTCTTGCTTCCTAAATCTCCTGTAAATTCTGCCTTGCGGGATTTTCTAGGGGTGGGAAAATAAAACATGTTGTCATACCAAACATAGACTTAAGCTTTCTCCAGTATTGTTAGCTGTTGAGAGCGATAAGAAAGACACCCTGCGCTGAATTTTTAGGGAAAACAGTTTTAGAAGCATTTCCTAGAACAGTGACTTGTCCTTTACCAATTACTATTACCAAAGGTATTGTCTTTGCTAGCATTTCTGGGGTGCAATTTCCATGCTGTTGCTGTTTTTTCTTGCAACCTGGGCCTAATTTGTTTTGTGGTCATAACTTCCAGTTTATATTTCACTTCCATTACCTCTTGTTTTATGGTTTATTTTGCTAGCTTTGTCATTAATAAGAAATTCAGGGAAGAGAAGGTGACCTAATGGAAGCCTTTGGGTACCTGAAGGGGGTTACAAGAGAGCTGGAGAGGGATTTTTTACAAGGGTGTGTAGAGACAGAACAAAGGGAAACGGCTCTAAACTGGCAGAGAGTAGGTTTAGATTAGATATAAGAAAGAAATCCTTTACTGTAAGGGAGGTGAGGCTCTGGAACAGGTTGCCCAGAGAAGCTGTGGATGCTTCACCCCAGGAAGTGTTAAATGCCAGGGTGGGTGAGGCTTTGAGCAATATGGTCTAGTTGAAAGTGCTCCTGCCTATGGAACTGGATGGTCTTTAAGTCCCTTCCAACCCAAACCATTCTACAGCTCTATGAGTTAGATATTTTAACTAAGCTCTAAATTGTTTTTCTACTTCTAATGCTATTCCTCTGTAATGATCAGTCACTAAAAGACTGCCACAGATCCCTTAATATCCAGAGTGGCTAGTTTTCCATATTTTAAGTGGAAATGCTACATAGCTTGATTCAGATGATAATAAGTAAGATAACATGCTATGTTCCAGTGAAATTATTTTATATAATTGTATGCTGCTATTAAATTATATAAAATGTGTAAATGAAATTTATTATATGCTGATGAAGTGACTTACAAAAAGAATTTGTGTAAATTAAGAAATCTTGGTGTTTTATATACTTAATGAATAGAGTGCAGAAAACTGCTGTTACTACAGTTCCCTATGTTTGACTTGTACAGATCTAGGGCAAATTAATTCCTGGTATAGTGCCATTAATTTAATGGGAGTTACATCAGAGATATGAACTCATTTAGTTATTCCTAGCACCATCTGGAAATTTATAATGCCACAGCAATGTTTCACTTGCTGAAGACACATTCATCCTTTTTGTTTAGTATGGAAAGATAGGGATTAAAAATTGAAGATCACTTTATCTTGCTCTATATTATCTTAAATTCCCTCATAGGCTTTGTTATGTTTGGATGATGAGATGTGAATTTAAACAATATTTAAATAAATGTAATAGTGCAGTCAAGAAGGGACCAAATAGGTCTCAGGAGGCAAAAAATTTTCAAGAAAATAAACATAACCCTTTTTACAGGGAGTGGATCTGTAGAAGTGGTATGTCTTTTGGTGTGTGCAGATAGCTGTCTCTGCCTGTCCTTCCTGACACAAATTTGTATCTGTGTTTTAGTGCTGGCATGTTGGAACCTTACTCTGAGGACCAGAATAGATCTGTATCACAAAGTTCAGCTCAATTCTATCATGGCTTATAACACTGGGAAATTCTGCCAGAAATGTCAGAAACTTCATATTATCTTCTGTTGGTTTAGGAAGTTGTATTGTTTGTTCTCATTATTTTTATTGGCATTGTATCCAGAAATGTATTTTTAAGCGATAAGAAATCCTTGTCTAGTTTTGAAACTATGCTTTATCCTTGTGGAAACATAAAATGACAGCCTAAGCTATTTCCTTTCTTCCCAGCCTCCTCCAGAGCACAGACAGGAATTATGCTTGTAATGACTTCTGATTTCTTGTTTTCTGTTCAGAAATGCACTGAGTATACCCAGGCCCAGCCACGTCAAAACCTCAGGTAGCTCAAGACCAAAGGTCCAGAAGCAATAGGAATATGAACCAAGCTGTAACTACCCAGCATATGGAGATATTTGAATGCTATATTACTGTGTAACAGGTAGCTCTGTGTTACACACAGTGACAACACTCCAGAGCTGGTGAATCAAAAAAAAAAAAAGAAAAAAATTAAAAAATAATCAATGAACAAGTTTAATTGATTAATTACCCCACCCCAGCTTTAATGTGACATCTTTAAGACAGCATATTAAGAAACTTCGTGCTGGTGCAGAGTACACGTCTATGTGTTGTCCCATCTGGAAAGCTGATACTTTAATCACTTTTTGTGATTTAAGGACCTTCTTGTTTGTGTTTCCCATGCAGAGAGCACTGCTGGTCTGGGCAGCATGCCCAGCAGTGGAGCACAGTGCTGACAGCACCATCCTCATCTTCAGTCTCATGCACTCACACAAAGCAGGGCTAGAATTTTTGTCAAACGTAATGGCTTCGCTGAAATACAAATATTGAGGTGAGTTAGTAAGTGTTTACCATAAATTCACTGGTAATGTAATTTTATAACTTTGCCTGAAGGTTCCTATCCTTAGGGGTTCATTTTTTTTGCCTATTAGGCCCTTGTTATTAGTGTCTGGTTTGTATTTACAAAACCAACAGTATTCATCAAAGCTGTTCACCTTTGAAATGAAATGGAAATGTTGCTGTGTTCACTGAAAATTATCACCTAGGAAAATTTATATACAGAAATTTTTAGTAATTATGTTTATTCAGACGGGACAGAGTTAAAGAAAGAAATTTTTTTTTTCAATGGATTTCTAATTTAAGTAAGTTGATTGTGTAGCTATCTGATGCTAGGATGATGAACTTAGGTAGTTCCATAGATGTGTGTATTTATATAAAGAAAGAATTCATGCAGCATAAACCAGATAATTTATCTTTGTTGCAGTCAGCTCAGTAGACATGTTGCCTCTGGAATGCTAATAAGCACCAATTTTTATGTAGTGAAAATGGAATACACTGTATTTAGAAATACTCAGAAGGAGAATTTCTTTTCAAGGACAGTAAAAGCATCAAAATGTCTAAGGGGTCACTAATAGCATAAAAAACCTCAACTCTCCCCCAGACTGATAAGAAAAAAAAACCCCTCTAACCAAAATATCATCTTTAAAACTCAGTTTTTTAAAGAGATTATGAAAAATATAAGTGGATCCAGTGAATCAGGAAAAGTGCATTTAGGTGTAAGAATGTAAAAATAAATCCAAAGAATAAAGGAGGAGGGAACTGAAAAGCAAAGCTGAATTTTAAAACAGGTTCTGGTAAGTACATCTTCCCAAACTGTCAGTGCTGTAATCTTTTTTTTTTTATTTGCACTTAAAGAGATGTTGAAGAGGAAACTCTCTGTCCATTGCAGGGATCCTTGACATATGATTGACATGATATCATGTTGTATAAACTAATAGCAGCCAGAAAGGTGATTGATGAGTCAGATCCTTTTCTATCACCCCAAATTCACTGCTGCTACGCCTTAATTTCTTTGCTCCACTTTTGCAGCTGGTGATCCACAGAATTTTACTTCTCTGTTTGCTGGTGGAGGACATATGCTGTAGGGACTCCTTATATCAAAGGAGCAAAGCACTGTGGGGAGCCAGTTTCTGAGGTAATACTTCAACATGAGCTCTGCTCCCCACAGTACTCATGTTCTGTGGTAAGCACAGAATAAATTACTCCTTTCTTGTTGATGCTGGGGAAGGAGCAAGTTTGTTCCAGTTGCTTATCTGTTAGTAATCCTCATTGTCCTACACTTTCCCTTCTCTGAAAGACATGATCTATCTTGGGCTTTGACATGACAAAAGTCAGCAGTCTCTGCTGACTGTTCACATGGCAGCATATGGTTATATTAATTTTTACCACTCTTTAACCAGTGATTTCTAATGTAACATTTTCCCATTTTGAATGATACAGCATATTTGACACTAGAGACAAATTTCAATGCCCAAGACTGCAGTAGAAAAGCAAGATTTTTTGAAGATTATGCTGCCACACGCCCATCAAGAGCATTTTCTGTCTTTCTTCCTCTGTTGTCCAACAGTTGAACTGCTGGCAGTCAGAATATGTTTTACAACAGGAGGTAGAGCCGAGTCATGTGAAAGTTTACCAATAGCAGAATCCTGGCTGCATTTAGCCAAAGCATGAAAATCTGCAAATGGAGCCTCTAAAGACATGAGGTACTAAAGGATTTTACATTACTGACATTCATCAAAGGCTACAGGCATTGTGCCATCTCTCTTCTCCACAGAGAAATAAAACTCTGACAGCTTTCTGAATTCACTTGCAAGAAGATGCAAGGCTCAATAATAAAGTAGTGAATTCATTCTTCAGTCTTAACATCTTCACCAAAAACTTATCTAATATCCAGGCTTAGGACACTCCATATAGCCCAAGAGAAAGGGTATTCTTTGTTCAAGAGGATTTTTTTGTGCAGAAATAAGCCTGGTTCAGGGTGAAGAAAATAGTCTAGATAGTACACAGTAGATTGCAGTAACAATCATGTCCTCCTCCTCTCATGTGAATATTTTTGGAATTTTTACTTGCTGCAAGCATATCAGCCCACGATCCCATCTACATCACTTCAGCCTCCTGATAGCCTTTCTGATCGTGGCTACTTGGAAAGAATTGAGCTGCCCCTTTAAAAGCCTTCTTTACCAGCTGGGGTGGTAGCTGAGATAAAGAGCACAGACCATAACTGAGGAATGTATAGGTGCATGGGTACTGATCTGAGAACATTAGAAATGAGGCATGCAATTCAAGAGCAAAGGTTGGTTGTTCCTGTTGTGTGGAAAAAGAGCATCCAAGGTTCCTAAACGCTTGTGATCAAAAGGAACAACAAAAGTCAGGGGGTTTACAAAAACTCACAAAGTGTTTTAAGTAAACTACTTGGCATTGAAAGTGGTGTATTAGTTGCTGACCTACTATATAAGCACAGGGCAGAGAAAAAGAAAGATATTAATTAAAGGGAAGACAGAGAAAGAGAGAGAGAAAAAGGGAACGAAAAGAAGGAGAAAGAAAGAAGGAAGGAAGCAAACAAGCTCCCAGTTCTGGTTCCAGCATTGATCCAGTTGTTGGGATGTCCAGGGTCCTGGGGGGCTCTGCCCAGGCTTGGTTGGGGTACCTCTTTAGAGACAGGTTTTGATGAAGATGTGTTTATCTTTCTAGGCAAATTAGTTACTATGCATAGTCTGTTCTTTCAGGCCTTTCTGGAAATGGGTCAGAAGGGCTTCAGGGGTCTTGGGTGGTCTTCATCCCCCCTGCGGTCCATGCCCACTTCTCGGCCTCATTCCTGCACTTGCACTGTACTGTGTCATGCTCATCTCCAGGAATTAGAACAAGGAAGCTTGTCCTGGAAAAATGCTGCCCTACTTATGCATGGCCCCCTTTTCCAGCCACATCTCATTATTTTCTACCATGTGTTACTAGCAACATTCCTTGTCTGTTATTATCAACAATCCTTGGTTGGCTCCACAGCTGTCCAGCTATCAGTGTTTGAGACATTAGCTCCTTATCTTCTGGGCTTTCACACTGGCATCAGGAAGAAAGAGACAGCACCTTAGTTACTTTCTTATACAAGCTTCAAGATTTGTGTGGCTTTACAAATTTGTCAGCTAGTAAATATACTCCCAAACCTGTGTAGCATTGTCTTGATGAGTTTCCATCAGTTTGGACAGCTGAAAAAAACCCCAAACTCAATAAAAAAGCACAGATACAATTTATTGTTGCTGAAGGATTTATTTTATTGATACTGTCGGTGTTAGTGTCTCATCTGTCTCCTTTGCAGCCTGAAAAGTTTCTGTAGTGAATTACAGACACTCAAAATTCCTTTTCAACTGATGTTTTGAGTGTTGTAAGCACAGAAGGAGAGAGAGAAAGTGAGATCTGCAGAACAAAATCTGTAGAAACAGACCAAAGAAACTAGCTTGGGTGAGCAGAGCTTCAGCACTGGAAAGCCCAAATCAAAGACTTTTTGTGTGTGGATGACAATTTAACACCCATTAAAGCAAGATCACTTTAACAAAGATCAGTAAAATATTTCATCTGGTACAGACAAGCTTTGACAGCTGCGAGTTTATAACAATTACTTACTGTTTGTTAACTAAACCTGGCCTCTGCTTCTAAAGCATTACTCAAGTTTTGGGAAGTAAAAAGGATGAGCAGTAAATGCAATGTCTTGTCTTGCAAGATCATTTTCACTATGTACCTTCTCCCATAGAAATAAAAAGAGTAATAAAAATAACAGCCTAGTCTTTTGTCTTGTCGGAGTTTGAACTATCTTGCTTAATTAGGATAGAATTAGATGGAATTTTCTGAGCACATCCATCTTTATTCCCCAGGGTTATACTTCCACATAAAGAAAGGACTCTGAGGAAACCTTTCCCAGCTTTCACTGGAATTTGTTTCCAGGACATCTGGCTTCTGATCAGTTATAGCCATATCCTCAACCTCATCCAGACAGATACTCTGTGCAGGACTGGATTCACATAGACTTTGAGTTTTTTAGCTTAGTCTATTTCCAAAGCAGGCACAGTTGAGAAGTCTGAGGATGAAGCTACCAATGTTTTAAAAGGATGTTTTGTGCTTCACCATGATGCATAAATAAAAAAAATGTTTCTGTACTTCAATGTTTGATGCTGGCCTTTTGAAAGAGAAGTAGTGAGGTGGGTGTTTTCAGCCCAGCCAACCTGTTCCTCAGAAGTGTTGCCTCTGACCAGCTCTGCAGGTGCAGGGCAATCTTTGTGCTTGCTGATGCCACAGAGTGGTGGTGATACTTTATCTATATTTGTAATAGTACTCTGGAAATTTAGAAGAAATTGCAAATCATAGCTCCTTCTAAAGTTGTATCACTTTTACGCTATGGCCTGCAGACCTTAGGGCTCCCTGTGATTGCCCTGCTCTGTTCAGGTGAGACAAGTTTTCCATGATTAAGCTGCTCATATGACGCAGCAGCAGGGAGCTGTGCCACTCTGATCCCTCCCTCTCTTCCCAGCCACAGGGCAGGGGCATCCAGAGCTGTATTGCCAGTGCCCAGCACTTGGCTCAGCTGCTCGTGGTGAGCCTCTACTTTAAAAGCACTTATCTGCAGTGATAAAATCATACACCACCGGTGCTCTTATTGCAGTGCTAAATATCCATTAACACTGACAGTCGAGTAATGAGGTGACTGCAGAAATTAATTTCCATGTTTCCATTGAGCTATGCTCTGGAGGATTGTTACACAGATTCTTTGTGAACATCTGAGCGTGGGGAGAGGGGAAAGAAAGGAAGTTCCATGTTTCAGCACTTCCACCTTTCTGCTAGACATTGCCAAAAGGCCACTGTCTTTGGAATGCTTCCCTGTTTTCAAGTGCCAGAAATTTGATATAGTGTTATTTCATGGTTTGCTGAACACAGGGAGAATTGCTACCAGCAGTGTGTTTTTGCAAAATCGGTGTAACACGCACTTGATTTCATGCTGTTTCAGAATCCAGTGAAATAGCTTCACTCTTTTCTCTTTCATGATGACAAGTCATTAGTAATGTTACCAGGAGACCAAAATATTGTTGGAACAGGCATTGAATATTAAGATGAATATATGTAATATTTCATTATATGTTGGGTCTTTTTCCCAGTAAAATAATAGCCTTAAATAATACTGCAACATTTTTTTTAAAAAAACAAGCTCATTAAAAATGAGTGATTGTTCTAAAGACAGGAGACAAAAACCAGATTTTCTCAAAAGGCAGGCTGCTGTCAGTCCCTACATTTCTGTTGATAGACTTACACTCGGAATCAGTGTTCTGGTTAGGGTGTAAGAGGCTGTACCAGTTCAGTAAGGAGCTTTAGGCTGAAGAATAGTCTGTGCTGGTAACAGTAACTTACAACAGAAACCATTAAACAGACACAGCCAAAGGGTAGTGGTCTCTTTTGGGAAGCAATTGGATCTGAATCTTGTGTACATGGGCATAGTTCCACTGAAAACAATGGAGTTGTATCAGTTTATGATGAGATTTGCATCTACTGCTTTCAATATACCAGTGAGAATTTAAAATGGGCTTGGGAGTCATCTTTTCTTCTTTCAGCAGCTGACAGAAAGGCAGGAGAGGTCTTGGGAAATGGGACTTACATGGGGAGTGACAGAGTTTATCTGTTCAGTACAGCTGTACAGAAGGAGCAGTGACAGTGCTAGCTGTGACAACCAGGGCAAACAGCCACAACCATGCAACACCCAGATAGCATGGCTGGATTGGGTTAGGGTGGCTGTACTGGGTCTGGATGCAAATAAAAGGTTAAAGTTCAATTCCAAGCATCCCAGAGACAGTCCTAGTCTAGCATAAGGAAAGTCTTGATAAACACAAAATCAACTCTAAAATAAAAAATAACCATAAAGCTGCTTCTGCTACTCTGAAATTAAATTAATCCAGTTAATACTTGTATTGAATGCTATACTAGGGAAAAGTATACTGGAAAGTAATTAATTATCTGACTTTCTCTACCAATTCTAATTGTAGCTCTGCTGCTTAAAGCCTTAAAAGTGACCGCACCCTGCTGTGCCAGGTGCTACAGTAAGGTGTAAGAGACAGAGTGTGCTTCTAAGATCTTTGCCACAGCTGTGCATGAAGTCCAAAAGCAGATGGATGACAACTGAGACAGATGTCTGAGGAACTGATCCTCCATTTCACCTCCAGGGCCAGAGGTCTGGGTCAACCTCATTGTGCTACTGCCCCTGAAGCATACTGCTCTATTCTGCAGACCTTTATCCCAAGTGTGCCTAATCCCAGGAAAACTTGTATGCAAATTTCTAATCTGGTAAATAAGTGAAGAGAGGGAAGGGAAAGACAGCTTTTCTTCAATTTGCCTCAGTTTACAGTGGCTCCAGTGCCTTCTTCAGCCAACAGTAAATTGCAAATTCAGGAATTTGCAGACTGACTAAGCAGCTTCTGGAGACAGCTATGCAGGAGCTAAGGAGAAACCTTTCCAGTCAGTGTGGTCTCAATCATGTTATCTAACAGCATCCTTGGAAAGCAATATGGCAAAAATTTAAATCACTTGCTGAAGACCACTACTTCACCAACAGAGGTGCAGCAATAGGTCTGAACTCATGGCACCAAAATCAAAAAGGCAGTTCAGCAGATTTTTGGGAGTGACAAGTAAAAATCTCCATGGATTTTTTTCACATCCTAAAAAATAACTCTAACTAATGAAGTAGATAGCAAGACAAACTGATGCCTAAAAATAGGAAATCATTGGCTCTCTGACATATAGGACAAATCAACACCTTTCAGAAGCTCGCTGGCTACCACTCCTGGCAAGTAATATGTAAATTTGTGGGTTCTTTTTTTGGTTTTTTTTTTTAATATTTGTTTTGCAAAAACAGAGAAATGGGATCTACCAGCCACAGAGAGCATGCATGACATGATTTACTGCAAATAAATCTTAAGTGCAAAATTAATGCCTGGCCCCTGGTGTGGTAATCTTGCAATCAGTTTTGGTGAGGTCACTCCACCTTTTTCAGTCTGCTCTCTGTCTGCTAAACAGCTTCCTATGGAGAATGTCTTTTTGTGCTACATTTGTTTATGTCATGACTCTGCAAAATCTGAGTTTCAAGCGGTCATTGAATTTCACACCCAGATTGAAGCACTGACACAAGTTTTAGCTTCATTGCTGCCAAATCCTCCAAACTGTCAAGAAGCCAGGAAGTAACATAGCAAGCAAAAGTAAAGTTCAGCCTGATCAATGCTTTAATTTGGTGTGGTATAGATCCACCAGAAGACCATGCTGGCTCTAAATAAGGGAGGTATAGACAGACATTGTCAAAATACATTAAAAGCACAACAAAATACATATTTACCACATGGTTATTACTATGGGGTTTTTTTAATAGCTTTATAGAGCAGTGCTTGCAGACTGCATTTTGGTTACAGCACCAATTTTTCTTATACAGTTATCTCCCTACTTCCCTCTTCAGTACCTCAAGTGATTTTTCAGAGCTTGTTTATCTACACGTAATTTTCTTTTGAAAAGAGAAAATGTTTTTTTGGGTTTTTTTTCCCTGTACATTTTTTGGTGAAGCCTATCTTGGAAGTTCCTGTCAAATTTCAGTTTTGCAGTGTTTCTTTTTTCTGTAATTCCTAAATTAACATCATATCTGACCTCAGCCTCCTACTTCCCCTCTTTCAATCCTTCTGACAGCAAAGGCCTCTGTAAAAGCCATTTGCAAATGAGGAGATGCACACAATAATGTCAGCCCTCAATTCTTCAAGAGGGCAATTTATATTTTCTTGTAAGAGCAGAAAAATGAGGGGCTTTTTTGTTAATAATTCAAAGTGAACAGTCCTGTAAAAGGCTGGGAAGAAAATCTCTGTGTTCAGTTTATCAGTAAGGATTTAATTCAGTGGTTGGAAGCTAGTGAAGAGCCTGGGTCAAAAACTGGTCTGATGCATCTTATCATCCAGAGGGCAGATAAAAAGCCACATATACAGCTGAGTGTGTCTGCTCTCATCTTATTATCTATTTATCTCTGGTTAATGCACTAAGAGGAGCATGTCCCTCCAATATCTAGGGTAAGAGGAGAAAAAATAATCCCTGGATATGTTTCCATGGTCTGTGAGGGGTCCAATATAGAGTTGAGCCTAGACTATCAACTATTATCAGGCTAAAGCTAGGTGTAGGATCCCACTGGGCAAAATTCAGGGAGTTGTCTAACAGGCAGCCAATTACAAGCAGCACCATCTGGCCACCCCTGCAGTCAGTCTCTACCTTATGTTTTAAGGCTGTACCTTAAACTTCTGTCTCTTGTGGTTTTCAAAGTGGCTGCAAGTAGCTGATGGAATTAGTGGATCATCTGTTGAAATCATCACTGACTCCTTAGAAAAAATGACTGTCTATACATTTTGTATGGACTAATTAGCTTGCAGGAAGATCTATTCACTGTGGCAACTATCTCTTTGAAATTGTCATTTACTAAACACTTGGAATATTTAAGTGGAAAAGTAATCTTTAGCTTTAAGAGTTGAGGTAAAAAAATCTGACACTTTACCTTGCTATTCTGCTTTGTGCAAACTATCTGACAGCAGAGCCTGCAAGGCTAGGAAGATAAATCTAAGCTTTGTGCTACTGCCACTACACCCCCTCCTGTCCCTTCCCCAACTACTTAAACAATGATGCTTCTCTCTCTTTTGGTACTGTCATCCAACATCAAGTAATAATTTGGCATAAGCTTGATTTGGCTGTTTTCTGCCACTCCTTTGTCCTGATATACTGGAGTGTGCTTGGGGACAAACTTGTGAGCAATTAGGTAGGACTCAGATATCTTCAAGTACAGGCTGGAGAACTCAGTTATGATCAGAAAAATTCTGGTGATAGTAAAGGAGTTGGTAGCATAAGCTACCAAATTTAGCTTCATTCTTCTGATAGCTTTGATTCTAATATTCATTTTAAAATCAAAAATACCCCTGTTCTAGAGGATGAATAAAGAAGTTGATAACCTGGTCAAAAAAAAAAAAAAAAAGAATTAGCTAAGATTTAACAGCATCACCCAACCTGAAGGGAGCTAATTCTGCCTTTCAGTACTTTAGAAAGATTGTTTTCACACTCATGGAAATTGTTACATGACTGCAAAAAATTCCCCATTGAAAAGGAAACATCCCTTTCCATACCTTCTGCTGATTTATGCCTGTGAACCACAGCCTGGCTCTCAGTGCAGTGAATAAAGAGAAGAAAGAAAAGGGGTAAGAAAGTGCAGGTGGTGAGCCCCGCCAAGCACAAAGCTTGTGACACCAGAGGGCAATGTTCTCTTGCTATATTGGTTGTGGTACAAAACCACAAGCCTGAAAAAATCTGCATCACCAGGAAAAGCTCTTTTTAAAAAGAACACAGTTTTGGAAAACTGTGGAAGTTTACAGCATTGTGTGCTAAGATAGACTATCAATTCTGAAGCTTTGCAAGACATACAGGTACTGGCTATACAGAATGCTTTCTGAAATAAATTTTAATATTGGATCACATGTGCAATGTCAGCAGACATGCAGTGTCTGCTGAAAATCTCAATCACATCTGTGCTCTGGGTGAACATGGTATAACAAACTTATGTTCACGTTCTTCTTTGAGTTCACAAAAAAAAAAAAGATCACAAGTCCTTCTTCAGCTGAAGTGGAAAACAATTGCTTGGGTAGCCACTTGGTAAAAATTAAGGTTCTAATAAATTAATAAGCGTAAGTGACATTGAATGAAAAGTTAAAGAGTCAGTAATGCTATGCTTTTCTGTAATAAAAGTATTAGCACAACCATGCCCCCTTTTCCCTTGTGCCATTCCTACAGTGGTCAATTAGCTTCGCCCTTCCCTCCAAATAAAATAAGACAGCTGCCTTGGCTGCCTGGTCAGGGCTGTGCTGGAGCTTGTTGGAGCCCTGGGAAGGTGCATGTGCCTAGGTAGAGCTGAGGTCCAGGCAATGGGCAGCCCTTCTGGGCAGGCCCACTCTGGTACAGCACCACTGTCTGGTAATATCTATTAATAGTAATATCTATTTGACCTTTTTTTATGCAAGATGTGAGGGGCAATTTGTCTGTAACTGGGTAATTAGATCTGTTAAGTGAACAAACATCTTGTACAGAAATTAAAGGTAAATCAGAAAGATATGAATGGCCTCAGGCAGGTATGAAGGTGGTGTCTCTCAAACAGGATTTAGACATGGTAGTGACAAGTGCTAATTTGCTGTTTTCTCTTCATTACTGCTGAACCAGAAGCAGACACCTAAAAAAGGGGTTCACAGATTTTTAAAGGGTGAGATTTTTTTGAAGGGGTGAGGAGTATGGAAATTCACAGAATCACAGAACATGCAGAGTTGGAATGGATCCACAAGATTCATCAAGTCTAACTCCTGGCCCCATGCAGGACATCCCAAAGTCACATTGTGTGCCCAAGAGTGTTCTCCAAACACTTCTTGAACTCTGTCAGGCTGATGCTGTGACCACTTCCCTGGGGAGCTGTTCCAGTGTCCATCCACCCTCTGGGTGAAGAACCTTTTCTTAATAGCCAACCTAAACATCCCCTGACACAACTTCAGGCCATTCCCTTGGGTCCTGTCACTGGTCATCAGAGAGAAGAGCTCAATGTCTGCCCCTCTTCTCCTCATGAGGAAGTTGTTACTGCAATGAGGTCTCCCTTCAGTCTCCTCTTCTTCAGGCTGAACAGACCAAGTGTTCAGCCATTCCTCACATGGCTTCCCCTCAAGGCCCTTCACCATCTTACAGCTCTGCTTTGGATACTCTCTAATGGCTTTTATATCTTTCTTTTGTTGTGGTGCCCAAAACTGCACACAGGACTTGAGGTGAGGCCACACCAGTGCAGAGCAAAGTGGGACAGGCTGGCTGTGGCCAGTGACTGCATTGTCTTTCAGGTGTTTTTCAATACCTCCCAGAATAATCTCTGTATGGATCTGGCTTCATCCTGAAAGATCTTAAACTGTCTTCCCCTTCTGGGGATGGCCCAACTGCTTTGGGCAAAAGTAGGATGGACATTAAGGAGGCAGAGAAAAGACAAAACAAAGCCCAGAGGAGGGGAACAAAGGTGCTTGAAGGTGTTCAGTGTCTTATGCCCAGGTAATACCTCCATGGGTATGGCTGCTCAGCTCCAGAAAACAGAGCTAAGGGGCAAAACAGAGGAACTGTATTGTGGAGAAGGTGATGACGTGATGGTTCAGTGTTTCTCCTGGTGAAAGAACTACAGGGCAACGGGAAGAAGCAGCTGGTAATGAACTCAAAATAAACAAGGTTTTCATGGATAATGTGAATGCTAGAAGCTTACATGGATTTGTAGAAAACAGTGCAGTACAGTAAGAAGTATTTAACAGATAGATAACGCCTTTTTCTCAATGATCCATTAACCACAGAACTGTGGAGCTGGGAGTAACTAGTAGGAAAGCAGAACTGTAGGCTTTTCTTGTTTCTGTCCTCTTCCCTAGGTACCTGCTATGGCACCCTGATAGAGACAGCCCTGCTGAAGAGGGACTGCTGATTTGAGCTGGTACAGGTAAGCTTATGAATTTAATTCTACTTGTTCTTGCTTTTCCACTTTGTACTGGATCATGTCATTCCCTGATTTTGTAGAGAAAAGACAAGGAGAATATGCATAACTTTGGTTAGAGGTTAGAGGTTAAGTTACTTGGTTCTTCTGCCTCCCCCGGCCATCCACAGCTGCATCAAGCACATATTATCACTTAGTCTTAATTATCACATTATCTTCTGGGGAACTTAAAATATCTCCTTATGGCTTTTGAGCTTTACTGACCTCACTTGCATGCAGGGATTATGTAGAAAACTTTGAAAGAAAAACTAATTAAAACTCTGCAGAAAAATGGAAAGGGGGATAAAATGTAGTAAGGTTTGGTCAGAGGCACATTGTGTCAGGCTATCCTGATGCCTGTCTAATCAAAGATTGATAAGAATCTTCATTCACATTTCTAGAAAAAAAAAAAAAAAAGAAAGCTGTGATTCTGTAGACAAAAGCAGTAGATCAAATCTATCTGACCTTGACCAAAGCATCTGATGCAGTGTCACATGGGAAATTATCAGCTAAAATGGTGAAGATGGAGATTATTACAGGAACTGAGATGTGGTAAGGAGCTCTCCAAATGAGAGATGACAATGAGGCATGCTGTGAGGCAAATGATCAAGCTGAAAGAGGTTGCTAGACAATTTTCTCAAGGACTCTCTGGACAAAGTTTGTTTACTATTTCTAATAAAGACCTTGGCATAAAAAACAGGAGCATGAAAATTAAGTTGACTGACACATATAGGAATCATCTGTGGTGCATGGCATTATCAGAATCTTGTATACTGACATGGTGTGATCTTGAAGGTGACAAGGGTAGAAATAAGTACAGCTGTACTTATTTCTAAAGGCTAAAGACATGCATCTTGGGGCTAATAGCATGAGTCTGTGCTAGGATCTCAGTGGTGGGAAAGGACATCTGGGAAACCATCTTTAACTTCAAGAAGTCAAAAGAATCTGGCTTAGTTAGGAATGTAAAATGATGTCTCGAATGGGGCTGGAGAGGGTGGTTCTCTCCTATATGTGTGTCCCTGCTGAGGACACTGCTGGAAACTGAAGAACTAGTTAACCCAAATGATGTACTTATGATAAAACTATTTGAGATGAATCAGCCATAATTCAGTTGCAGCTACAAAAAGGAAATATTTCTGAAGAGTATGGAGCCATATTCTAGAAGGAAAAATAAGGAAAGGAAAAAAAAGTCTCATTTTAAGATTCATCATGCAATAATGTCAGCATCGATGACTGAAACTGGACTCAGTTGTTCAAAGCACTCATCCACTTCTTCCATCTTTGCAATCATTTGATTATAGGCAGTCTTGCTTTTATTCAAAGCACACTGAATTCCTTCAGTCAGATTGAGCAGGTTGGATGGAGGGAGTTGCTATTCCAAATGCCTGTTGACACATTAACTAAGATACACACCCAGACAGGAATTCAATCAGGTCTCATACCACTCTTGGAATAATAAACAAATGGAGAAAGACAGAACTTTCATTCTTTTCTCCTTTCAAATTCTTCTTCCTGCCTCTTGGTGATGTGTTTTTCCTTTCAAGCCACACTGAGATAAAAGTTGCACTAAGCTAGTGTAGTGTCACAGAGTGCAAGGGCAGGACAGATTGCTTGGGTTAGCCCATGTGACCCTTGGCATTTTTCAAGGCTGTGTGGTACATCACTTCTACTGCCTTATCTTATAATGTCTCATGTGTAAGGAAACTTTCCTGTCTGACTGCTCAGAGGGCACTCTTGTAGTCACACTCCCACCACCAGAGACTGCACTGCTGGGACTGAAGCCCCATCTCAGTGAGTGGCTCTGGGGAGCCCATGGATGCCCTGCTTGGCTCCCTACACACACCCACCACAGTCACACAGTCAGATCAGATTTTGTTATTGGCTGGGTTTCTCTTGCATCATTAAAGCAATTTATTCATGATGCAGTAACACTGGAACAGCACAAGCTGAGTGTCTCCAGGAAGGGATATCAAATAAAGTAACCCCTGGGTTTTATGCCTTCACAGTCTCTGCACATGAAAGTCTGGGCTCTTCCTGCTGAGTCCTCATCTTCTGCTGTGTCTCTCTCAGTCCTGTCACCTGGCTGGGCCACAGGTCCCTGTGCCCATTTTTGTGCAAAGGGTTCAGTTCATGGCCTCTTGCCTGGGGCTCCTGCCACCCAGAGCTCAATCTGCAGCTTGCACACTGTGCTGCCTGCACTGAATGTATTCCTCACCATCTCATCTGGCACCAATGACCTGCAGGGCTTTTCATGTCCCTCAGAAGAAGAATTTGATTATTTCTATACAGCAAGGAATATCAAAACCATTGTAGCTGCTTCCCATGTTTAAGAGCTGTTCTTAATTTGATTTATGTCCCTAAAATATTTCATTCAAAGTTATTCAGTGCTGCTGGCATATTTGAGACTGAGAACTTCTCATATCATACTTATTATTCTTGCTAATCTGTAGTTTGTTAATCACAAATTATATACAGGGACACACACACACACACACACACACACACACACACACACACACACACACACACACACACACACACACACACACACACACACACACACACACACACACATGTGATATACAATAGGTGGCCAACAACAGAATTGTTGTTGCTGCTGTTTCCTAGTTAGATGGCCCATAGACCATCCAAGCTACTGAAAGAAACTACTAACCACTTCCCAAACAAATACTTCTGTGGCTGGGTAGGGCTTTGTGACAAATTTAATTTCCTCAACAACTTTTGACTACAGAAGTGTTCTGCAGACCAGGGTTCACTGAAAATGGCTGTGCTGTGCTGCAGGTAAAACTGGAAAGGGCCCTGCATTTTAGTCTAAATGTTCAGTTGCAGGCATCTCCTGCCACAGCCTTACAGTTTTGTTACACTGCTGATAGCAGATTTAGTCAAAACTTTTAATCATCAGCTTTGGTAACTCTTAATCTTGTCAGCTCATGAGCCACTTGAGCTCATAAATTGTTCCCTTGAACAGAGAGTTCTGTTCTCACAATTGCTGCTGGCCTGGGTAATTGCTACTATGTTGTATCTGACAATCATGATATGTGACCCACCAACTTCCACTGGAGATAGTCACAATATAAAATGAGAGAAAGAAAGGGTAGCTGACTTTCCCACATCTGTGCAGTGTGTGTGTGTTTTATGCAGACTAACGTGCACACCTACAGATACAAGTTAATCTAATCCTTCATTGTTCTCAAACTGTGGGCGTGATTAACACATTCAAAATGAGAATCATGTTTGTTTAGTTTTACATGTGTATAGCAGAACTAGGAACAATAGAAGAAAATTACATCAAGTGCTGCTTTGCTGCATCTCCCAGGACTTCAGGAAAAAAGCCCTTGCAAGGATATAGACACAGCTTCTTGTTGCGCAGGCATTCGGAACAATATTGCGTGCCATCTGTTGAAATATAGTTACAAGACTACATGGCACACTTCCATGTGATTTTTGTTTATTCCAAACACTGTAGCAAAACCAGAATCCTTTGAGGAATGGAAAGAATAAAGAATCAGTGGATTTTCTGTGTGAGAAAAGCAAGATTTTCTATATGAGCAAATGTGAAAAGGAAAGCAAATGGGAAAATAAGCTGAGAAAAGTGGTGGAAATTCCTGAGTATGGATGTTTCTCCCCTTCTTTATGTAAAATTTTTAGATGACTAGCATATTTAAAGCCTCTATGGGATAGTGAAGATAACCACTGAATTTAAAGATGGAGAGCTGAATGAAAAATCCCCCTCATATATATTCTCTTGGACTGTCTGCAAGCCTTTGACATAGTCCCATGTGGAATTGAAACAAGGTGACTTCAGAGGCCACCCAAGAACCTTCTTAGCAGTCACATTTGTGAACTGTGTACCTGCTGTCTGTCTGTTCCCATAATGGCTTATTACTTGCTGCTTGCTTTAGGTGCTCCTTAATTTCACAGATAACTGCATCTCCATGTGTAAAGTTTTCCAAGGAGCCTGCTCCTGTCTGTGCCCAGAATGGCAAATGAAGGGTTGAGCAGCCAGGCCCCAAAAGCTAAGTGAGATGCCAAGGGCACACAGTTATCAAAGGTTTTCCCTGCATGTAGGTGGTGGCCTCACTGAAGTCTCAGTGTGTCTGAGAGCAGCCAACTGGCTGTGCACTGTCACAGGACGAGGCAATGGTTCCACTGCCCTTGGCCAGGAAAAAGTGTCAGTGGTACCATGGGACTTTCATGTCAACTACATATCTATTTTGCCACAAACAAAGAAACAGTGGCTTGACAATTGAGAGGGTGAGGAGAGGTGGCTTTTTTCTCACACATTTATTAACCTGCAGTACTACAGCTCTGCTGCCTTTATTGCTGCCCTGGAGTTTTGGGTGGTGGGATGTGTCTGACTGTGCTGCTTTTAGCTCTGCCCCAGCTGCTTAGACCCCACAGTAGATACTCCTGGTTGCACAGCTTCGGGCCAGGGCTTGGTTGCAGGTGTCTCAGATGGTTGTAGGACAAGGTAGCACGAAAGGAGGAATTAATTTGAACATCTCCTCTGGCCAATGTAGAATTATTCCCACTGCAAAAATATTAAAATGGAGGAATAACATTCCAGAAGCTGATTTTTCTCCCTTATTCCTTCTGTTTTCTCTCCTAGTGTTCACTTTGTTGCTACATCCTTTAGTTGTTCTCCTTGCCTCCTCCCTTACCATTATCCCTGGTGCAATATCCCTGGTGTTACATGCTTGAAAGGGTGAGAGAGGATACTGCTGATGCCAGAATCAAACTCTCAGATGCATAAAATCCTGTAGCCATGTGTATGTTGGCTGTCTATACTATCCACAACAGAGACCACACTAGCAGCAGAGCAAGAAAGCAGCTAGGTGTTTAAGGATGTTCAAACTTACCAGAGCATATTTTCACTGTGAACAGAAGGAAAACTGTTATTTTATATCTCCCCAGAAAATATGGTTTTACTTGCAAGATTGCATAGTAACGATTAATCATGTTTTTCCTCCAACTCTTACCTGTGGGGATATATCCAAAACATAATCTCATATCTCTCAAAAAACAGTGATTGAAGCTTTCTTTGTTCTCTCATGATCTTGAGAGGCTGCAAAATGCCAAGCTTTCAGATGGCACCCCTTTAAAGTCTCTGTTCTATTTGCCTTTATTTCAGTGTCTGCAAGCAAAGGTTTGTATTTACGAGAATTTATGGTTTATTCTAGGCTTCTTTTCATTATTTTAAGATCTTGTTACTTGGACACAAAGCACTAGAGAGAGAACCTATAGAAACAATGTGCAGTGTGAAAAGGGAGATCTTTTTTTTGAGAGTGTTCAAATCTTGGAATATGTGGATAGCAGGTTTTTGTTCCCTGCTGGAGGGGGTACTGACTCCTTGACATGATTCATGGAGGAATTAAGCAGAGTCATGAGGCTGAGACTGACTGGTAATGGAGAAGTCATTATCACAACATACCAGCTGCTGGCAGTGGGTCTCACTACGATTGCCATCAGATCTAGGAATGTGCTCTCCAGGCCCTCCTTTTCAGCGAGGATGCTGTTTGTTTTCTCTGCTGGTTTCTTGATTCTTTTTTTCTCCTTTTTCCTTGCCTTAAGACCTCTTTGGAATAAACAGTGACATGCCAAAAACCTTTCTTACCACAATCATAATAAAAATAGATGGCATTGAGGATCAAAAATGATGGAGCAGAACAGACAGTGGGATCATTAACTTTAGGTTGAGACCTGGGCAGGATGCTGTGCCTGTGGGCTGAGGCATTGAGGTGTGCAGCAAAACTGTTAGCCACGATATCCAACATTTCATCTTGAATCTTTTAGTCTATAAATGTTTGATCCAGTATATTTATCAAGTCACATAAGATCAAATACTGCTTGGTAATTAATTTGGCAAAGAGCAGAAATCCATCAATAACTTCAGTGTGTGAATATATAAGCTTTACTATCGCTGTTTCTCAGAATAAAGTCACTTTGACAGGATTGATGCAGTCCTTGATCTAGAATATGAAGTCTTAAATTTAAAGATATGAATCTGGAAATAAGAATGAGTAAACAACAAAAAATTAAAATACAATGTAAAATTATTTTCTTATTTCTATAATTTTATTTTTGTCACCTTAAAATATTGAAAAGCTGATTACTTTGTTAATGGTACTGTGAGGGTTTCTTATTAGTGCAAGCAGGAATTGTAGCCCTAAACATTTTGTGCCTTTGGAAATCTTCTCTTTCTCTACTTTGGAGCTCAGTAATAATGAGTAATTTTCTATATATGCCATAGCACAGTAATTGTGCTGTTCTAAGTCTGTTATGTTCAGATTAGATTAAACAGAGAAAATTGGTTCTTATCATAATGCTTCATTAAAATTTTAGAAGTAGGACAATACCAAATGAGAATTTGACTTTATTATCTGCAGAAATATGAAGGCAGTTACATTTATGCTATTTATCATATCCAATTAGACTGTGCTTATGAAAACAGAAGAAGGGATAGTCTTCAGTGTGACTTTTCACAAACGTTTGTGATGTTTTGTCATACAAACTGCCAGCTGACAGCCTGTGTATCTCTGAGGTCAGGTTAAGCATCAGCTGGAGAGCTCATGTGATGCATAGGTACTTCTGGCAGTAACAAATCTCAGTCCTGAAGAATTAAAGTATTGCATTTTCGTCTGGGTTTTTTTTTTTTTTTTTTTTTTTTTTTTTTTTTTTTTTTTTTTTTTTTTTTTTTTCCTTTTTTTTTTTATTTTGGT
>VZRH01006684.1:33526-48555 GCA_013397555.1 Urocynchramus pylzowi | reverse complement strand
TTTTTTTTTTTTTTTTTGAAGCTTCTCCTGCTGACTTTAAAGTCAGTGGAAGATTAGCCATTCATTTCACAGCCAGGAATGCCAGACTCTCAAAGCATACTTTGATTTGTTCTTAGGTCTACCTCATAAGTATGAATTTCCACACTTACCCAAACCAGTCTGGAAAACTCCTGGAAGGAGAGTGCTGTGTTGTAACGATAGCTCTCACTTCTGAAAGCAAGAGGGAGGAAGCCCAAGGGATCACTCTTGGACAGCAGCTCCACAGTCTTTGCAGAGCAGCAAATCTGTTAAGCAATTAAACATACATCCTTTCATCTGTGATGTGCTTTCATGTGATCTTAAATTTCATAAACTGTCAAATTAAGAATTCAATAGTAAGTGGTAAATTGCAGTCCTCATTTTAACAACCAACAATTAGTCTAGCAAATTATGGGGTTTGATCTGCCGAAGCAATTTTGGACACTAACAGAAAAATAGTGAGACAAAATATTGGTCATAATGAGCCTCAGCTCAGAAATTTGTTTATTGTACTGTTAGTGAAAAATCTTTAGGTGATGGTAATGCTACAGTTTGGTAGTCCTAGACTGGTCTACAGGAAGCCAGGTCTCTCCCATGCTCGTTATTCTCAGTAGAATGAACAAGAAAAAGTGGGAATGTTTTTCCATGGCTGTGGGGGCTTTGGCTCAGCCTGCCGTGCAGCAAGAAGCTCACTTGATGTTCCAATCTGAAGCCAGGTTTTTTGTTGGGCCTCATTTTTCTTCTGTCCCAGGTTTTACTATGAATAGAGCTAAAGAACTCCTTTCATTAGCTTCTCATAATTTAGAAGTTTTCCTCATCCCCACAGATCCCAGTGGCCCAAATTGTTCTCAGTCTTTCAGAGATCAACCAGGACTTCCCTCTACACACCCTACCCCAAAATGGCAATATATTCTTAAAATCTGACGCGAAATTATATTTAAACAAAAACCAAAAAACCCAAAAAACAAAGAAACCAAACAAACCAAACAAACAAAAAACAAAACAAGCCCCCAAAACAACAAACTAACAAAAAAAACCCAACAAAGAACAAACCCAACAAATCCCCAACAAAAACCTCTTAGTTCTGGAAGAGCAGTCAGCTCCCTATCTGGAGTGTTATGATCATAGCTCCTTTAGAACTGTGTGTTTCACAAAACCAATGTTTTGCACTGTACAATAACAGTTTATGATAAGTTCTGCTAGTACTGAACAGGAGAAACCCATCCTGCTATCCTGATAGAAAATGACCCTGTCAATGATAAACTTAATCTGTTAGAAGTTACTTACCTGCAGGGCAAAATATCAAAGATATTTTCTTTCAAGAAGCCTTCTAATAAAACATTTTCTTGCAAGAAGCCTTCTAATAAAATGATATGTCAGAAATGTACCTAAGTCCTTTTAAACACTATAAGGAAATGAGTTGGTTATTAATTTTTGGCACACTCCCTTTTTGTGAATGTTAACACTGGGGTTTACAGTTCTCTGCATTGGTTGCTCCAAGAGAAAAAATAGCTGTCCTTGCCCACTGATCTTTTCCCCTTTTCTTGGAGAATGATCTAACATTTGTAGAACAGACATACTTGTGCATCATTGAAGGAAGGTGGGCAGGAAAGAAAGAACCGCCAAATTATGTGCATGTGTCATCACCAGAAAAATACCTTTTTAATAAAGAGATTCTGTATTGCCATTTAAAACTATAACCTTCAACTTAGATTTACATCTTCATGACATCAAGGGATGCATTAAATATGTTACCACTAAAATATAGAGCACTAGTGAGATTATCAAATGTACTGAAACTCAGTTTGGAGTCATGGAACTTTAATACAACAAAGATATTTTTACCCTTTATTGGGAATAGAGATTGGAAAATGTTTCATATTTTTTTAAAAAATAGGCCTATGGGAGAAACATCCCTTAATTATAGTGACATAACATCTAATGGCTCTACTAAATCCCCTCTGGCTTCAAAAGTATAAATTACTTCTTAGGTTGAGTTAACAGGACAAACTAATTAATCTGTTCTCTCAGTTTTCAGTGCAACCTGTTGATAAACCCTCACTGAACTGTATCTTATTTTAGTTACACAGTTATAGTTTACACAAACAATATATTTCCCAATCCTCCAACACTCACAAACTTTACTTTTTAAATATTCTATTCAGCCCTCTGAAAGTCATCAGTGACATTTTGAAGGTGACATATAAATAATTGGCTCATCTCACTTGCTTTCACCACATTTTTGTACTTTTTTTTGTGTCTCTGAAGCTGATTTTTGGCTTCCTTATTCTCATCACCTCATGTCAGATGCTCCTTGACCCTGATGTGAGCTGCAGGTCACCTCTTTATCCTGCCTGCACCACCCAGGGTAAAGCAGCCCACTGTGTATAAAGCAGCAGGAAGGCTCAGGGTGTGCAAGAAGGCAGGAAGGCCCATCCAGCCCAAGTGGATGGATGCTCCCACTCCTGCTCCTTGATGGAGCAAAAGTGGGAGCAGAGCTGCCTGGCTTGGCTCTACTGGTGGCATCCAGATGGCAGATTTTGCCTGATTGACTTCTCATTCCTGTTATAAGCAATTATCAGAGACTGCTGTGTTTTTCAACACAGATTGGAAGATTAGGAGTTAAATTGTTCTAATTCTCTGCATTAAAAAAAAAAAAAAATCTAATTTATTTTTCCATCAATGAATCTCACAGGAAGTGATTGGTATCCATCTTCTTATATATCTGACCATAGCATACATTTAGTTGAAGTCTTCTGGAAACATAACAGACTTGTATTTTTTTTTTTTTTTAAAGCATATTTATTTAAAATTATTATTTAGTATCAGCTTCATAAGGGAGCTTGCAAAGCTTAATCTTAGGCTCCATTGCAATTGAAAATGTTGGTATAAACATTGGTATAGCAGCCCCAAAGGGGGCCTTTAGTGATTATCATTTTATATGACTGTATGAAAAGGAATTTAGCTTCAAAATGCTATTATGAATCATGTAACTAGACAAAAATAAATAAATCTAGTTTTGCACTGGAAAATCCAACAAAAAAGAAGCCAACAAAAAATCCAGGATTAGCTGTGGACATGTTTTAGTTTATCATAGCGCAGAACACAGAAGCATGATGTACTTAGTCATGTACATAATCCTGCCACCTTCAGTGAGACTCTTGCAAAGAGTAAATTCTGATTCCACCATTACAGGGGTTGCAGCATTTCATATAACAAGGCTCTAATAAACACATCTGTACAACAGGTCCTTGGGATTAAAACATTTTGTATATCACAATGATCTAAAATCTGTCTTGCACAGAGAATCTGTAGGAGTTTTGTGGACAGAGAAAAATTCATTTAAATAATATTAATAACTTGTAAGAAATCATTTCTATCTATAAATAAAATTAATCTTACTAGAAGAAAAGGATTTTTATTAGTATTTTTACAATATGGATACACTACTATTTTGACATCCACTCATTCCACCAGTTTCTTCCTTATTCTTTTTCTTCATCCTTCACCCATTATGAAACCTTCTCCTGGACTCCAGACACTCTTTTTAAATAATGTTTTAATTGTTTGTTTTCATAGACATAACTCTGGACATTCTCACTACTCTGACTCATATACAAAGGTTAATATCTTCTCTTCTGTAAACACTTAAACTCTTTCACTCATCTCCTCCCTACACAACACCGCATTCAATCACACACCATTAGTTCCTGACTTTTTATGGCTCCCATCTCCAAATTATCAGCTGTTTTCAGCAACAAGTATGATTACAAAGTTGAGTCCTTGTTGATATATAGCTTCAGCCTTTTATGTTAGTATTTAAATTCTATATAAATGTCCTGTTCATTGAATATAAGTTCAATGAACTTGAGACTTAGGGGTCTAAGCAGGTGTGCACATCTTTATAACTCTGCATCAGGCTGTGTAAATGTGATTTTCAGGAGGATGGTGGACAGAATGAGAATATTCCTGACTCATTGATAAAATACTCATGTTGTTATCATGCTGATACCAGATATAGGAAACATCCTCATCTCTGAGGGTTTGGGGGCACAGGCAGTGAAATGCTTATGGTGAGACTTGCAGAAGCAGCAGGATAAACAGCTCCTGGCAATGCCAGCACTGTGAGGAGCTGCAGGGACAGCTCCACTTGGCCAAGTCCAAGCAGACTCCCTAGCACAGGGAGGAGCATGGGCACTGATGATTTGTTGCAGTGATGTGTTGGCTGTTTGAAAACAGTCCTTGAGCTAAATGGGAGCTCAAGTCAGGCAGAAGTGCAACCCTTTGTAAGAGGTGACCAAAGTCTCAGAGGACTGTGTTTGTCCTGTGTGACTCAAGAATATGACACTGTTTCTCTTCCAGCTCACTCTGTCACATCGCCCTTTTTCCTATTTGGCACCTTAAAAGTACACTGCCAGAGTACTGCTACAAACTTAGCATGTTATTTTTTCACTTGGTTCACAGGTTTTCACATTTCTGTGGCATTTCACACAGATCACTGGATAAGATGCCTGAAACAGTTCTTTATCATATGATTAGTGAATTGTCTACTTAAATATTTTGTTGTCCATGCCATTAGAAACAGAATTTTTTCTCTTTTTTTTTTTTTTTTTATTTTCAGTAGAGAAAAATAGGACCTGGAGTAAAACCGAAATAAATGTTATCTAGATAACATACCTAAATTATATTCTACCTCAGTTTTAATGCATGTTTGTGTTAGTTAATGTGTTTAAATATTAGGATCTTAAAAGCGACAGAAATCCAAACACTTGAATATTTCCATGCTCTTCCCTCTCTGTGCTATGGGGCTACAGACTAAATTTGAGCAGACCTTGTAAGTCATTTCAGTCCCTTGGGAAAGCTCATTCTTCCTGGAAAACGCTTCCTTCACTGAAAAATGGTGCCAACTCCCATTTGACCTTAGTTTGGACAAGAAAGGTAGAAAACCCAAAGTTTTCAAGCTATGTTTTCCACCAGTGATGGTGTCCTGCTGGTGCCTTGGGACTGAGGGACTTTGTGAGCTGCAGAGCACTGCTTTGCTCAGGCTGGCATTGAAGACACTCAGGAACAGTGCTCATGATTACAAGTACAAGGCTAGGACAAACTAGCAATGCTGGTAAACCTGTGCCTCTGTACAGGTAATATCTCTTTTTCAGCTGTACCTTCATGTAATGAGCCCCATGGGACAAAATTACATTATCATCTGGTACTGCTACTGTCTGGTGCTTTAATAATAATTCACAATATGATTTTCTTATCATTTTAATGAGGTGTTATTTCTCTTTTTAATGTACGTACAGTGCTTGTGTTCCAGACATTATGAAATACCGAAAAGCAGCCTCCAGTATTGTCATTAGAAGAGACACAATTAACAAATAAGAAAGGAAGTGAACAGCCTGCAAGGTTTGAATCTGACAGAATACTAAACCCATTGTGTGCAGGAGTGACAAGGCAGTGGCAGAGCACAGGGATGACAGCAGAGCCATGAGTGTACCTGAAAGCATGCTTGTGACACTGCAGTAGTTCATTCCATAAGAAGTGAGTGTCTGCATTGAACTTAGGATTCTGAGAAAGATGAGAAATCCTTTTTGACATGTTGGATGGGTGTCTCAGGCTTTAGGGTGAAAAGTTGTGTTTGTAAGATTGAAACTTACAGCCCTCCTAGAGGCACTGAAGTGAATTACGGTGACTTTTACAGGTCTGTCACAACTCTGTTGATCTTTTGTCAGTTTAATTGCTGACTTTAATAAACTGGCTTGTAAGAGGTTTATTGTGTTCTCAAATATTATGTTCTCTTCAGCGCTGAACATTAATTGCAGTAAATAGTAATAAATAAAATCAAAATTAATTATGACTCAAAAGAGTTAATAGTTTGACTCTTGTAATCAGGCTTATGATTGCACTACAAACTGCTGACAGTCTCTGGTTCTTCACGAAAAGGTTTCTGAATTCTAAATGTTATTGCAATGCCTATTTGTTAGAAAATGTTTATTTTCTATATTTATGTGTTTATCCTCCCAATTAATTTATTTTCTGCTGCTTATTCTGCAACAAGAAATTGGATTATGACTGTTGTTTGTGATGTAAAACATAATTTGGAAGTTTACACTGAGAGTAAACATAGTAATAGAAAACTATGTGTAATGATAACTAGCGCCACAGAAATGCCCCACTGAAAATTCAGAGCCCATTCTTTGCTATCTAATCACTATCAACAGATTTAGACTTAATTCAAAAGTCTTCTGCTGCATCTGACTCTGGAGTTTTTGCCCATAAGAAGCCACAAGGGATGGAGAGTGAGCACATGAGTAGATTTGGTTGTAAGTCACAGCCTGCAAAGCATTTGCTTGGCTATCTCTGCCATTACCAGCAGCTAATTAATGCATTTCCAGGAACAGGGACCTCTGAAAAAATGTGAACTGAAAAAGCAGATGAACTCTATTAGGGTTTATTGACTTCCATGAGTTCTGGATTAGGCAGTCCAGCAGTATGCAGATAGTGCAGGGTAAGATCCAGGCTATTGTGGGCATCTCTGCATGCCTGGATCCTGGAAATAATTACCCATATGCAGAGTCACTGCCTGACTTGTGGAGATTGGGTCTGGTATCTCAAATGCTGGACCACTTGTAGGATTCTTTTCAAAACAGAGGCCTATAGCTCTGTGTTTTTAAATTGTCCTGATTAGCCTCTGAATTTGCAAGTTGAATTACCTATATTTCCCTTTCTGCAGCCATTATTAAACCAGTCACCTCAATATCCAGGCTGCATATGTAATGTGTTACTGGGAAAGGCTCACACCTGGCAGAGGCCAAGTACTTTCAAGATCCATTTTGAAGGTAGTACTTAGTACCTCACTGGTGTATTGCTAGTTATTTTGCATTCTGTGATGAGAGTGACCTCTGTTAAGGACTGAGTAATGCTATTTCAAGGTTTTCACTCTATATTTAGAGGTTAACACAGATAGTTCTCGTAAGTGCTTTAATTAAACTCTTATTCTTAAAAGATAATTTGCAGTGGGTTATCTACAGTGGACTGCTTCCATTGTAGAGAAATTTTCAAGGTGGAAAGAATAATAGTGAAAATGACCTTCATTTTCTCCCTTTGAGTGCAGTGGTGTCTGGCTGCTGTATGGGGCCACCACTGAGTACAGACAGAACTCAACACAATGCAATTCTCTGAGGGAAAACAGGACTCCATTCTGTTGAGCACAGGCATTGTGTGTGCTTTTCTGCAGAATGAACTGCTCCTTTTTGGACTCTGCTAGAGAAACACTTTTTCTTAGAAATAATATCCTTTGCCCCCTCATTTCACTTTTTAAAATCTTATTTGCAGTGAAAACTAGAAACTTTATTGTTTTTTGAAAACACTGAAACTTTTAATCAAAAGAAAGACAACGAAGAAAAAAAATAGATTTGGTTCTGAAATATTTTAATGGATGTTTTATGTCTTTTTGGTTTAAAAAAAATGCTTTCTCCCTTGAGACGGACTTTCAGAAAAAAAATATGAACAGAACCATCACTTACCTTAAAAATATAGGATGGTAACAGCAATCTTAGGCTTTACTCTATAACAGTAATTTAACAAAACTGACACTCTCCTGCTGATTCACTGCTGATATGGTCTTGCTACTAGGCAATTGTCTTAAGTTCAAAGCAGAGGAAAAGTTGGAGGCTTTGAGGACTGCATCATGGTGTGACAAATCCTCTCTTTTGGTGCTGGTATTCTGCAGAAGGACTACTACAGCTGGAAGCCTTTAGTCAACTGGCTAGAAGAATATTTGGGAGTGTAACCATTCAAGACGACCCTACGTCATGGGAAAAATGAAATTTACCCAAGAAGACAAACTTGAAGAGTTAGGTATTTGCCTTTGGATTCCTTCTCACAAAACAACAAGCTAATTTTCATAAGGCACAAGATAGACAAAAAAATTAAGTATAGAGACTGGTATTGTACCCTTGGTGCTTTGTGCCCACTTGGACACCACCATGCAGGTAGAAATATGTACAAAGTAATAAATGGTTAAGCTTTAGTTTGTTTCCAAATTAATTTTCCTTCACTAGAATGTTTTCTTTATTAGGCATGGTTCTTTGAAACCAGGGTTTTATCCTGGAGAATGTTATCAGAGTTTGTTGGACTGGAAATCGAAAAAAATGAGAACACTATAAAAGATTAGATTATTTTGATTTTATTTATTCTTTTTTGAAAATATCAAACTTCTTCTGAAACAATTTCAAAATTCCTGAAATGGAATTTTCATTAGTCAGTAACAGGAAATTTACTACTAATAACTTTGGGGCAAGGAAGAAGGTAAATATTTTCTAGTATTTGATTTGTTAAAAAATCAGTTGGTGAAAGAACAGTTGACTGAAATTATTTTGATTTCTTGTGTTTTGTACTTTCCTGACCTATATTCTGATAGAAAAAAATCTTTCTTACCCATTCAGTCAACATCTTGCATAACTGTTATTTTGATAATCATACCTGAACATAAGAACTGTTGTTACAAACCCCACCTTTTTATGGATTCCTTATTTAGCATTTTGTTCTATTGGATTCTTTCCTGTGTTTTCACTGACTGTGGTATTGTGTATGATTTAAATTTATCTGTGCTTATGCACAAAGATAGCAAAAGGCATCCTGGTAAATGAATAAAAACTAGTCCATCACAGTACTCACTGATACTCACGAAGATGTGTTCAGAAAGTGGCAGCAGGGAAGAGCTGGGACATGATCACTGAAATCAGAGACAAATGAGCTGCTGGGAACTGATTAGAATCAAGGACTGTTGAGGAAACATGCAGCACCGGAGTGAGAGGTATTCAAACCAGAGATAAGCGGGAGGATAGATACCCTCTGTGTTCACAACAGTGGAATCTAGGTGTCAAAAGTGAAAAAAAAAAAGGCAAACCAAAAAACAACTAATGTGGATTATTAACTAAGAAAAGTACTATCAAATATTTGCAGTCAAACACTCAGGGTAAAATGATCCTAGAGGGAAAAAAGAGAAGTGTTGGCTTGGCTGCACTAAATGCCATCCTGAATGAAATATAAAACAATGCAGGAAGGACTAACAGTCATCCTCCACATATTCCCTCCTCCCTGCCTCCAAAAAAGAAAGAAAATAAAAGTTGCACAACTTAGAACTTGTTAAAGCTGCCATTAAAAACAAACAAACAAACAAACAAACAAACAAACAAAAAAAACTCCATAAATGAGTGTTGCCAACTCATCTATGGAACAGTAATGAGACAAGAGAGAGTGGCAGGAAAATGCTGATAATTTGAATTTTCACTTCCTGAAATTAAGTCAGATGGCTTGGCATGGTCCTATGGACAGGAATATAAGGTTAAAAACCAGAGTGATAGAATCCAGTGCATCTTATGTGTGTTTCCAGAGTCTGTTTCCTATTTGATAAAATTCGTGTCCAGAGACCTCTTTCTCTAAAGGAGAAAATAGATGTAATTCTGAGACAGGTACCTAAATCTTATCATGTTGGCAGAATTTAAGAGCATCCAGTATCACATACTGTAAATGTGGATTTGAAAAAAGCCCTTATCCCTCTTACCATTCTCAGAAAGATGTCCTGCATCTTTTTTAATACAATTAGTGATTTTCTGTGAGGAGTCTGTTAAGGGCATGCTGCTGGGAGAGACACCAATTCATTAGGTGCTATATTAGCAATCCACACACAGTCACAAGTCTTTAATCATAGCAGGGTTCACTTTCATCTTGTGGGTAGTGTCCAGAAGTTTAATGAAAGAAGAGTTGAATGGCTTGTTATTCCACATGCATTTCTGCTTATGCTTGTGAACAAAATGTACTGTTTTAACAAACCAATGCCAAAGAAGTTCTCCTGCAGTCTTCAAGAGGGCTGACTACAAAGTTAGTGTTCAAACATGATGTATATTTTTCTCCTCTTAAAATCTGTTTCCACAAATAATTTCCAGACTTCACTCTTGAATTTTGTTTTGTTCAGAAGAGAGGAATGGCTGAGCTTAAAATTTGCCATAGATACATATGGCCCTGCCTATGGAAAAATATTGTGTCTTCATCCAGTGGTAACTAATATAGGGGTTAACTGCACCTCAGCTTATTGCTACAGGGGCAGTCCAGGAATATCCCAATAGCAAAAGTCTTCAGACAAACTTCACCACTCATTGCTTTATCTCCTGCACGCAGCTATTGCTGTTTTTTTCCCCTCCATCAGCCAGATGAAGTGTCCCATGCAAGTATGACTTTGCCTGCTCCTGGACATGGATCACTGGGGTCTCAGGGGTTCTATCCTTGTGACTAAATGTGAGCATCTGCTGTACAGGACTTACAGCTAGTCTTATCACTTAATACTCAATGGAGTTTATCTAGTTTATATAGTCAGTAATGTATCTAATGCAATCCATCTTATCCTAAAGTCAATGTCTGTGTTTTCTGAATGAATCATGCTCTTAACACCATTACTCTAAGGACATCAGCCTTGTTGCAGATCCCTGCACTGCCATTTAAAAAAGATTAATTCCACAGTATGATTTCATTGTATCACAAAACTGATCTATACACCTGTTCATACTGCTCTTAAAACCCTGTTATGGGCAAACTGGGAACACAACTGACATATAGACAGAATAATTTATTATTAGTCTCATTAAATTCTTGACACATAAAACAAACAGTTATTATTAGCCCAGACACAATAATAAGAAGAACAGTCATAGTCCAAAGGAACACAGGAAAAAACCCAAAGAAACCCACCTTATTAACAACACGGTTAAAATATTAATTTAAAAACCCTCAAAACCTGCAAAGGCCAAATTTCCTCTCACCTACCTGGTTGTTTCACTGTTGTTTCACTGATGTTACTCATTCTCTGAGTCACCATCCCACAGCTTCTGAGTTCTTCCAGAAGGGGATATCAAGAGTGCCCTGGAGGCATTGCCCAGAAGGGGTTTGTTTGATACTGGTCACAGTGACACCTTCTTTCCTGGTGCTGCAGTTTCTAAAGGGGTTATTAATCTCTTGTTTCCTGACACGACACAGATGTATGTATATACTCTTTCCTTTCCTTGCTTGTCAATTCTGTTTCAGTTGTCTTGGTTGTTCCTGATTTGCAGGACTGCTGTGACCTGTGGCAGCCACTGTGATTTGTGTTTGCTGTAGGGGACCTCTGATATCTACCAGTGTTGGTGCTCTTCCACAGCTCATTTTATTCTAGAATTTCTGCCACAGAACACAGCTACTGGGTATTGTTATTAACAATAACCATTAACCACATCGTTGCACAAAATTAAATGAAATCAAAACCAATTTAGGGAACAGTTACATAGTTGCCAGACAATTGCTATCACAGTTTATACAAGCTAAACCCTGCTCAAGACAAGTCAACATCAGTCCTGGAGTCTATAACCACTGCTAATGGCAAGTTGCATTTCACATGCTACAAAAGGGAGCAGAGGGCTGCAGATGGAGTGGGGGTGGAACGTGGCTGCTGGAGTATAAACTGCAATGAGAACTATTGTGAAATGTTTTGCCTGTGCAAAGGCTTGGGGGTCCTGTGTAGGGCTCATCCTACAGCTGGGGTTGGAGTTAGGATACCATGCATTTTTAGCACATGTGCATGATTCAGTGACATCACTGCACTGAGCATGTCCACTGCTGAGAGTCCCTTGCCTTTGTGCAGCTTCCTTTTCTGGAGCAGTGCCAACCATGTAAATTCTTCACAGAAAAATATACCAAAAAATTCAGTGGGGTCAACCTCTTTAAAATGTCCTTGTCAAGGTTATTGAACACCAGCCAAGCCTTTCCTCTTTAATCAGTGGAAGCTGCCATTTGAGTTATGATTGTAACCTTTGCTTTACTGTGTTCAACTCCCAGTGGAATCCCATAGAAACTGTGTTATATCCATGGGAAATTTATGTTACCTTCTTTTGGTTAAGCTTTGTTTCTTTAGGTTATTGCTCTCTTGCATTTTAACCTCAAAATAGAAAATTATTATCCCAATTAATCTCATTCATTATAACAGTAATTTCATCAACACTTTCTTACTTTTATCAAATAGTTATAATTTAGATTTCTTCTTGCTCTAGCCAATTGCTTCTGTAAATCTGAAAAACACTGCCTGCATCTTTAATTCTCCTTGCAATTAAGAGGCAAGGAAGTTTTTCTTCTGTCAATTAAGGCTTAAGAAATTTTCAGGAGAATTTTTTTTTTGACATAAAGAAAAATCTGTTATGAGTTTGCATCTTTTCTTTTTGCCAAAGTGTACAGAAAAATGTATCCCTCAAATAATACCATTCCCAAATGAGTCAAGACATTTTATTATAGTATTTATAGGTGCATATTTTAGCTTTTTTTTTTCTGTTCAGAACAACTAAGAGCTTTGAAATTTCTTTCGACGTAAACACTACTGTCATTGGTGTGTAAAAGTAATAATTTAAGACAACAGCTCTCAAGCAGTTCTCAGAAGAATCCTTGTAGCATATTTTTTATAGTCCACAACAGTCACTACATGATTCTCTTCTGTTTTATATTTCAAAAAAGTAGCTCTCTTACCTCAGGGAAGAAGGAAGCAACTAGACATCTTAGAGACAAGGGTCATCAGTGGGGCTGAGGTTCCATGAGCCATCAGCAACATATCACTTAAAAGGAAGAAGAGAAGCAAATAGGACTGGTATCCTAACTTTTTCCTGGCTTAGTAAGTTTTGAAAAAAGGAATGCAGATATTTATAGAAAGAGGGAAAAGTGCCACAAAGAATTCTTGTATCATTAAAGACAATGAAAATGCATTAAAGCCTTTTCTTGAGTCACAGATTAGTCTAAGCTGTGAGAAACACTGGGGAGGGTGAGGCATATGACAGTTCCCCCATTAAAAAAAAATACAACAAACAAAACTCCTTTTGGAAATGCTTAACGTTTTTGGAGTCCAAATAGAAATACATTCATCTGCCTGAATACCTTCCAGTATAGTCTAGTGTGTCAAAAATAAAGCCCTTTGAAATCATGCTCACAGGTGTTTCAGATTTAGATTTCTCTAAGTTTCTATGTGAATTGTTAATCATAATGCTTCCTATTATTTGTGAGAAGATATTTTGCTGTCACACAGACAGCATGAGTGACAGGTTTTTCTCCCACCATTTTATATGAATAATTAATTGTTTCAATGCACACATAAAAAGGACATAATTTAGAGTCAGTTATCATTTCCAGACTGTGCTTTATCTATTTTTTTACTGGGCAGAAAATGAGCCCATATCTTACTGCAGTCATTTCTAGTTCTAACTTGTTTTTAGTATTTTTCAACATTAATAAAGAGTATTTTCTTTAAAAACTGTCTTACACCATGTTGTCAGTGGTTTTGGTTTTCTTTGTTTATTTGGTTGATAGGGTTTGGCTTTTTGTTTGTTTTGTTTTGTTTTTTCCTGTATGTTTGGTTTTTTTCCTTTGGTTTCTTTTTCAATCTGGTCTAAATGAACTGTTTCTGGAAAACTGGTATTTAAATTCTGAGATTTGTGCTTTATTTTTAAGAAGAAATGTAGGTTCTCAGTATCTCAGTTAAGCATATGATATCTTTCTTGAGTATATCATCAAGTCAAGGGAAAGCTTGTGCCTTGAATTGAAGCGGAGAAAAATATATCAAAACTAAGGCAGAAACCCTCTGGAACTCTAATATGTTAAACCACAAAGAAGTATTGACTATTGCAGAAGCTACATACACTGAAATTATTTCAACTTTTTTCATACTCCCACTGTTCTGAATTACTTTGTCCATTATTTATAAACTTCTTATTTGCAGGTGTTAATGTTTCCCTTTTATAGTTTAGTTTGGTGAGCAATTGACTTTGTCTCATACTCTTGCTGCAATTCCAGAAGCGTGTGGAGGGGAAATGATGTTCACTGCTAATTTTTAAATTTTTTTCTCTTTTTTTTTTTTTTTCATATTTCACTCTCATTGTCTACTGCTTTATATTTTGCTTTATATAGCTACTAATAATTACACCTTTGCACCATGGGATCTTAAGCTTTTGCACCAGAGCAAGAGAGTGACATGCACAAATGATGGAAAAAAAAATTAAAACCGAAAAAACCATAACAAACCCCCAGAAACACTGGGCTTCAACCTGATTTGCTCATCACTATTTCTCCATTGCTTCAGTATCAACTGCTGCAACTACCAGAACCCTTAACATTCTGTAATTTTCCAACTGATATGCAGAAGTCTCATCTCTTCTCCCTCTAAAAAGATGATGGAGAAACTATATAATATGTGCTCTAACAAGTTACTTCAAAGAATCATCTAAAACTGGTACCCTATTGCTAGAAATTGAGTAAGGCTAGGTGCTTCTGAAGAAGATGTAAGAAACACTAGATAACGATGAACTAACTTGTTATAATGACCAATTAGTGGCTGGCTTGTGAACCTAAGAAGCAAGGTTGGTATTCAATCATATTTTTTTCAATGCCTTTTTTCATATTGCTTTTCCCCCTACTTTGTTTCTCTACAGCAGCACTGACTGTGCTCATTATCTTCAGAAATGCCTATTGTTCTGACCCTTGAGGAATTCTTGGCCTTACTATGTCAAAGAAATATATTTATAGGCTAGTCATAAAGTATTTTAAAGTGGCAGGTCTTTTTCTCAGTTTGTCCCATGCTGGATAAGTAAGTGATAAAGATCAGTGCAAAGTAGTCACAGGAAAAACTATACAGTATCAGGAACATCAGGAAACACAGGCATAGATAAGCTAGAGGACATTTCTTCATCTTATCCAAAGATTTCCATCTTTTGATACTGAAAATCATATAATCACTGTCATAAACAACAACTTTTATGCCTCCAACTCCCCCAGGGAAGCTATTCTCACTTTTATTCTTATGAGTAGAAACTGGCTTCAAATTTCTAATGTAAATTTATTTATGGACAATGTTTTTCCCTTTGACAAGTTGGTTTTTTGTTTGTTTGGTTTTTTTTCTTTGTTTTTTTTTGGGTTTTTTTTTTTGGTTTGTTTTTTTTGGGGGGGGGTTT
>VZRH01006684.1:7024-23299 GCA_013397555.1 Urocynchramus pylzowi | reverse complement strand
CCTGTGATTGCATGGTTTATCTAGTTTAAGAAATAGAACTCTGTAGTAATTGGAGGTGGTGGCCTGGAGACAATATCCAGCTGTGAAGAACTCTAAATCTCTGCAAAAATGGTCACAGGATATTTCCAGGAAAGAATCTCTGTAACTCATAATTTTCACCTAGACATGTAGACATGTTGAGATGTTTCACAGTAGACATGTTGAGAAGGAGGGTATCAACCCCAAACTGACTTCTCTGGCCCAGGCTGTGAATTTTCCAGGTATGTGAACAGTTAAAATTTTTCAGAAACTTCAAAGAGGGGCTCCTTAAGACCTGGCTGATTTTACAGTGCTAAATTCAAAATTGCCCTGTCTCCAAGCAAACATAGACTAAATGACTTAACATTAATGTACCATACCAACGAATATGCCTTTCAGATAATGACACAGGCAGTGTCTCATATATTCTTTCAAATAAAATGCAATACATCTCAGGAAGATGTTTGAGAATCTGCTCTGCATATTTACTGGCAAGATAGTCTTTCTGGTTCATTTAACTGTTTCATACCTCTGTAGCATACACTCTTCTTTCCCTTGTCCTCCTCCCTATCCCCTCTAAAGCTGACTTTATAAAGAACTGCTTTTCAATATTGTAATATTTACTTTATTAAAGTAGTCTTACACAATTGACTGCCTGGCTTCTTATTTTGCATTTCAGCATGACACATGCACAGTTTTTACTTTATATCCCTTGTAGGATTTTGCATATATTTTTTGTGGAAAAAAGAAGAGACGTTTATAATTCAGGCTAAATCAAATGTTTAGTGTGGACAGAGAGACAGTTACTATTATCAGAAGCTTGTAATTGACAGTTACAGTATCAGGAAGCAGCCAGCATTTACATCTGCCTCTGTCTAGGATGTATTTGGTGCTGGGTACTATATATTGGGTGTGAGGGTGTCCTTGCATTATGGAAAATAAAGCTCTGAGTTGGTTCAAGGTCACTGTTGCTGAGAGCACAGGCATTCAAGAAAATGAGTAGGTGATAAATTTTGACTTCTAGAACTTCCACATTTATAACACAAAGATAGCTGTTCTAAGCCTGCTGTTTAGTGTCTTCAGACTGTCACAGCTACAGCTATAACAGTCACATCTTGTTCTCTTTCCTCATGAAAGGAGATGACCACAGTACCCCTTGTGCCATTCTGTATTGTCCAATTAACTCTAAGCAGGTTATAGCAGGTACCAGAACTCATCTGACTGCAGCAGCATGAAGATCCACTCAGGTTAATTTCTCCTGCTTCCTAGTAACTTCCTTGGCAAGGAAATTGAGTCCACATGGTGTTTTGCTTTTCAGGCTTCTTCATCTTTAACTATTTGACCCACTGTCTCTTTTCTGTCTTTACTATATATATTTTCACCATGTGATACAGAAACAACTCTTGTGTCCTTGTCTGTGTGTGGCTGAGAGTCTTCTAGATTCTTCTTGACTGTATTTTATAACAACACACTTGAGAAAGGACTCTGACCACTATGAACTTAGCAATGTTTGAGTATATTCAACACTAAAGACATCAACCTTCAATGATTTAGTATAAGCACTTTTCAGGAATAAAGGTAGTAAAAATGCAGATAATTGATTTTAAAAGTGGCTTTGACTTTACAGCCATATAATAGACTTGGTAAAATCTACTGTTGATAAGCTGATATCCCTTTTGTTTGGAGCTAAAGACATCCTGTTTTCCTCAACCATTAAGGGAATGAAGTGCTACAATCACTGAAAGTTCAGTGGCTACATAAGTCATGTTTATTTTCCCTAGAAGGGAGACTCTGATATTCATTCAGTGGAAATGAAAAAAAAAAAAAAGGAAAAAGAGCAGAATATCATTTTCATGTCACAGTAGCATAATGAATGAGACAAGCCATCCACTTCACAAGGATTGGGCACTCTTGATGTAGGCAATCCATAAATCTCTTTCATTGTGTTTGTCAGCAGTCATTTTTAAGGGCTTCTTTCTCAATTCACAGGTTGTGGTTATTAGTAACCTCATAGCTTTGCTGCAGATGTCATTGAGGCTTATTCCTTGGAGCCGTGTCATCAATCATGGCTTTCACATGGTTTTCACATACTGGAGCAGAATAATCCATAGCATTTTTTCTCCCTAGTAAGCATGACTTCAGTAACTAAATGGAAAATGTAAGATATAATCATCATGCACAGGCACAAACCACATTGACTTGGCTGCTTAAACTGACACAAGGCAGTGACATTTTTAGTAATGCTGTACATTTCTCTGAGGATTACCCTGTGTGCACGGAAAGGAAAGGCAACCACAGCTCTGAGTTACATACAGGAACTGCTGCTGATGCTGCTGACATTGGAATTGCCAGAAGCATTTTCCAGATATCACTTTTCATGAGACGGGCTGCAGTGTCACTCCCCCAAGTGTTGCCACATTGTTAAAACATCTCACATAGTCAGAGCTGTTCAAATGTATATGAAGAAACCAATGCTGGCTGAGGATTTGTGATGGTTGAGGTTTTGTTTCAGGGCAAGGAGGTTTCCTGGATCTTATCAATGCATGATGCTTGCTGGAGGATGAAAAATGTTTTTGAAAAAGTGTCTGCTTAATTAAAGCACAAGAGGTAGTTCACACATTTCAGCAAGAAAATGTCTGTAATCTTACTACAGAAAAGGTCTTATCTAGTATGCAGTTCTCAGCTCTAAGGTGGAAGATGAGGAGTCTAAAGTTTTCTCTAAAATATGGTGTAAGTGTGGTAAAATATTATATGCTTTCTTATATAATTAGTTCTAAATGTGTGCATGCACATTTTCTAACTATGATATTTCCAATCCAGGAGGCTTTGTAAGTACACTGCAAACATGGTGAACAATCAGCTTCTTCCCTGGAATGAGTTGCATCTTAGCAGTGAATCTCATAAATTTAATCAGTAGGCACATATATCAGAGTGGTGATTTATACCTCTGATGTTCATCATTGACACCATACATTTGCTGCTTGTTTGCAGAATAGATGGAGTATTTTGGATCTGTGCAATTGCAAACAGAGCTCTCTACTTTACTCTCTCTGCCAAATACTCTTTTTCAGCCTGAGCATATTTCTTCTGTGCTTTGATTCTGGATTTAGCAGAAAAATACAGCTCTGATGAGCTCTTCCTGAAATTGCTGCTGCAGCTCTCCTCATCCACTTAAACTATCCCCACAGACTCTGTCAAAAATCAAAAGCAGAATGTGATGTGTAAGCTTGGGGCATGAGCTTCTGATCTTGACTCATTTCATCCACTTAGTTTAATTTTTGGTTCTCTAAAGCTTAAATCTTAGAGTCTTAAATCTTAAAGCTTAGAGTAAGTCAGCTGACATCACAGGTGGGAAAACAGCCTTGGAGGAGAATGTGTGGATATTTGTCTTCTGTTCTTCCAAGAATACTGGAGGAAGTGGACTCCCCTTGTAGAATGTAGGCCTAAACACAAGAACAGACTCAGACATGTAGACGGGGGACAAGTCTGCCTGCTGCTGGCAGACCATTTTTGAGGAAGCAGGTACTGTCAGATCACCTCTCATTTTCTTTGGCAATTTCTCCAGCTTGGGAAATATTTCCTGCTGCTGATAAGCTATTTGAAAGAACTGATCCAACACTGTGGTGGAAAGCTATTCAAAGTATACTGTAGGAGTGCAGTTGCACACAAGTGCAACATGCCATACTCTGTTCCTGTCTCACTGGACCATAGTGGTGGCAGCTTCCTGAGGCTGCTTGTAAGAGAGCATTGACTTAGAAAAAGCTCTAGGTGTTCAGGCCATTCTTTGATAATTTTCTGGCTGCTAACAGCTATCCTTAGGCAGCCAAAACACTCAAGCTTTTTTCTCTGCCTGACCTTTTTCTTTAGCAGGTCTGATTTTCTCCTATTATTCTGTGCACCCGGAAAGCATGCATCACATTCCATCCTTGCTTTCCTGTACAGAGATGCCATCCATTGCTCTATCTGTTCTTCCATGTTCCTGATGGAACTCACCTATTTTGAACACAACAAATGTGTTGAAAAGATCAGATCCCAAATGGGACCATGAATGAGGGGCAAAAATTTCAAATTGAAATGTTGGCTTTTGGACAAATATTTGGATGCCTGGATAAAAGTGGTTGTGTTTTCTGCAGTGCTAAGGTCTTGGAGCTCTCAGAGCTCTCATTGAAATCCAAACCAGGAGCTGTTAAGATAACCATATTTTAATGCCCTTGGAATTTCACAGGTGAGCATAAATATATGATATTACCTGATGTTCAAGTGTAGCAAAATTCTATAAGTTTCTTATTCCTATTACCAATAATTATTCCTATTACCAAAGAGAGGAAGCATAAATTTTTAATTTCATTGCCTTGTTTAGCCATGTAAGGCCCATTAATATATTGACTCTAACTGGGTTTTTTTGGGGGTTTTTTTGCCACAGGGAAATTCTCATTCATTGTTTTAGAATCAACCTTTAAAATGCTCACAGCTTTTATTCTAATGATGTCTTTCTTCACTTGTGGAAGCATTACAAGGGTCCATAAGTGATGCAACAGCACAATGGGGAACATCAGTTTCAAGTTCAATGTGAATTGGCATATGCTAAAACAAACTAATGTCCCCAGAGACAGCTGGATTTACTCCCTCTGCTCAGTACATTAGACCCATCAGATAATTCACATATACTTTGTACAACATTAGATGACATTAGAAAAGTGATGACATTAGAAAAACGTGAACTATCAAATATCATTTTTTGAAGCACCTGTCAAAACAAAAGAGTTTGATGGGAGAATTTAAAGATTCTTAGATTAGTTGCTAAAATGCCAATTTTCAGACTTTCAGTTATTTTTTCCCCTTTTTTCCCCTTCCACAGAGTAAAACTTTCTTATGCATATAATTTGTTGGATTTTATTGAGAAATGAAACAGTCCAGTGCAAAGTAACACAAGTAAAGATGGCTGTATGCTTCCCAGCTTCTCTGTGCCAGACCAGCTTTGTGGAAGCTTGTCACTAAAAAACAGTATATCCACTCCATGAAAACTTTACGTGGTGTACTCCAGCAGCAGCTGTGGAGAAAATCTCTTGTGTAGCTTACTCATTACTAGCATCTTCTGTGTTTTTCTTAGATCATTAAAAGCAGGATTTTTTGCTGCCTGAAAGGCATCTTATTTTCTCCAAATTTTTTCTGTCCACCATAGAAGGGAAATAATTTCAGTTGGCTAAAGAGATAGGAAATTGGTGGAAAAAGTAATTGAATGCCTCTTAAACTTTAAGGAAAAGAGATTCTAGGTGAAGGGAAAGTTGGTGGGGTTTTTGGTTTTTTTTGGGTTTTTTTTGTTTTTTTTTTTAATAGCAATAAACTGCAATAGCTCAGATGCAGAAGGTTTTGTGTTTTGGAGAAGGGAAAGCTCAAATATTGCAGGAAGTTGAGACAGGTGAATATTTTATGGTAATTTAAATTATATTTCGATCTGTATCTTTAGAGCACAGATCTTTCAAAAAATGTGGGGAATTGTCACCTGCCAACTTGTAGTATCACTTTCATTTATCTTAGCACATTGCTGTGTGACACTTCTGAAGGTGTATGGGGTACAAGTCTTTTCATGAAGCACAAGTTTTAAAGTTTTTTATCCTCTCACCTTGGACACCCACCATTGAATGGGAACTCTGAGTTTGATTTTCACTAGTGCTGATATTTTGAAAATTTGATCTACAAAATTATAAAAGGGATGAAGACAAGTGCTCAAATGTTTAGATTTAGGACTTTGTTAAGTATTTATATTGAGTGACTAGAAGCAAGTCAACAAAGTGTAAAAAAATATGGCTGCCATATCATAAAGCTGAATATTTTTATATTTTGTGGGGTACATAATGATGACTTACATGAGAAACATGTTCTTCAAAAGAAAAACAAAGTCCTCAGAGACCTGTAAGACACTATAACCTCTGATCTGAATGTTCAATACCATTTCCTGTCTGTTTAAATATCTTTCTCTCATATAATGTACAAATCAATACTCTAACCACATGAGATTCATCAGTCTTATCTTCTGCTTGGCATATACTAAACCGATTATGATTATCACTTGTAACAAATACTTGTTAATTAAAGAACCTTTTCAGGTAATTTCTTCACTGCCTGTGACCTAAGATTAATGGCTACAGCTCAGTAGACCATTGTTAGAGGTTGTTTTCTCCATTCTGAGGAATGATAAAAATTTAATTATATCTTGACTAATGAATTGTAGTAGAACATGATGTTGGTAGGGTGTTCATTTCCTCCTACAGAAACCAAAAGTTTTGAGCTTTGTTCCTAGCAGTATTTACTAGCTAGTAATGAGATATCGATATTTAAAATACAATACTTGAAATGTTCAGATGAAACTGATTAGACTTACATTTTATTATGTAGCATTATATATAATGGCACATTCAGCCTCTATGAAGACGTGACCTGTGGTTAACAGGAAGACAGGACAAAATGAAGAACTCATTCTATGATACTGACTGACTTGGACATTTTCATTATGTTGCTTCCACATTCTGTCCTCACCTGCCATTTTGGCAGAATGTTTGACAGAATGGTGTATGGCTTGTGCTGAATTATTTGACAAATGTATTGTGTTATAAACACATACCCTACTTTATATTATTTGCATAAAGTATAAAGCTAATAATTGAGATGTTAAAATAAAGATTTCATGTCTCTATGAATCACAATCTTCTTTTTCCACAAAATTTTAGAATAACTGAAACTATTCAGAATCCATGAATTATAGTCTATGAAGATGCCTATTGTTTAGTATTAGAGCCAAAATTTTGAACTAATCACAGTGCTTTGACAAACAGAGTTCTGGCTGACTGACACAATGTTCCTTAACAATGAAATGTTTTGTGAGAAACGATACTTAGGGTCATTTGGAAATTCAGGAACTTCTAAGATCCTGAAATTAGATACAAATAAGACTATGCTTCATGTAATCATGTGTTATAAGGAAAGAGTTATTGAAATGAGTGTGGTGCTGGGATAGGATGTTGCTCAATTCAAACTGGGAATGTTTTACTTTCTGATATTTTATGTATCAGTGATCCTTGATGTACAGTGAAGTTAAAGGCTGACTGTTCCTTTTTGCTTTGCTCTTTTTCCCACAATGTCATCTTCCATTAGCTGGCTGACTTGCATAGAATGTTACTTCTCAGAGATAAAGACCTGCATGTTGTCATCTTTTTCTTTTTTGTTGGAGGGAGAATTGGGCAGAGGGTGAGCTGTGCAACTCTGTTGGGTTTTGAAGGATGCTACAGACAGCTGGATTGCAGCCCAGACCTTGCTTTGAATCTCAATCTAGTTTGTCACTTCAAGTACCTAGTGGGAGAAACACTTGCCAAGGTGGCACTGGAAGCTCATTGGATTCCTTATTCTCAAAGTAGAAATGTGCTGATTCCAGGTGCTCCAGATACTCTATTTTTCTGTTGTAAATAGACCAGCAAAGTTGATTTTTTTTAATCCCAATACCTATTGTGGTTTCCTTTCTTCTAGACTGTTCAAAGTGGACAAATGATTGTGTCAACTTAATGCAGGCATGCTGAATGCAGTCAGAGTCTCTGTGAAGCCTTCAAGAATACCCAACAATTGCTCAGCCTGAACGGAGAAACTCAATCACAGACAACACAATCTTGTCCACGTAGGAGTACTTCTATTTCTCAGGACAAACTTGCCTGGATTTTGGGAGGTAAATGCCATGTTTTCAATGCTCTGAAGATTTAAGGAGCAGCAGGCTGTGCACACATCCAAAAAAGACTGATTTGTTTTGAAAAATTAGAGAGCTTTTTTATGGTCCAAGCTGCTTCTTGTTGTGTCCCTGGTTATAATGTCACATTGATTACTGGGTCTGAGCTAGACCAGACGCCTTTACGAGGAGGACAGCACCTAAACCATTTCCCTCTACTTTTTTTCAGGCTTAAATTAGAGGAGTCTGAATATTTTGTTATTTCATACTTCACACAATCACATACAGACATGGAATAATTGCCTTTCAAAATACAGAAGAGCATCTTTCCCTTTTATTAAACTTTAGTTTTTATCTTATAAAACATATAGACTTGGATTCCAGTGATGTTTCACGCTGGCAAGAACCGACAGATGATACAAAGGGGTTTTTATTTTGTGTAAAATTTTTTACTTGTTTTCTATGGTTTAATTTTTCCTGCATTTAATTATATTCATGTCTGTCAGTCCATCTCCATTGGACTCTGCTGGTAGAAAACCAGTTCTTCTAATGAGGAAGTAAAACTATCAGTTTGATTAATCAGAAGTGCTCATTCTTTTAATCCCACTGTAACTGTCGATTTTGGGTGAAAAATATTCTGAAGAGCCCAACCTTTTATTTCGTGTTGCCTTTGTGTGTTGAAAGGGGAAAAGAGGAAAGGTGCTGCCTGAGACAGTGATATGGGGACAAGAGGGTGCAGTCCTGCTCTGGGCTGGGGAGTGCCAGGAAGCAGAGGGTGGGCTTGTGGTGGGGGAGACCTGGGAACTGGTACAGAGAGGGCCCTTTGAGAGGGAAAAGAAAAATGTGACAAACCTATTCCTGTGTGAATTGGCATTGAATGACTATAATGCAGATTTTTTTCTTTTTTTTNTTTTAAATTTTTTTTAAACTTTTTAGTGTATCATGAACCTTTCCATTAATATCTTTCCAACTGATTATCTGATATCTAATATTTTCTTCAAAATAATTATCTAATACCTAATTTCTTTCCATAAGACAAACTCATTGTGATGCCATCAAAAAGGACACAATCACAAAGTACAAAATAGCTCACAACAGCTGCATGAAGAGCAGACATTTGATACTGTTAGAAGGGAGAAGTGTATGACATAAGTCCTTCAACTGAGCCAGATGTGGTGTGTAGGTATCTTTGTAGATGGGTACCTGTGGGCGTCTGCAAGAGAGAGAGATGAATAGAGAGAAATACGTGGATATACTTCTAGGTGTAGGACATATTCCCTAATAATAATAATGCTGTTTTCTACAAAAGGTTTTTGTCCTCAATATTACCTCTGCATAAAAGGATTTGATGAGGCTTATTTTAGTATGGATACACTTGTGGGTAAAAAAAAAGTCTTCAAATGAAAGGGCTACAGTTTGCAATTATAAAGCCTGCAATTGGTAATAATAAGCCTAGAAAAGTAATTTTATGTGCCTAGATCTTTGGTATGAATTGTATGCCCAATTTTTACAAACAATTTCTGAAACTATTTTTATGGTTTATCACTGAATTTTCTTTGTCACATGGTTCATCCTTTTTATTTATTTCTTCATCACTTTACTTACAAAAACATTTCTAGTCATTGGTTTTGAAGAGAGATATAGGCACTGCATTCTCAAAATAAGGAATACGTATCTTTCTCCATCTTGCTGTAATACAGATGATAAATAACAATTAAAAAGCCAAGTTTCAAAGTACAGATTTCCATCTAGATCTCTCTAATCTCCTTTTTGTCAACTCTATCACCTCATAAAATAAGGAAGAACTACTGACCAGGAAGTAGAGAGTGATGAAACAGGCAAAGCAAATTTGTATTGGTGTTGAATGTCCTGTGAAGTGCCTTGTGCTGCCTCATCAAATTGAATCAAAACTCTTTGATGCTGAGCACTCTGGATGAGTGATTTGATTTTAGGCAAATTTGGCACTCATATTTGTGCTTTAAACTAGATGTGGCATATAATGTTCATATTTTGATCACTGCTTCAGTAAACACAAAGGGCTTTTTAGTATTTTACAAGTAAGAGAGTTGCAAGATTGTACTTGACTTGCAAAACAACAAAATAAATCATAGAAGAAAGTCAGCATTCAATAAATTATGCACTTCACATCAAACTGTGTCGACATCTTAAATGAAGTATAGCTTAAAGATACGGTGTTAAAAGGGAAAATTATAGATGTACAGTGAGTTTCTTTAAAACTATCACTTACTCCCATTCCATCACTGTAGCTGTCATTTTCTCTTTTGGCTTTAGTTTTCTTTCTACATTTTTTGGCCTAAAGTGTCTGAATTATGACAGAAACTGACATATTATGAATAATTCTTGATAAATGCAAAAGGAGATGAAATCTCTACAAACTCAATGAATATTTAAGGTCACATATATAATATTAGCTCTGACAGATTGTTAAACCTGAGGGCTCTTTTTGAACTGAAGGAAGTTTCATCGAAAACCTGGGATTTTCTTAAAGTATATATTGCATGTCATATGTTCATATTACGAAATTCTTGTTTCTGACAAGCACACATTCACTTTTCACAGCCCTCCTGTTCCTTTTACCCTCTCACCCTACATGACGATATCATAAGCTATACACTTTCTACTTTCACTACTGGGCTATCACTTCAAAAGGGCTGTTTTGAGGTTGTGAGAAAGTTTACAACTGAAATACGTGAAAAGAAGTTCCAATAAGAACTTTCTTTCCAAGAAGAAATCTCAGAAAGTTCGGGGTTTGCATTTGCTTTGGATCAGCATGTAAAACTTCACTTATGCAGCTCATGTGTACTGTACACAATGGCGAGCCATTTGCTCCATTAGCAAATGTCAATTCTCCCAATTGTTGGCATTTCCTGCTTTCTTTCAGGGTGGAATCAGGAAATGTGAATATTATGAAAATATTTATAATAACTACAAGAGGCTAATAATTATCTTCAAAGCAACCAAAGTCAGGAAATTCAGGCTTAAGCTTCCAAAATTGACCTAAGATTTGATGCTTATTTCCACCCTCTGTCAGCCTCCTTACAATACAGGATCTGAATCATATATCAAGGCATCACAGAGGTTTGAGCCATTTTACTCAATGTCAGGATGAATGCTGGACACAGAATTTTTTTCTCAACGAATTGCATGTTTTCTGTGTAATTCATAAAATGGGAAGAGGGATGTAGAGGTGGTTAATACTTGTTGTGTGACACAGTTTCAGTAGATTATGCTGTGAGTTTTGGCCAGTAAATGGCCAAAACTTTACAGCTGTAAACTGTGTTAATAATTCTTTTCCTTTTTAACTTTGCTTCCCTGATATTGAAGAAAACTGGATTCTGGACTGATGATGATGCCTTAGAGTGGGAGCTGTGTGAGGAAACCTGGATTGTACATGGGGCCAGAAAACTGATTATTTAAGGACTTAAGAAACTCAGTTGTAGCTGTTAAAATTAAAAAGAACCCCAGACAAACAAACTTTGGTTTATCAAATACCCTAAAAGTCCATTCAATTCTCTATTGTTTTTCTGAATATACATTTACAACATTATCTGCACCTGAATTTTAATTTATTATTATGCATTTAATTTATTAGTATGCAAAAACTTGCAAATATTGATTTGCAATCAGGATTGTAAAATCAGGATTTTTACCTGCTAATTTTTGTTAAAAGGGTGGAGATGTCATACAGTAAAGTACAAACAAACTTAAATCAGATTTTACCAGCTACACTTAAATTGTGTGGCTTATTTGACAAATTTTGCTTGCTTCACTGGCTTTCATTGCAACCTGTATTGTCTTAGGGACACCTTGAGGTTCTGCAGGCCATGGTTCACTGCCCCAAGAGGCCTGAGAAGCTTTCTATTGAATTAAACAAAGAGTGTATTAGAGCCAAGAAATACACCGTATCTTTGATTGAATTTATGAACTTTGCAGTGACTTTATGAAGTTTTCAAACATCTAGATATTTTTTGAGAAATTACTCAAAATTTACAACTGAAGCTTCATGAGATTAATGTGACAGCAAAGGGAAAGGTGCTTAAGGGACATTTAAAATAAGTCATCATCACATAACTGTTCCTGTATGTATTTTACAAACTCCAAGCTCTATCCTTAAAAGCTTCCTGCAAATGAGATCTGCTTTTAGTGGTTTTTACTGACTTAGATGCAGCTTTGAAATAACTTAAGTAAACCATTGATTCTTTTTACCCATACAGTGTCCTCCTGTCTAAGGGCATGAAACTTGCTATTCTGTAAGATTTGTCTTTGTTCTGTGTCTGAGGAGAACCTAAAGACTCATTATTAGAAACACAAGACATATGTAATTTTATATGAAAGACAAGTTTTGCTGCATAACCGTTTGAAGTTCAATTATGGTTACGATGGGAGTTTTTAAGGAGCAGTTTCTGAAATATGGAGCAAGATGGAAGGATGTCTGCAATCCTTCCTGAGACTCCACTGACTGTATATTGAATATCACAATATATGAAGAAAAAGCATATTTTAGTACTGCATGAATTAAGATACATAGGAGAAAGAATTCCCTTTAATCCTTTGACATTCTAGAGATCAGAACATGTTTTTTAATTTCTGTAGAAAACTTAAAAATTTTAGGGATTTATGTCAGTCAAAACTGTGAACTATTTTGGTCAGGAAGTATTTCTTAGTGATTCCAGTAGTCTGAACTGTATTGTTCAGATTCTCTTGTTCCTAGTCAGACTATATTTCCCCTCATGCATCATAATTCCTCAGTGAAGCCAAAATGTCCTTCATTTTCACATGAAGTTTAGTTGTATGAACTTCATGTGAAAATGAAGGACATTTTGTTCAGTTCAGTTGTATGAACTTCAGTTTCCTTCTTCTTGCATAAACTTTGTTGTATTCTAAACTCTTCTTTAGTACTACTCTTTGTTCACAGAACATACTGGCAACTGCCTAAGATAATGTACCTTTTGTTTTTTGATTGAAAAATAATCCACAAATGTGGTTGGACTATATTTTCCATTTTCTGCTGCTGGGCTCAAGTGCCTTCTTTGGAAGATAGGCAATTTACCTCTAGCCTGACTAATAATTATTTATTTCTGTCCTTTGGTCCAATTCCAGCCCTTATTATTCTGCTTAGCATTAATTTGCCTTTCCAATGGCCAATGTATATATATCTCATTTATTCAGTTTTTTTTCTTTTATGCTTACCCTTATTTTTATAGTTTAACAGAATACCTTTCAATTTACACATCCAATAAAAAATTTTATAACATGAAGTTGTATTTAAAACTCTCTGTAGTTGCTTGAAAACAGAACATCTGAGAGACAACTGGTCGATGAGACAAAATAGATTGCTTTGGCACAGAAGAAGAACAGATTACCAGGCACATAATTTTACTACTTTTTAGCTTTGTTAGTCTAGTCCCTGTGAATTGTTCTCAAGGTAACTGAAGAAATACAATTCAATTTTTCCTTCTGCTCAAATCATCTTCCTATTAGAACTTTATTTCCATATTTGAGACTGAATGGGACCATGATTCAACCAAGTCCTTTCTCTCCAGGTTCTTAAGGAGATTTCTTCCTCATAGATTTCTTTTATTGTTGGTGTATAAAATAAAAATTGTAAGTAGAAAATTTTGAGGTAATTCCACCTTAGATAGCCTTGGGCATCTGCTGCCTGAAAGCCTCTCATCCTATCCCAGGAAAGATTGCTAGATTACAAATCTTCCCTTCAAGCTGGACATAGAGGTAAACTGTGCAGCAGGAGACATCTCTATGATCCTTGAAAAATCTGCCAGTGTAGTGTGGCATTTCTCATGTGCCATGCCACCATGGTGAGAGGGCCTGTCTGACTTGACATACTCATGCAGGCTGAGAGCTCGATCACTGCACATTTCTGAGACTCATTTCTTAATATAATGCTATCTTTCCAATTCACATACAAACCCCAAAACAGCAAAGGAAATGCAGTGTCATGTCTTTATTGGCATGTTAGGAGACAGCTACTTCACCAGATTCCAAAGAGTTTCTTCAGCTAGCTCAACAGTGTGAAACAGACTAAAGAATGTCTGGAATTTTTGTGGTGAATACTGTTTTGCCATCTCTTACTGCAATTTCAAGTAGTTGACTGGGATACAGTCAAATATTGCTACCTTCCACCAGATTCCTGAGTAGTGCAGAGAGAGATGATAACCATGGTGTTTCTTAAAGACACTATCTACTCATTTTCTTAGCTTTTGTTGGCGAAATGGAGACAGACTTTGCTAGAGTATGCGTTTTAGCATAGATAAGGAAAATTGTTCAAACTTTTCCACATTTCTCTATGATCTCCTTTTCTCTGTTAGTGGAATTGGTGGTGTGGCTTTCTGTCCCTTCTGTCCCCATTGTAGAGATTGCTTTCACCTACAAGCTGAGCAGAGGGTACAGCGAGTTCTGTCCTCTCCTCCCTGTCTCCCCACCCTTGCACTCCTGTATCTCATGGACTGAAAACAACATAGATGCTGTAAAAAGTCTTAGTGCACTTCAGACCTTGCTGTGTCTGACTTCTACCTCACACTGACGAAATGCTGAGTTTTCACAATTATTCTCTTCTGAGCAATTGCTGTGTAAGTTATCAGTTCAAGTGAAGAGTGGCAGACACTGTGTAAGGTAGAACTGCTATGATGATAATGAGCAAGGGTGCGAAGTCAATGGAGTCAGACAGGCAGAGCTCAGAGACTCAACTCATTAGTGTTCTTCTAACCTCCAAATCACTCTTTCAACTCCATCCCTAGGGGCTGTGATATGTGTGAGACATTAAAGATAAGGCCTCAGGATTTCTGGTATCCTTGACAGCAAGAGGAGGTAGATCTTTTCACTCCTTTCTCTTGGTTCTGCTCATTCTATTTCTGGGAATCTATTTGTGGAAGTTCTGCACCCCAGATTATGAGCTTTGAAATATCAAATACAAATTCTCCTATGTTGTTTAAGACCTGTTGAATAAGGAACTCCTGATGTACATGAGAAGGGAGAGCAAAATAAAAGTGTCCTTCCAAAGGACACTGATCACTCAATGAAGAATTGTAAAAAATAAAAATATGATATAATTTTATATCCAAGTTTTCAATAAGGAGAACTATTGCCTGAGAAAACGAGAAATTTCAAATGGCTAACAAAGACCATCATGGTCAAATCTTTCCCCAAGTACGATTGTACCGAAATTAACTGATTTATTAGACACAAATTTGATGGTATGGCACAGAGAAATGCACATAATGATCTGTCAGCACTTTCTCTAGGGCTAACAAAAATAGTAAATACTTTTCAACAGCAATTTTATTAGCTCATTATTTACCTCAGTACATTGTGAAGAATTTTTAGGGCTGGAGAATGAGGTGGCAGAGCCCTATGAATGCTGAAGAGAAATTATTGCAGTCTAAATGAAAAAATAACTGATCTTTTTAATTTAGACTTGTATGCAGAAAGACACCAAGGAGTAAGAAGAGGACAGTAATGATGGGGGTCAGGTCAATTGTGATCATGCTGCTGTGGAAATGGTATAGAAAGTTCATCTTGTGGGATTAATGCACTGGTCAGCTGCCTGAAAAGCCAGGAAAAGCATGGTTGAGTATGGAAGATGATCCAGGTATCCAAAGAGAAGAGGTCCCTGGCTCCTTCTACCACTGAGACTCAGTCAGCTTTTCTGATAATTGGCCTGAACTGCCAATTGCTGTGCCTGTCTGTGCTTGTTCTTTGGAAGTGTAGATAAAGTGTCTTAAAAAAAGTCTGCTCCTTTTCTTTTCATTGCTTGATCATTTTGATTTTAGCAAAAATAAGAGTTTGTTAGGGGAAACATTGTGAGTAGGCTCTTCTAGGCCAAAGGGTATGAATTTTGAAGTGTTTGAATTTTGTCAGAAGAAAGTACTGAAATCTGGACAGTTTCTGAAATCTGCCCTCTTCTTGGTCCTCTTCCCCTTTATTTTCAAAAGGTATGCATTTTTGTATGGGGACTACTGGCAATACACACCTGACTGGTTGCAGAAGATGGGAATCCATGGAAATACTTATTGCAGTAGGTACAGGCATTTAGCACTGCACATTGTCATGCAGAGATAGCTGAACTAATTGCTCTCAGACCACTTGTGTGCCAGAATCTCCTGGTCTTCTGATGTTCTGCTCCAGCTGAATTATCCAAACTCAGGAACTGCGCTAATGTACCTACTTTGGTTGTTGAGCTGGCTTGAAGAAATGCAAACATATAATTTCATATAATATTCTGCATGAACACATGCAAGGTTCAACTCATAAGGGTCTGACCACACAAAAAGCCACCAACATGATACTGATATCAATTCTTTTTAGTCATCTAGTGTATTGGATTTGCTAAGGTCTGAAATGAGTCCTGTATGAATATTTATAATAGGACTATCATTCTGATATATTAAAAAATATGCTTTTATTGCATGACAAGTAACCTATTGTCATAGAGATTAAAAAAAAAAAAAAAAAAAAAAAAAAAAAAAAAAAAAAAAAGAAAAAAAGGAAAAAAAAAGGAATTTCCTGAA
>VZRH01006683.1:43995-84112 GCA_013397555.1 Urocynchramus pylzowi | reverse complement strand
GGGACAGCGGCAGGTCCCGGAGGGAAAAGATGGGATGCATGGATGGATGGGTGAATGGTGGCCAAGGCAACCCCTTGCCAAAGGTAGGTCCTGCTGCCGGCCCCAGCCCCTCACCCCAAGCCAGCAGCAAGGCAGCCTGGTCAGGGAGAGCTGGCTGAGGAGGGATGACAGCACTACATTGTATAATCCCACAGAAGCTGACTTGAGGCCCAGGCTGCATTGTGGGGGTGCATCCTCACCCTGCCCCAGGCTGCCTTTGGAGCTGAGGAATGCTCCTTGGGCCTCAGCATTGCAGGTAAATGAAGACAAACCAATTCTCTCTTCACATGGCAACTAGGAAGATGCCTCCCTGGATACCAACTACAACACAGACTGGATAAAGTGTTAACCCTGGGTGAATGAATGACCTGGTGTCCTCAACTCCACATGAAGCACCAGGACCCCAGTGCAGAAGCTCAGGGTGGGGAAGGACCAACGGGATGCTGCTTGTGAGAAGCGTCTTGGACTTTCCTCTGACTGACTCATTCCCCTCCCCACTCCCACTCTTCCCCACTCAACCTGACTCCTGCTCTTCCCCTCCCCAGCCCAGACCAGCCCAGCCCAACCCACCCTTGATCTTCCCCCTCTTTCCTTCTCACCCTCTTCTGTCTCATCCCTATCTCTCTACCCCACATTTATTGTTAAATAAAACCCCCATTGTTCACTTTGATAGATGGTCTCATTGCAGAGGCATCTCTCACTGATCACATCTTTACAGGGCCACACATCTGCTCACAGCACTCGAGGTGTGGCCTCCCCAGTGCCCAGCACAGAGGGACAGTCCCTGCCCTGGTCCTGCTGGCCACTCTAGTGCTGACACAGAAGGCCAGGAGGCCACTGGCCTCCTTGTTCACTTGGGCACACGCTGGCTCACATTTGGCCACTGTCAGCCAGCACCCCAGGGCCTTTCCTGCTGAGCAGCTTTCCAGCCACTCTGCCCCCAGCCTGGGGCACTGCAGGGACTTCTTGGGACATAAGGGCAGGACCCAGGCCTTGCTCTTCTTGAATCTTACTCCTCTGGCCTCACAACATCCATCCAGCCTGGCCCCATCTGCTGCAGAGCCTTCCTACCCTCCAGATAATCGACACTCCCACCACCTTGGTGGCAGCTGCAAACTGACTTATCCGGATAATTGACAGAGATATTAAACAGAACCTGCCTACCTGTGATGATATTTGTGAAAATTGTGTATTTGATACCAGGATTTTGGTTGTGCTTTGGTCAGACTTGATGTGACAATGATTTCATCTGCTCCTAAAACCTGTGTATGGGAGAGGTGCAAAAGCCAACTGTTAGTGTCCTTAGAGTTTTGCATAAAACCAACAAATTAGTAAAGCTCTTTTGTGATTTTGAAGTGCTCCTTTCTGCTTTATGAGAGAAACTAAACTACTTGAGGTCAGAGCATTTTTAAGTAGATATGCTTCCCTTGTTAAAAATACGGATGTTTCAGGGAATTGAAAAAAGACACATGGTTTTCCCAACAGTGATTTTTTTTTTTTTTTGATTGTTGTTTTTTTTTTTCTCTTCCCTGATATTGACATTTCAATTTATGCTAATTTATACCACTTGAAAAACCCAAATAAATCACTCTGGCGGAACTGAAGAGAGGGTGAGTGTAAGGAAATTAAAATTATGAAGTTGATGTCTGTGCTAAGATAGCACTTGAGACACAAAGCATTTGCAATCACTGTAGCATGCATCTAATCTGTATGATACTTAATTAGTTTTTCAACAAGTGGTTTGAATTCCTTTGAAAATTTGTGGACCTTTGTTTATTGCTAACCAGCCTCCTCATGTCCACACAATAAATGATTATAGAGCTGGGGCCATCTGGAAACCTGAAAACAGGATGTTTTTCAAGTCTTGATAAAGAAAGATTAAGAAAAAAAAAAAAAGCAAGAAAATATCAAAGCTGTCTCTCTTTTTCCCAGTTATTCCAGATAGAAAAAATGTGGGAAGGGTCTTCAGTCAGCTGGTTTGATCCATTGACTTTTCTTTTCTATGGCATTAAGAAGTTTACCTCAATGGGCAGAAAGGCTGAAGGATGTGAATTCCAGAATGCTGCCCATGAAGCCAAAGCAAATATTCTGAAACTGGATCTGAACAAGGAATGACCATGGGCAATCAGTCTGAAAGCAGTCACAGCCCCTGGAGCCAAAACTGCAGGAGGCCTAGTTGGAGATGTTGATAAAAAGACACAAAGATACAATGCTAATCAAGTCCAGGCTGGCAGGTGCCCATCCAAAAATTGTTCCAGAATGTGGAAACCCATTGGTTAGAGAAAACTGGGAGGAAATTCTAGTGCCAAAATTTCCTTGCTATCAGTGCGAGTCTAGATACTGAAACAGGTTACCCAGAAAGTCTGTAGAGTTTCCATCCTTGGAGATATTAATCAGATTTCTGGGACAAGGCTCCAGGAATCAGATCTAATCTCAAAGCCCTTTTTTGACCAGGGGTTTGGACAGGAGGATTTCTTGAGGCTCTTTCTGACCTGAATTTTGTTATGATTCTGAAAACTTTGTGCACCTTTCTTAAAAGAGGGTGAGCTACAGAAGGTACAGGGAAGGACAGCAGGGACAACAAAAATACAGCTTCATAGGAAAAAGCATTTTTAGGTAAGCCATGACCTATTCTTGCCCCAGGTTGTTCAGAAATCTTTGCTAAACTCGAAGGTGATACACCATAATGAGCAATACTCATCTACCATGTAATTGTTTGTATCCAGTGTGCTTGTACAGACACCTGCAAATATAAGAATATATCAAACACTGAGACCAGCAATCTCAGTGAGAGGCTCTTCACAGTGGGTGATGTACACAGCTGTGGGAGATGAAGGAGTTGCCCTTTCCTGAGGCAACAAGTTGTTATTTAGCTGGTCAAGGGCCGGAGATAACTCATGCAGGGAGTCACTTTCCTCTCCAATTGCCTGTTTTAATGAAGAGGGATTGCAGGACTGTCACCTTAATAGGAAAAAAACCAAAGTTGGAGAGGAAAGCTAAATGTGCTCAAATGTCTGTGAGGGCCTGGCTCCAAGGACAGCCACCTACAAGGACATATCCACAGGGAGGGACACAGGAGAGAGTCTTTGTCCAGCAGAAGAACAGGAGATTCTACAGAAAATCAGATTAATAGAGGGACAGAGAGAGAGAAATCTTAATGTTTGCACATCAAACAGTATTTTTCTTCCACTTCATGGTTTTTTTAGAGAATATTTTTAATTTATTTCCACAGGTAAGTGAGAATGCCAGAAGTCTGGAGGCAGTAAAACAGCCATGGATAAATTAAAAGTGGGGGGAAAAATTTAATCAAAAGCCAGTAAATGTAAGGATCACACCTCTGTCTGAGAAAGTCCTTAATGCTAGAAAATTGTTATTGTATGCTGGCCCTGAGCCAAATAATTGATCTCTGATTGTATTAGGTTTTGCTCACACTTTTGTTCCCATAAGTGTTTAATACATATTTTAATATATGGCCACTGTAAGAGGCATTACTCATTTTAGACCATCTTCTGGCAGCCACATGACATCAGCACAACACTGGAAATATTCCCCAGGAAAACACAGAGATGAGAGGTGATGGCAGTGCTCTTGTTCCAGCACAAGCAATGAATTTGTGGCAGAAATTGCCAACTGAGGAGCTGTGCCCAACATCCCTGGATCATTGAGTTCCAACCCCCTGCCATTGCCAGGGACACCTTCCACTAAACCAGGTTGTTCAAAGCCCCATCCAGCCTGGCCTTGAACACTTCCAGGGTTGCAGCATCCATAACATCTCTGGGCAATCTGTTCTAGTGCCTCATCATCCTCACAAGGAAGAATTTCTTCCTAATATCTAATCTAAATCTACTCTCTTTCAGCTTAAAAAAATTCCCCCTTGTCGTGTTACTACATGCCCTTGTAAAATGTCTCTCTCCAGATTAATTTTGAGACTACTTCAGGTGCTGGAAGGGGCTCCAAGGTCTCCCCAGAGCCTTCTCTTTTTCAGACTCAACAATCCCAATTCTCTCAGCCTTTCAAGGAGTCTGGTAACATGAATATGGTTGCTTCCCTTCTACATCTATGTACTGAGAACTGCGTACCTGCTGCCTTGGAGCAGCTGTATGTCAGAGCACTGCAGAAAGAGCCTGAACTTTCAATCCTGAAGAGTTGGAATGAAAACATCCCACTGGCCAAAGTGGAGCTCCATAGCAAGACTCCTTTCTCTTGAGTCAGTGGAATCACTGTGATGCCTTTTAACAGTATTTCAGCACAAACCCTAACCCCTTTCCATGACCATTAATCTCACATGGCAGATCTGAGCATAGTTGGAAGCCTTTAGCAGAGATAACACAGCCACAGAGGCTGCCCTGAGGTCAAAGCCTACTGCTGGGGAAATGAAATATTTGCATAACCTTTTCTTTCAGGAATTTATGTAGTGAGCAAATGCACTCATTCAGGTGGCTTCCTCAGTGCTTCACTGAAGCTGCCAGACCGGGGAGAAACAATGCATTGTATTTTTGGGAAAGAAATGATTATCAGCCCTAAATGGGTGAGGTGGGGCTGTGATGGGAGTACAGGTACAGTTGCTCTAGGGAGAAAGTATCTAGAGGAAGCCATGACTGGGCATGAGCACATAATGAATCCATCAACCAGTTCAATTGCTTGGTCTCCCTGGACAGCCTGGGCCCAGAGACTGTACATCAGGACCTTGCTTTCCACTCTCCCTGTGGCTGTAGTTGTGTGAGATCCTTCTCAGACCTGGAGTAAAGTGGATAGTGACCACTCATTTGCATCTTGGAAGATAAATGTATCTTGGGCAAGGCAACTGCTTCACCAGCTCACCAGACCAAGGTCCAACTCAAGAAGTAATTAAACTCAGGGTTAGGAAACCTTTGTTTTGAATCCAGAACTTGCAGCTACTGCATTTGTCCTGAAAACGTGACCTGATTGCAGCCTTTCAATACCTGGGGGTGGCTACAAGAAATCTGGAGTTTTCTGACAAGGTCATGAAGTGACAGGACAAGGGAGAGTGGCATTAAACTGAAAGAGGAGAGATTTAGATTAGCTTTGAGGAAGAAATTCTTTCCTGGGAGGGTGGTGAGGCCCTGGCACAGGCTGCCCAGGGAAGCTGTGGCTGCCCTATCCCTGGAAGTGTTCAAGGTTGGATGGAACTTTAGGTAACCTGGTTTAGTGGAAGGTGTCCCTGCCCATGGCAGGGGGTTGGAACTAGAGAATCTTTAAGGTCCCTTCCAACCCAACCCATTCAGTGCTCACACACAACTGCCATGCCACACTTTGTGGGGCTGCACTCCTGGTGTTACTGACCTTCAGATGCCTTTCTGGCACTCAGAAAGAATTGCTGACACTCCTGCTCTCAGACTACTCAGTTATTTGTACTTTTTTTCCTCTTAAATTGCCTGTTTTACTTTTCCTAAGTTTCCTTTCAATGTGTTGCACATAACTGGAGAAAGCTACCAACCACATCTGCCCAGAGAGCGACTATCAATGAATACAACTGCGTTTTTATTGTTTCCTTCTTGTTTAAAACCAAACAAATGAATCTTTTCATTGCATTTAAGACTCTCTTATATTTTCAGAAAGCACATATTGTTCCCTCCTGATTTCATCTGACAAAACACATGCTGGCTGGTTTCAATTTATTTATTTTTCTTCCTTCCTGGAATTTTCAAAGCAGTGAAATCATCTCAGTCATATTTACTCTTCCATTTGTGCAAGAGATTCAATAGTTATTGTGCCTTAAATGTACCAGAGATATTCTTAGGTGTAAGATAATCTTATCTCTGCCCAATGCTGTATGGGATGAATACAGGTTCCTAAAGAGGTGCTTTTTATTGAGAATTTTCTCTGACATGTGCCCTCTATAGAAATGGATTTTTACAATTCGAAATTAAGAAGACTACAAGAAATCCCACCATGAACAAGGAAAAGATTAAACCCTCAGCATGTGGGAAAGTTTTGTGCATAATAATGCTTTGAACACTACCAGCTGTAAATGTCTGAATACAGGCAAAGAAGCCAAAGAACCACAGATCTGGCTGAAGAGACAAGTGCCAATGGATTTTACTGTGAACTGCTCCTGCTCTTTGGCTGGAAAGTTGCTTGACTGGAGAGAGCTGCCTGACTCACAGGGCTTCATGGAACTTATGATGTATCTCATCTCTTAAAATGTACAGCAGTGGTGCAAAGCCCATCTTCACACATACAAGAAAGTCAGAGCAGGACTGTACTGACCTGTTCAAAAGAAGCCTCTGCCTTGATAAAGAAATCAAGAGACAAGATTTTTTTTTTGTTGACAAAGTCAGTATTCCCATTATCTTGGCACCTTTCTTGTACTGCCCTCGGGCACTGCAACCCTCCAGCAAAGGCTGGAGCCCAGGACTGACCTTGTCAGAATCATTAACTCTTCCCAGGCTGGATTTCTTTCTTTTTCATGTTAGAGTTCCATGCCCTAAAACTCTAATTCATATAAGCAATAGTTCTTGATGAAGCAGTTATCCTTTGAAAATCCCAGAGCCTTCCATTTCAAGAACTCAGGAGTTTAATTCCAGCCACTGCAGTGAAGCAGAGGCAGCATACTGAAATCTGTGTTCCCTCCTGGACTCAAAACCCTGTGGAAATTATGAGTTTGCACTAGTTGGGGTTCATTTGAAAAAATTAAAATTTCAATGAAGATATAAATATAAAGCCAAAAAAGTCCAACATTTTTTCTCTCTAGAAAGCAGTGATATCTCACCAAACTAGCCAAATCCTCAGTAATTTGTGAGCAGTTGTTATCCTAAGTTTTTTTATTCTGCTTGCTTGTGCAGCAGAAGGAGCACAGAAAGAAAACACTGGATATCTGTAGAAGGGTTGGACACATGGTATGACCTGTCCTAGAAGGCGAGGATAACCCAGGTTCTTGTTTATAAATCCCTTGGGAGAGATTAGAGTTAAAACAACACTGAATGATCAGTTTTTGCAAATATACACATGCAGGGTTTATTGTAGAACAAATTGTCTGAACAGAAAAATGGGTATGAACCCATTTTGGTTGTTATCTGTAATAAAATGATAATACAAAAGCATAAAGATACCACTTACAAAAACATTGTGGTGGTTTGAGGAGGAAGGAAGTTTTTGGGAAGGAGGTGGTCAAACCAATCAGTGGCCAGAGGTGAATATTGGCACCTGGGGTGGCCACTAGGGACCTGGACACGCCTTGAAAACACACAGGGGTTAAAAGCAGAGCATTTCCAGGGGAACTTCCTCTTTGGGTCCAGCGGGGGATCAGAGCTGACCTCCCCTNTCAGTGGTGAGAGCACTGAACATGGAAGGAAGATTTGCACCCTGGCAGATTTTCCCTGGATGGCTGCCATGTGTGCAGATGGAAGCACAGGAGGGTTCGACCGTACTTCCGGGGGGAGGCCTGTGGTGCGAGAGGGAGACTCCTCTCTCCTGATGAACTGGGAGGTGGTAGAGTGAGAGATGGTACTGGGCAGAGAATTGAGTGTTCGAGGGGTGGTTGCTGGATTGGGAAGGTAAAGCCTTGACTCATGGTGTTGATGGGAGAAGGTGGGGGGAGGAGAAGTGGTTTTGAAAACTTCCATTGTAGACATTGTGTGTATGTGTATGTTTTTTTCTTTTCCTTTTGTGTTTATAGTAGGTGTAATAAAGCTTTATTCCTTTACCCCTGAGATGATGGAGCCTGCTTTGCTGTATTTTGGGTCACATCTCACAGTAACCATTTGGGAAAATGTGCTTTCATGGGGGCACTGGCATTGGGCCAGGGTCAACCCATGACAAACATATAAGAAAGAGGAGAAAAAGATAGAAGTAGAAAGATCTCACCACCTGTAGGGCTCACAATAAAACTTGGTTGTTGCAATTTCACTGTCTGTTGATCAAAGTGATGACCAGACTCATCGAGTGTTGGGAGAAATTCCAGGAACACCAATTCTATTGGATTTACATCCACTCAGATTCAGGTGGGAATGCCCAGGCACCTCCCTTGAGGCAGGGAGTTTCAGCTGGATGTTGGTTTGCCTCTTTCCTTATCTTGTTCAACACCAGCTGTAGCCTGAGGTGGGCTGTGCTCATCCTCTGCACCTGGGCAGGTACTTTGTACATCGGCAGCTTCCCCCTGAATGTCTGAACCATCAGCATTCCAGTGTCTCTTCCAGGATCAGTGGTGGACACTTTCTTCTCCCCAGACCTGAGATGATTGGACAATAGTATTCTCTTTATCTTATCTCAAGTTCCTGTCATGGTCCTAATTCCAGTTGGAAGGTATATTTGGGGAGGGGTGGCCTTCAGTGATCACAGATGAGCAGCTCTCTCTTTGAAGTTTGCCACAGTGGAGAAAAGACTTTAGGTGTATGGAGGAAGAAGATTTGCTTATGGTTTTATTTGTCTTAGTTTTATTTCCAAAATACCACTGGGCTATAATATTCATCCCCAAATAAATTCAGCTGTGTCTAGAGTCTGGTTTCTATGACAATGTTTTATGGATAAATAAGGGGCAAAGTCCATTCCTTGGTCCAGAGGGCATGGCAGGTTGGCATGTGTGTGATTAAACATCCTTACTTGGAAAGGGCAATTCGTTCTGCCCTTTGGGAGCAGTCCCTGGCTTGTGCTGCTCCTCAAATTATATTTACACATTGCCTGGGAAGGACCTCCTTGAAAGGCTTGAAATTTGCTCCAAGATGGAAATGGTCCAGTCAGTGATAAATCAGTGCCCAAGCCTGAGTGCTTCTCACTTTTCCAGTGCAGACCACAGTGGCCAAAGGCTTGGATGCAGAACAGGGATGCCTCTGTATTCAGAGCATGCCAGGAAAGCTGTTAAACACGTTGTCAAGCTTGTGATGACAACCTCTGTGGATGATACTTGATCTGCATGTCCTGTACTGCCTCTCCTCACTCTTGTCCTGTTAAATAAATATTCTGAGCATGGACCTGTGTGTGATCTTACCTCCGCCAGCAGGGTCTCACCTCCCTCTCCTGCCGTAGGGGAAACAGCACAGAGCCCTGAAATGTGACACAAATAAAAAAGAACCACTGTTTCTTCATGTGAAAGTGCATCTCTCTGAGCCCTGTGACTTGGCAGTGCCCTGACCCAGTGGCTGCTCTGCTGAGGCAGCTCTCAGATCAAGGTGAAAAAACCACAAATAATGACTCAGGTCATGGACACAATTCATCATTGTCCTATTAATCAGGGTGGCCTACCTGTCCCCTGTTCTCTCCCAACACACACACTTCCCTGTTGGAGTTTCAGGATCACAGAAACCTAATAAAGAGACATTTTCACAAAATGAAAAAAAGGAGCCATGCCCAGCAATGCTGCATGAAAAGGCAGATTCGCTGCTGTGTTGATGTTTGTCATCAAAGCAAACAATTTCTTATAAATCTGCAGGAAAGTGCTGCAACCCCAGGGTGGGACTGATGAAATTTCTGTGCTTGAATGGGTGCTGGGTGTATATTACACCACCCTTCTGGCATGAGAATTGAGTCAATGGGATTTGGTCAGTCTATTGCCTGCAGACACGTTTGTCTAAGGAAGTGGGGGGTAAATCTGTGGGCAAGCAAAACCCTGAATAGTTTGTGAACTGTTAAATGAGATGCCCTAAGCCAACCTGTAAATATTGTACTTTTTCCCTTTACACAAGATGCTTTCAGCCAACAACTGCCAAGACTAAGACAGTCCAAGTTATTGGAAGCAATTATGTGTGATAGACATATTTTGGACTGAGCTTGTGCTGTTTCCTAGGAAAAGACCTCTTCCTTAGATAGATTTCTGTCTTTGACAGGAGTACAAGAGATTTTTTAGGTACTCATCACGCTTCACAACAAAAATAGCATTTTATCAAGCAAAAAGAGCTTTAGAGGCATCTTTTCTGAGGGTATGTTGGCACTGGTGACTAGGAAAAAAAGTGTAAGCTAGGAGTAAAAAACCAGTGCAGACTTGAAAGTAGCAGAAAAGAAGACATCTTGCCGGTTTTGTGGATTTATTTAATTTACTCTTCCTTTCCTAAATCACTTCTCCATGCTTTTACACCTTCCTTCCATCTCCCAAACCTGACTTAGGGAATCTGAGGTTCTTGGTGAGGGGTCTAAGGCAGAAGGAGTAAAACATTACTGGGATTAATGTGGAGCTGGTGTCATAGTCCCTGGAGACTGTGAGTGAATGAAATGGCATTGGAAGTACGGGGTCAATTTGAGAAGCAGAGTTTGGGTGCCTGGCATAACAGTGATGTTAAAGGTCAGGGGCTGGGATGCTATTGATCATATTCAAAAATCAAAGGCTGCCTGTTGGAGGGCAGGGTTGTGTGTTTACTGAAGGAGAGATATTGCTTCCATGGAGTATGGAACAGGTCCTGGGATGACAGGACATGAGAGAGGCTGTATTGGCTGTGTAGCCTCATGTCCTGTCTCTGGCAGTGCCCAGGGTGACACCAGGTATAAGAACAAGGTAAACATATTTCAGTAAATTATTCTTCTGGCATCCAACCACTTGGTGTTCCTGAGCTGGAGTGGTTTCTGTGTGTTTTGTAAAATCAGGGGCTCTCTTGGCATGAACATACCCCTGAAAACTCACCACTTCTCAGCACCTACAGCATTCTGTGGTGAAGAGTTCCCCACCTTCATGATGAACTCTCCTGGGTTTGCTTTGAATTTGCTCCATGGGAGAATTTGAAGCCCATTCTTATTCTCTTTCTCTGTCTTATCCCCATTAGAGAATTAAGTGCAGCAGTGGGAGAAGTGTCTGATGGGGCTAAGGAAGGATGTGCTCCTCCAACAAGTCACAACGGAAGGGCAGGCCCAGCCAAGCCTTGTCCCTGGTGCTTTCCCTGGGAGGGATGAAGGGAATGAGGAACAGAGAAACAGGGACAGAGGAATGAAGGGATCAAGAGGCAGAAGGATGAAGGCATGGAAGTACCTATGGAGGGAGCAAGCTCAGTGTCCCCTCTGTCCCCACTGTGCTCAAGCGATCAGTGAGACCCACGGACAGCAGGTTCCTGCAGAGGCTGCAAGTTTAAAATGGTTTAAATTTCTGGTGGCACATTCAGTGGAAACAGGGCAGATGGCAATGCTGCTGATAGGCTTTTTTAAAAGGGTCCTATTGGACACTGACCTGACAAGAATATTTCTTTCAGTGTCCTCAGGACTCTTTGGTTAAATAATGAAAGCATAGGAGTTTTGGATTTTTTCCCTTCTGTCGTTGTTATTTTTTTTCTACTCTGTCATTGTTTTATTGTGACCGCATCCCTCTCCAGCTGCACATTAGCATTCTTCCTCTCTCCAAATCCTCTTCTCTCATTTCCTGCCCATGCTGCTCCCTGCTCCCTCTCTTCCTCAGAGCTGCTTGTCATCACACAGGGAAACAGGAGCAAATGTGTGGATACCAGAGTGGAGTCATTGCCCACCATGGAGAACAGCACCAGCAGGACAGAGACAGCAAGGAGGGCAGATTGCTCCTTGCTCTCTTTCTCTGCTCTGTGGCAGAGTTATCATGTTGCCGTGGCCTTTTCCAGCCTGATATTGCCTCTTTTTACTTTACCTGACAGCAGAAGCACTTGCCAAGGTCTCTTGACTTGGGAAACAGCTCTGTGGATGGTGCATCAGATATTTTCTGGGATGTGGATATAACAGGAATTTCCATCTGCAGTGTCTGTTATGTTGCTTTCCTTATGGCTCTGGAGATCTTACTGCCACCCACACATTTATGTGTAAGACACTGCTTATAGCTTGATATAAAGACCTTTAAATAGTATGGTTGGTCACAGAAAAGTCATAAAACTAACACGTTTTCAGCAAGTGATAAGCTGATCTCTGATTGAGGGGATGGTGATGATAGAGCAGGAGTGTTGGGGGTGCTCTCCTGTTTGTGCTTGTGATGTTGCATTGAGATGCTCAATGCAAATGCAGTTTAAATTGAGAAATTGGAAATGATATGAAGTGAAAGGAAAATCACTCATTTTGCTCCCTTTGCTCACAGCACATTTCCTCTCTAAATTAGCTGGCATGAGAGTACAGGCACTGAAAAAGGAGAAGGAAAAAAAAAAAGAGGCCTGGGAGTTCATTTCTTTGTGTTTCACACAGGGCTGAGTTTCAGCTAATAAAGCAGAAGGGAATGTGCTGTGTGAGAGAACAGAGCCCTGGCACTCGCAGGCAGGGAGCTGAGGAAGCACAGCAGGTCACTCCCTGGGTGTGTGATGTGGGTGCACCCTTCACACATCAGTTCTGACCTCTCTTGGGAGCCACTCAAACAAACCCTCATGAGAGAAAGAGGGGTTTGTTTGCCAGGGAGTGCCTTGAAGATCAGATGCCAGCAGCCTTCTGGAGTGTTTATCTCAGGCAAACCTGTGAGAAAATGTTGATGTCAGCATCAACATTTTGAAATTAGTATCTGATTTTAGGGACGTTTTGGTCATGCCTCAGTACTCAATAGAAAAGATACCAAAAATTGTGATGATGAAATTCTATGCATTTGCTGGATCTGATTCACCAGAAGTTGGATATATAGTAGATATGAGAATAATTAAGCTTTTTTTAAGCCCTGAATTGTCTGATAAATAAAAAAAATGCATCAGCATTCCCTTTCCCACAGGCACTGCCTTTCATTCAATACTTTTAAAAACAAAGGCCAGACCTGAACATTGCTTGAGGGTACTGTGTCCTTTTAAAGTGGAACTCACAGATATTTCTTCTCATGTTCTTCCCATTTCTTCTCAAGTTCTTCTAATTTCTTCTTATGAAGGACATGATAATAGTTGATGTAAAAATCCAGTTTGGGACAAGCTCTTGGCCAGGGATGGGCTCTGCAGTATGCACTGATATTTTGGGATATTAGGAGTACATAAAGGGGGCTGGAGAGCAACTTTGGGCAAGGGCATGTAGTGAGAGGATAGGGGACAATGGCCTTGAGATGAAGGAGGGCAGGTTCAGATTGGATATCAGGAAGAAATTCTTTACTGTGAGGGTGTTGAGGAACTGGCACAGGGTGCCCAGAGAAGCTGTGGCTGCCCCACCCTGGAAGTGTCCAAGGCCAGGTTGCAGGGGGCTCTGAGCACCTGGTTTAGTGGAAGGTGTCCCTGCCAAAGGCAGGGGGTTGGAATGAGATGACCCTGGGATTCTGGGCACAGTTGCTCAGCTGGAAATTTCTGCCACAAATTCATTGTTTGTGCTGGAACAAGAGCACTGCCATCACCTCTCATCTCTGGGCTTTCCTGGGGAAAGTGAACAGAGTTGTTCTGTTGTGATGAGTCTGAGAGAAAATGGTCTAAAGTGAGAATGCCTCTTTCACAGCAGGTCAGTTCTAGACCCTCATGGTGATATTGGAAGAATATTTTTTTATTATTATTTATTATTATTTGATTGTTATTATTATGTGCATGCCCCCTCCCTGGAGGTGTTCAAGGCCAGGTTGGAAGGGGGTTTGGGGCAACCTGGTCTAGTGGAAGGTGTCCCTGTCCATGACAGGGGTTTGGAATTGGATGATCTTCAAGGTCCCTCCCAACCCAATCCATTCCATGATTTAATGATTTTTTTTTGTGATTATTTAGACATAATCTACTCAGATAAGCATATGGCTGGACCATTGATTTTTTAATTATTTCAGTGTATGTGTGTTTTTTAGCAGGGCATTTCAGCAACTTTTAGCAGCTCAGTGTTTCACAAGAAACAGAGGACTATTAAAGCTGTCTCCTTGTTCCATGGAAATGTTAACAAACAAGCTGTCACCTTACAGCAGCTCATTGAACCTATTTTTGAAAGCTCTTTTAGGGAGGGCTTACACCTTTCCCTAGGTGAGCTCCTCCAGTGTCTGGCTGCTTGGATAAACAGCTTGCAAACATCTTTCAAAAATTTCTGCTCTCTTTTCTGCAGGCTTATTCCAGACAAGAGACATCAGGGCTTGATGTAACCCGAGGCAATCACCAATGTAAAGCATAAGGCTGACAATTAGTGTTGAAGAAGCAGCAGATGGGGGGACTCTGCTGCTGCCTGACCTTACTCTGCACTCAGAGGACACCTGTCACCTGTGACAGTCCTGATCCTCCAGCAGTGCTGAGCTTCTTGCCTCTGCTAAATGGTCTCTATTTACTCTTCTGTTCAGAGCAGTGGTTAGCTGGAAAATGTCCAATTTTGTGAGTAACAGCTGTTACTGTAGAAGTGACAGGCTCCATTAATCTAAAACAATCTCCAACCTGAGCTGTACAGCCAAGCAAAGGGACCTATCCCAGGGAACTCTGCTGCTGCAGATATGTGATGCATTAAGGCTCTGAGAAAGGCAGAGAGCATTTGCAGTCTGTCAGGAAAATAGAACAGCTTATGGGAAAAAAACCTGTGGTACCAGCAGCATCCAGACAGGCCTTTCTGCATCATATTTTTCTGTTGGGTTCCCACTGGTCCTTAAGAGAAATAAAAAATTAGACAGTGGGCTTGTGATATAATTTTGATGTTGTTACCCTTTCTTCTGTGACTTTCAGGAAATTACCTTGGAGCCAAATTTCATTGTGTCAGTATTTTAAATAGCTTGCTAAAATGGTCATCCCAGAGCCCCCCTCAGGAAGTGGAGTTAGCAAGGCAAAGTGTGCTCACCCTACACTGGCTGCATAGGTTATCACTCACAGGAACTTCTTTTGACATATAGCAAGTGAGGAGAATTGTGTCAATGTAAACTTCCTCCATTTTTTCTGTCACTGAGTGACCTACAGCTTGTGGAGCTGCAGTAACTCAGACCTGTGTCTCATTTTTTTTTTTTCCTGGCAGTGTTGCATTCAGTCAATGCATTCTATGATTCTACAACAGACTGAGCTGTTGTAGAATCATAGAATAGTTTGAGATGGAAGAAACATTAAAGCTCATCTACTTCCAACCTCCTGTTGTGGTCAGAGACAGCTAAAGTAGGTTGCTCACTTTGTATTTCTATAGTTTGTCTTTCCCATGGACTTCATTAAGCTTAAAAAAAAAGAAATGAAAATAACTTCACCTTACTTTTAATTAGACCTTTTTTCCCCTTTTCAGGTTTCTAGGGACAAAAACCAAATCTGTTTTCATGTAACACATTTGCCTTCGTTTGCAGAGTGCCGTGGATGAAAGTCACAGGGACTGGTGTTTGTTTTTGCAACAAAGGTTCAGGGGAGTCTGAGAGCTGTGAGCCTGCAGAGAGGTAATAGACACAAGAGAGCTTGAAAACCAGCAGCTCTTGCTTAAATTTAGCAGCTTCAAAGACCAGGCAAAGGCTGTGATGTAGAAAGCTTTGCAGATAGACAGAGAAGAGCCTGAATTACTCCTCTGAGCCCAGCCACATGCAGACAAGGAGACAAGGAAAGGGACCAGTTGTGGTAACATGTAGAGAAAACCTGTCCTGATGCCCATTTGAGATTTTATGAGGTTTGGCTGGGGAGATGCCTGGCATGATTCAGGACACCAGCTAGTTTTTTCACTCAGGCCTGGCTTGCAGAGGAAATCACAGAGTACAATGTCTTGCACCTCTCCCAAGGTGTTCTCCAGAAGCAAATTCCAGAGCCACGTTCAGAGGGTTCTCCCCTGCTTATGCTTGCTGAGATTCTGTATCTCTCCAGGTTCCTGCAAGTGTTTCAGCTCTCACAAATTCAGCAATTTTTGTATTCCTGAAGGAATGTAAACTGACACTGAAATAACACTGGTTATTTCAATTGACTTCCAGCTCTCTGGAAATATGAGAGGCAGAGATTTTGCTTAGGCCTGCCCTTGACTTTCCTAAAGAGTTTCCACACTTCTCTGTGTTACAGCTCTGTCCAAAGAAGGACTATGGGCTTTTCTGCTGTCAGGACCTCCTGTGCTCTTTCCTCACTTGCTCATCTCCTTGTGATGCTCCAAAAGTGCCTGGAATAAAATGGTTAATCCATGGGCTTGTGTTTGCACATGCACAGAGATCAGAACCCCCTCCAACACAAATTAACGATTTAGGGATCTATTTGTTTACATATGGATTCATTTAAAGAAAATAACAGCCTGGACAAGAGGCAAGTACTCAGAAAAAATAACTCTTCCACTCCTCTGGTTCCTGTCTCTACTGTCCCATCAGCATTGCCTTCAATGACCTTTTACTGTTGTACATGAATTTGGTCATTTTATGGCTTCCCTATCCTTTATGATGTTTTCTTCTGCTTGCTGTGGTACTGCACAATCCCTCATTCTCTGCTCCTCAGGGGATCCATTAGTGTTTCATCCCCCTCTGGATCACAAACTGCTACGCACAGAGAAGATATCTTCACTTTCCTACCTTAACTCTCAAAAAATTGCAGGTAGTGATGGTGGTAAAAAGGCAGGGCCTGAAGACAAAAATAAATAAAAGCAGCTCATTTTATCAATTGGCAGCACTTACAACAAAATTCAGAAAATGTACAGCACACCAAAAAGCAAGCACTTCAAATCCCTAAATTTTGTTGAAAGGCTGCAAAAGTGTCTGAGAATTGTAAAAGTGTTTTTTTTTTTTTTTTTTGGTTTGTGGATAGCCTCTCAAGTCACTGCAATTTCCTGATGCTATAATAATGAAAGCCAGAAAGACTGCTCAGCCCAGCTTTTCAGATCAAATTGATTGACAGGAAGACTAATCCCATGGAAACCACAGAATCTGCCCCATTTTCTTCTCCTAAGACCCTCATGCATGACTGAGTCTCATTTACCTCTGCACAATTTAGTGTAATTACCTCTCTCTACTTTAAGTAGAACTTTTTTCCTGGCAAAGGTGTTTTGAAAGATGAGATTGAATGTCTCTGGCAACTGCACAGAGTTTTAGTCTCTGTACTGTAGAAAAATACAAATTTCATTCTTCTGATTCCTCCACTGTTTCAATCTCCTTCTCTGCACATTTCCGTCTGCAGTAGAAAAGGGATGTAACTCCTATCTGGTACTGATTTTCACTCTCTGAATTCATCTCCTCCTCAGACAAGCATTTTGTTCAAATCATCATCAGATCTTACAGAAAATAATCAAGACTGTCTCTGCCAGCTGTACTGATTAAGGATAGGAAAGAGAAATTTGGGGTCGGGCAAGCAGAGAGGTTGATTCTTTAGTAAATGCATGATGAGATGTTTTCAATGACAAGAGTAATTGGAATGTGCAGTAGAACAGACTCATGCACAATCAGATGTCTCTGATTTTTCCTGCCATCTTAGGAAGCAGCAAAATTCCTGTGGCTGTTTTGGTTTGTGAGGCAGACACTGACAAAAATCTATATTTTCCCTAATGTCTATGTGTTGAATGATATATAAATAATTATGAAACAGCTCCATAACAGCTTCCCATTTTATCCCTAAGCTCTGTAAGACAAGCCTCAGGAGAGCACGGTGACACCAGCATGGTGGCAGCAGGAAAGATGGGTCATGTTTTGACTCTATTCTACTTAATATTTTGCAATTTTGGGAAAACTCCAGACTCTCCTGAAGTCCTGATTGCCACTAGGGTCTAAGGCACATCACAGCACCAGGGACAGACACTTCACAGATGTCATCTTTGTGAAGCAAGTGGATCATAGGAACATTTAGGCTGTACAAACCTCTAAAACCATCAAGTGCAACTGTTAGCCCAGCACTGCCAAGCTCACCATTCAGCCACGGTCCCAATGCTGATCCACACACACCTTTTGAACACTTCCAAGGATGACTTCCCACTCTAGGGGTATTCTTTCCCAGCTGTATTTCTTTTTTTTCCTGATCAGAAATGGCCACTGCTACAGAGGCTGGGCCAGTCCTCAGATGGGCAAAGGTTTGGGGACCAGGCTCTGAAAGCAAACTGGGGTTTGATGATGGGGGAGCAGAGCTCCCAGCTGAGATGCCTACAGCAAATCCTGCTGGGCAGCAGGTTGTGCCCTCCACACTTCAGAGCTTTTTCAGTGCCTGCTTCTCATTCTCAAGCTTTTCCTGCTGTACTGAAGCACTCCTGGAAATTATGAATGTTTATGGAAAGCTGCCTGGCAGGAAGGAAGCCCTTGAGCCATTTGTGAGGAATTTGCATCACTGCAGCACCAGGGCCCCTTATGAGAGGGTCAGGACTCTGTTTGGTGGGCATCTGTAGGAATAAAAAATAGCAGAGCTCTCAGTCTAGGGAATAAGGAGCATGGAACAGCATCTGAAACCAGTGAGAGAGAAGGTGTGAGAGTAAAGGAGGAAAACTGCCCACTAGGGACAGATAAAGCCACTTGTGCAGCTTAGCCTCAGACAAATCCTTGTGAAGGTCTACCAAGGCTTCATAAGCATGAAAATTATACACAAACATGATTTCATAAAAATGAAGAGATAATATTAACAATAAAAATATTGATGAACAGTTGCTTAAGAGGGTTTAATCTCTAAATTGACCATGTTAAAGGTGAAGTGGGATGTTTATAGGCCATCCCTGATAAGAACAAGGAGCTTGAACACAGTATTATCTTTTAATTTAGGACCTGATTAAACGCTTGAAAGTCACTGCTCAACTGGTTTTGAGTGCAAATGTTTCAGGTCAGGATCTAATCCAGTAAACATGGACAGCCAGGTGACCCCTTCTTAATTATGGGGTAGCTTCAGAGGCAGGGAGGAGAAAGAGAAAGGAAAAAGAGATACTGCTTGATGAATAGCAGTACTGGACACATAAATTAAAGCAATTTATAATATTTAACATTTTTAAAGTTTGTTGCTCTCTGTCTGGTTGTTGTTTAGGCCATTCCCTGACAACACAAAAGTTCTTCCATGTGCAGAAAATATTACAAAGAACATGATCTACTTAGTTTTTTAAAAAAATTGAAACCTGGTCTTTATCCCTGAACTCCTACATGAAGAGCAAAGCAAAAATCTCATTTTACAGTCTGCATGCAAATCCTTTCCCTACAGGAACGTGCCTCTGTGCCATCTAACTCAGAAGTTTATGGTTACAGAGAAGAAATTTTGGATGATCCAAGGGTTAAGGTACAGCCACCTGTCCAGGCTGTGGGAGTGGCAGTCACCCAGCCCAGAACAGCTTGAGGATATGGGCAATGGAAACAGAAAATGAAGCCACAGAAAACATACTCTGCTGCTTCCTGCAGGTCTGACATGGAGAAACCCCTTGCTCTGCTGGAAATCAGGCATGCAAAATTCCCATTGTGCAGCTTCAGCTTTTGTAGCTGGCATAGAAGAGCTGAAGAGGTTGAGAATGTTGTAGAAAATGCTGGGCTAGAAAAGATTTCTGGTCAAGCCATTTCCTCAAGAGGGTATTGACTTCAGTTCAAACCATGCCAGTCTAACCTTTCCTTAAATATCTCTGCTGATGGAAATTTTGCATCTTCCCCCTTTAAATGATTTCTGTAGGCTTTTGCTTTATTTTCCTAATTTCTTGGTAAAATTAAATTCTTTAAGAATTTTCTGTGTCTCCCTTAAGCAATCCATTCCTTTTTTTTTTTTTTTTAATGTTCTTCAGTTTTTTTGTTTTGTCTGTATTGTTGTTTCTGCAGAAAGACCAGATTCCAGCTGTAGCTATAAGTACCTAATGTAATTATGTGATGTGATCTTCTTTAGGAGACTAGTATGTTCATCTAAAAATAAAAACAGTAAAAAAGACCTTTTTTCAAAGTTTTTAAATTAAGACTTTTATCAGGTCATTACATGAAAATTCGTCTTCTAATCAGAAATTGTCTTATTCCTTTAGGTTAATACTGCAAAATAACACCTGGGGGACTTTTAGACATTAGACAGTTAATTATCTGTAAAACTTCTGTTCCAAAATCTGGAGAGCCTTGTGTTGCTAAGGAATGGTAGAAGATGTGTTGCACTTCTTTGTTAGTGAAATCTCAGATACCTGGTTGGGAATGGCACAGATTAACAAAGTACTGTGACACTCCATCAGAATTTAAATCACACAGCAAGAACTACTGGCATTTCTTTCGAGTTTCAAACAATCTTTCCTTCATGCTTGATTTCTCTCTAGAGCACAACAAAAGGAGAGCCTTTAACAGCTCAGGAGCCCCATCACAAAGTTTTCAAGGGATGTTAGTATGAATTCTGACTTTGGTGAATATCCCATGGTAGGTATTTGCAAGGAGAGCATTGCTCAGGTGTTTTTGGCTCAATGTTTTGACTCAGCCTTATCCTGCCTTCTCTCCCAGTGTCTGCAATGACTCATGGTACCATTACAGCTGCTTGGATTACACTTCTTGAATAGATAAATAAACCACTGAATAATCATAAAACCACAGAGCAATTTGTGCTGGAAAGGACCTTAAAGATGACCTAGTTCCACCCCCCTGTCACAGGCAGGGACACCTTCCACTAGACCAGGTTGCTCCAAGCCCTTCCAGCTTGGCTTTGAACACTCCCAGGGATGGCATCCATGGTATTGTCTGTGCCAAAAAAGCATTAGCAAGGCAGAGCTGTGGGAAGGGTTTGTAAGAAAGGACCTACAAAGTTGTTTTGTGAGGGAATTCACATCCAGCTCAGTGGTCTGGACAAGTTTAAATGGGATTTATTGCTCAGCCAGGGAGCTGTTTGTGAGGTTTGGGTCTGTACATCCAGCTCCTGAGCTGTGATCTGACTTCTGCAAGCAAACACTTTCTCCAGGGCTTCGTGGCTGACAAATACATCCTGTGATTGCTGTCCCTGAGGGCAGATCCAGGGCTAGGGTTAATGGAAACCAGTTCAGTTTAATTTTTTTTCCACAAACTTTCTGAGCTAGCAGCTCCTTATCCTCTGTCTTGGAAATACAAACTCAGTGATGGACTTGCTGTGGGTTGACAATTTTTAAAGCAGCGCTGATCTCTCTAGAGGTGTGTGGGAGTTCTCTTAGACCTCTGTTTTACCAGACTCCAATTACCAGTGCCCTTGTATCTTTATTTAACCCAGTAGCAGCACTGACAGTGGCCTAGGGGATGCAGCTGCTGAGGATTTCAGTGAAACATCCACAAGTCTGTCTCACATTTTCTGTTTTGAAAGTGCCTCAGTTCTGATAACCTGTTCAAAGTCGAGTTCAGGCATTGACACTGATGTGGAATTAGTTTGTCAGGTATTTACATCACCCTTCTTTAGCTTGCTTTCCTTTAAACCAGCAGATGTCTGGAGCAATTTTATGAAGTAAAAGCCCAATGTTCTCCTGAGTGCAAAGACCACTTGAGCAATGTAAAAAGTGATTTCTCAACCATTTGATCTTTTGATGCAAAAACTTGGGGTATTGATAAACTCCAAGTGAAGTCCAGATTAAATTATTGCCAAATACCACTTTCTGAAAAATGACCTGAGGATTGTTCCACTTGTGCTGTTATGCAGCCATGGAAACCTCTGAGGTATTGCCCAGAGAAGCTGTGGCTGCCCCGTGCCTGGGAGTGACAAACCCAGGCTGGATGGGGCTTGGAGCAAGCTGGGATAGTGGAAGGTGTCCCTGCCCATGGAATGAGATGAGTTTTGAGATCCATCCCAACCCAAACAAGTCTGTGATTCTGTGATTTTCACAAACCCAACAAATCCATCCTGTCACAGCTTCCACCTGCCTGTGGGTTCTTTGATGTTTGACCCTGAACCTCTTTTCCTTCTAAACAAGATTTCCTGTGACACTGACAGGGCTGAAAATCCAGAGGTGGCATTAATGTCACCTCCCTCAGGTGGTGCCTTGATCAGTGTTTGGAACACCAGGCTCACCTTGCAGGCACTGCAAAGGAACAGACATTATCCATCTGACTGATTTTTAACGTCTGAGTTACACCCCAAGATGAACTATTATTTTTTTCATTGACTCTAAAAGCACATTAATTTCTAGTTCAGGTGTAGACCTTTAGACCTTTTGATGAGATGAACCCAAACCACACAAGGTTTGTGTGACCAAAGAACGTAATTTTATTTAGAAATGTTGTAAATCAATAATTTTCAATCTGTGGTGCTTTCTCTGAGGTATCATTTTTTTTAAAAAATAAATTTTTTCTCTCTTCCACTTTTGGTTTGTCCTTTTTTCTTTGGCTCTTTTTCCTCCTTTTACATTTTTTTCTCCAGCTATTACATCCCTCTTAAAGCAGTTTCCTAACTTTTTCTGCAGTTTCTATTCAAAGCATAAGAAAGTTCAGGAAAAGTTAAGCATAGAATTGCTTTCACATACTAATATTTCATAAGATGTCCAAGGAAGAATTTTAAAAATTGTTCAACAAAAGCTGATCTTACATTTTCAGCAAAATGCTAACTTTTAATGAACTAAAGAGTGATGAACTCTAATTATAAGAATGAACTCTAATTATACCATTTCATATTTTCATCAATACTCAGACTGACTGCAAATGTTGGCACAATGAGGTCTCTTTTACTGACATATCCAGAAATAGTTTTATCTATAAAATTCCAATGACATTGACTAAAGAACAAGTTGTTCAATTCTTGGAAGAGCTTTTTACTTAAATGTTAGTCTTTTCTTTGACTGTAGAAAGGACAGATAGTTAAGTGAATGAAAAAAAATAACAAGAGACAATGGAGAAACCTGGAGAATAAATGGTATTCATGATTTGGAGTTAATCCAAACCCTCTATTGTGCTGGGATGTTCTCAATTGCAATAACTCTGATCTGCTTCTGATGACAGAAGCTAAAAGAAAGATGGAGAGGGACTTTTCACAAGAGCATGGAGTGACATGACCAGGGAGAATGGCTTCAAACTGAAGGAAAGTAGGTTTAGATGAGGTATTTGGAAAAAAATCTCTGTGAGGGTGGTGAGGCACTGGCACAGGTTTCCCAGAGGAGCTGTGGCTGCCCCATTCCCACAAGTGTTAAAGGTCAAGCTGGATGGGGCTCTGAACAACCTGGTTTAGTAGAAAGTGTCCCTGCCCATGGCAGGGGGATTGGAATGAGATGATCTTCAAGGTCCTTTTCCAATCCAAACCTTTTTGTGATTCTATAATTTGTGTAAGTGTTAATACACAAGTTGTGAACAATTCAGGAAACCTGAAAGAACCCCCTAGAGTGCCATTCAGGCACCATGGGATGATAACAAGGGGGAGGATGGTGTGGAGAAGTGGGGTTCATGCTGGGACTCCACCAGGGCCAGTGTGTGCAGTTCTGATTTCTGCAGAGATGCTGTTGGAATTTAATAAGGCAGAACACAAGCAATTAAGGAATTTGTATTTCTCTGATGTCAGAGAGAAGCAGCTAATTGGATGTTCAGCCACTGACTAGGTGTGCATGTTTTCTTTGTGAATGCAAATTCCTCCTGGGCATAAATCCCTAGCAGAAGAAAACTTAGTGGAGGTACCTGTTGGTTTATGCTTAAAATGTAGAAAAATTGAACTTGGGTCTGTCCTCTTTCATTTTTGTTTTTTGTGTAGCACCTGCTATAGGGGGATCACTGCTAAGATGCAGCTCTTACTATTAATGAAACAACATGTAGAATTTATCCTTTTCTCTCTAGAACCTGCAGAATAATTTTATTTTAAATAGTACACAAAGAAGCTTATTTTGCACCCTTTTAATTAAAAAATAGCTAAACTCCTAAAGGTGCCTGGGTGTAAACCTGAAAAGAGATTTGAGCTCAGTGAGCCTCACCAAAATTTCTGCTTGGTAAATATGCAAATCCCAGAGTGCTGCAGCACTCTATTAGAACATGATCTATTCACTGAAAACTTATTGCTGGTTACTATGCTCGTGCTAACTTTTTAATGGTGAGTCTGCACATTTTGGGGGCAATATTTGAAATGGGGGTGGAAGGGAAGACTGTGCAATCAACCACCTTATCTTTAACTTCTCGTCCAATTTCCATTTTGGAAGTCTTTACTGGAGAAGCAAAGCATGTTTAATTGATTGCCATTAAAATCTTCAAAGGAACAAGCAAGATGAAAGTTGTTTCTAATTACTGCATTATGATGTAAGCTTAACGATACGACACTTCTCCAAATTGATTTTATTAGAATTTAAGATGAGGAATTAATTGAGTTGCTATATTGATCCATTTTATTTTTCCCCCATTTAACATGTCTAGTGGAAAAAAAAAAAAAATCTATTGAGCTGTGGAATAGTAATGAGGACTTAAGAAGGAAAGTCGAATTGAAGATGAATTGGCCAATAAAAATAACTTATAAAAACCATAGTGTGACGGCAGAATATAGTGGCAAAGACCAATTAATCTCTAGGTTAATTAGAGTAAATTAAGGGTAATTCTTTTGTCATTTAACAGCTATTTTTTTGTGTTTCTTTGTCCTACCTGTTTGTACTAGAATAACTGCTTTCCTGGTAAAGCAATATTGTGAAAATCTCTGTCCAGTTCTGCTGAATTTGCCTTTGAAGATCTCTTTGAAATTACCCCCAAAACCTAAAAACCACTTTTATGCATATGCTTGCTCTTTCTTAAAGTTCTTCTGAAGGGTATTTAAGATTGTTTTATTGGTCTCATTCTCCTAGAACACAATTCCTGATCTTTTCCTTGTGTGTCGGTACGAGACAGGTGCTGTTAGGAAATTCAGGTGCTTAGAAATATGAGCCATTAAATTATTTTTGGCTGATAGCTGGTTTTTATGTTGTCCTGGGATAACTATCCCAACTTCACAGAGTCATGGAAAGGATGACACAGGGATGGATCAACCCCCTCAAGCAGGTCTAGTGAAAGCAGACTGTGAAGGAATGTGTCCTGTTGGGCTTCAAGTACTGCATGAATGGAGACTGCAAACAGACAATTTCCTCTCATTTCTTTCTGAACTACAAATTTCAAAACTAAGGGAAAACTATTCTGAAGGCAAAATGCTTCTCCAGGAGTTGCTGCAACTGAGATTTGAGGAGTGCTGTTTTGGGTTTGGTGCTTGTGTTGGGTAAATTAACTGTTATATCTGAGATTTCAGAGTTCACACTGCTGCTTTCTCTGTCTTTCATACTGATTATGCTAACTGGAATATTCTGTGTATACAGAGAGATTGCAATGTAATTAAATACATGATTTATAATTGCATTTTAAGCTCTGGTACAGTTTAGGAGAAGCTGTTTCTATTTGAGCTTCCAAGCTGTAAATTCTCAGCTGACTTCTGCTAATACTTAAAGCTGTAACACAGCTTAGAAAGAAATGAGAATGGACACACTTGGAGGTGTTAATTATAACCATGCTTGGGTTGCCTTGGAATTATATCTCTTCATCAAATATTGATATCTTTCCTCGAAGACAGAAATCTCCACATTATTGATGTTCTCACTCCCTCATATGCAGAGGGAAGAAAAATTGTAATGGAGTGGTAACTTAAACAACAACAATTACAACAATAATAATAAAAAAAAATTTAAAAATTATCTGGAAATAATACTTCTCTTTTCCATTGGAAAGACTCTGGCAAAGGAACAATGATGCCTCCTTTCCATCCAAGTGGGGGCTCTTCAAGAGAATTTGTCTCTTTTTCCACTAAATAATTTACTCATGATGCTGATGCCTTAAGTTTTACCTTTCATATTTTCCAGATTCTGTACTGCATTAGTATATAACTCTGAACTCCATATGAAGTGTTAGCAAGTTCTCCTCACAGTTTAGTCAGACAAAACAATCCTTTTCCAGCCCAAGAACCAAAGGCACTGTTGCACCTTCAGGCCCCAAAAGTACAAACAACAGCAAACTGAGGAGAGCAATCTGGGAGGATGGGACTTCATAACCTGAAGCTGTAATTGGACAATTAACCCAATATGTAAATGGACCAAAACTTACAAAAGTGTGAAAACTTGTGACTTGGGGTCCATCTTGGCTGGAGCCAGGGCCAGGCTCTTGCACTGCCCAAGGTGTGTCCTTTGAAGGCCTTTTCAATAAATACCTGCTTTATTCCTGTAACACTGCCTAGCCTCTGTTCTAGGTAGCCTCTCCATGCATCAATGCAAAGCCAGTTTATTTGCAGCCATATAACAGAATCTTATCAAAGCTTTGTTGATGCAGCTCCTCTGTTAAAACCAGGAATAGCCTCTTATTCCAAGTAATCAGGTCATGGCCTCTCACAGATTTATTAATAAGTGAGTTTTTTTATTTTTAACATTAATTGGCAAAGTGATTGCAGAAATAGAGTGTTGTATTCAGGAGCAACTTTAATGAGCTTCTAGAGGATCAAAGACTCTTGGAAGTTCAGAAGTTGCCCATTTCTGAAGTTCAAACTCAGCTGAAGCTACTGGTATTTGGAACATTGCACTACAGGACAAAGGAGTACATGTTCAATAACAACCCAGCAAGGGAAATAAAAGTGAGTAGCAAATATCTCAAAATATGTCTTTTTTTTTTTTTTTTAAAATTCAGTTTTCAGTTCAAACACCAGGTGTAAAGCCAAATAATTGTGTTAAGTTTGAAGTGAAATGTTGATTAGAGAAATCCACAATGAAGAAATAGACCTGAGATGCAGCCAGAAAAAAGTAATTAAACAAGGAGTGATGGCTTGGTAGGGTAAGTAGGTAAACTTTAAAAAGTTTTCCCAGTGGTAAATCTCAAAATCTTTTTTCATTTAGGTATTGCAGAAATATGGTCTTAGCTCCCAAATGGGCAGATACCTGCTTCACCAAAGAGGCAGAGAACAGCTGCTGAATGAACACAAGTATTACTTGATTGCTTATAATTAAAAGTAAAATTAAGAGCTGTGAGTCTTTATAAACGTGAAATGTAGCTCTGTCTCATTCACTCACCCTCTGGCTGAGGAAGGAAATCTGATGGAGCACAAGAGGGTGTGATTAACCCCTCTAATCTGCAGTGCCAGTGAGAAGGGCTCCAGAAAAAAAGCTTGGAGGGTTGGCAGAAGACTTCAAGTGACTTGATGGTATTTTGTTCCTAAGCTGCTGTTAGTGACAGCATGAAATTGTCATGACATTTGCCATGAGTGTGCCCACACACAGACACACATTTGTGTGAGTTTCTTCTAAAAAACCTCTGGAGGCCAGGAGGAGAATTATTGCTCTTCCAAAGAGTAACTGCTTTCATGGCTTGCATAGTCAAAAGGTGGAAATAAATCAGTATTTTATGAGTCCTAGAATAAATTGCTTCAATTTATTTCCTCCCTGAGCATTTGACCAAAGAATGGTGCTAAGTGAGAGCTAATGAATTCACCAGGGAACAAAAACAGAGTAAATACATTTTGTGAAGGATCAATTAGGGGCTACAGTCTCTGTCTCTGTGCCCATTTCCCTCTCTTTCCCACTCGTTTGTGGATTTTATCTCTCTGCAGAGCAAATAGGGTTGGATCACTGCTCCTGAAACTGGTACATGCTTGGCTAATGAGTGAAGCAGGGGAATTATGCACTGTAGTGTCTGTCACTCTTGCAGATTTTTTCCCAGATCTATTGGCATGGATCTGAGCAAGCACATGCATTAATCTATGCCCACTTCACTGAATTATTCCTGTAATTAACTGTGATGTGCCTGTCAAAATAGAGCTGGGAAAGCCATTGAATTTAATAAATGAGGCTTGAGTAGTGCTTTATACCAGAGGTAAAGTTCCCTTCACCAAACTTCAGTTTTTAAGCAGTTTTAATTCAGTTGAAATCAAAACTGTCCAGGTTCCCTCAGTAGCAGCTGGGAATAGGATAGGAGAGCCTCCAGAGAGGGCTGATGCTGAGTTAGCAGTTGGACTTGATGATCTCAGAGGTCTTTTCCAACCTTAATGATTCTATGATTCCACAAAATGGCTTCTTGCATTATCTAAAATCTTCTCTCCCTCCGTGCTCGTTCCAGTTTTTGCTTGGTCCTTGATATCAATGTCTTCTCTGCCATGGGAAAAAGTGCCCAAGTAATTCCTAAATATTTTTGATGACCTTTTTCTGTCAACACTTCTCTAGAGAGAGCAGGAAGCATTGGGAATTCAGCACAAGAACAGCATGATTACAATTCTGCTTTTTCTTCTGGGTGCTTAATGTCAGTATTGTCTTGTATGCATACATATTTAAATGCTACATGCTTCTTTTTAGCAATAGACTGCTGGTGGTTTGAAGTGCCCATAAAACTGCTGGAAAGTGGCAGTGCCAATTAATCTGTTGACAGATTTGTTGTTTAAATATTAATGGGACGTTAAGCAAATGTTGGCTGCTGCACTGAGATCCCTCAGAGTGCCTTCCTCCAAAGAGCTGAGCATTTCCACACACTGAAAATGTCCTGGACACTGCAGGATGGGAAGGTTAGCATACATTTTTCTGTCCCTTTCCCCTCACAGCTCCTAAACACATCATAAATAGCATCTACCCCTGTAAAAAAAAAAAAAAAATAGAAGTCTTCTACAGAACATAATAAACCCCTTATAGCAATAAACAACTGAGTTGTGAGTTTGTAGAGGGTATAGCAGGGAAAGGTTTAGCTCCTGACTGCTTCACCTTGGCAGTGGAATGAGAAATGAAAGTGGGGTGTTGAATTTATCAGTCTGCTCAGTTGGTGATGTGGGAAACCTTGGAAAAGCCTCTGGAGAAGAAGGAAATTTTGGTGCAGGATAAAGATGAGCTTGTGCTGTATCCCCCATGCTGTGTGGGGTGAATTTGGCTTCCTTGGGGCTCCTGGGTGCAGAGTTAGAAACAGGAGGTTGGTGGAAAGCAGGGCTAGCTCAGTCCTGTCCATGAATGAAACCATGGGGTACAAAATAAGAGCATTGATTTCTTTGCTTTGATTTCCCTGGCCAAATACAGGGACCTTAAAGAAGCCCTGGAGCCCCCAGAGGCTGACAGACCATGTGAACTTGGACATCAGACTGGGGCAGCAGCAACATGACAGTAAAGATGCCTCCTGCTCTGCAATTTCAAATTGCTACTTTTCCCATTTTCTTTTTCCATCAAGCTCATTCATGGTTTTGAACAGTTTCTTGTTGTCATTTCATCCTTTTACCTCTTTTATTCCAATGAGTTTCATATCTCTGAACCCATCCATCACATTTCAATTCAGTCTTGCATTGCTGCTGGAAGACTCCCAATTTAATTTCTATTATTTTAACACATTACATAATAATATGAACATAATTTGTTGACTGTTTCAAACTGCACATTTTTTTAAAAAATGAAGGTTGTGATAAAGACTTTGAAAATTTTGAAGTATCCTTACTATAACACTATTTCCCAGCAACCAAAATAATAAAAATTTAATGATTTTGCCACAGGTTCAGTCCTAAATATTGGTCATTCATTTGGGTTGCACATTGCAGTTATTTTTTGCAGCTTTAACAAAATAAGGTAGAAAAAAAGATTTTTTTAAAAAATACTAATTGTAAATAATGACTCAGGAAAACCAGGTTGATAGCAAGAGATCTGCTCTGGATTTCGATTTTTTCAGCATTTATAAGGGTTTTTCACAGTACAGCCATGGCTGGAAGAGAAGAGGTGACTACAGCTTGAAATGAAGTCTCAGATCTCTCAAATCACAGCCAGATGAGAGCATTCAAATCTCCTGGGTCCCTCTTGCTTCCACGGTACAGACATTCCTCTTCATCTGAAAATTCCATTTGTTTTGCTTCCTTTCAAAATAAATAATGAGATCTGGTTTTTGACTTGAGATTAAATGAAAAGGGAGTAAGTAGCCAGTGAGAAAAGGCTCACTAAAATAAGAAAATGTATAGGTGTCTGTGGAATAAAAGCTAATTTACCTCAAAAAAAAAATCCATAATAAGATATTGATTACAGTTTTTTTTACAGGGTGCTGTTGAGTCAGGGACAGCTTCAGTAAATAATACCAAAGATCAAGAATTTTCAGTCTTTGGTTTCACAGAGAAGGGTGATAATTATAGTCTGGGGCAGTTTAAACAGATTAATAACTTTTGTTAGAGAAATATAAGCCATGGGGATGACGTGTTCTTTTCTAGGAAGACGAGATTTGGATATAAAAAAAAAATTAGATTACATAAAACCTCATGTAATTTCCTTTTTTTTTTTTTTAAATTTCCTTTATGTGCTTACCCATATTTTTTCATTTTATTAGTTTCATTTGGTTTTTGCTGTACTCGGATTTTCTGTTGCACAGAGAAGTGTCAAAACAGTGGCAGTTTTGACAAACCCACTGTGAGGTCTTTTGTTGTCAAGCTGTGGATTCCAGCTGCCTCTGGTTATCCCTCTGGTTATGGTTTGTCTCATGTCCTTTCAGTTTGAAGGGAAGCCTGCAAACCTAAACAAATGCAAGGTAAAATCAAACCCCATATTTTCTCTATTAATACAAATATGGTCAGCAGTGTCCCAGGAAGACTGTGCTTGGTTGACTGTAAATTAATATCTCAGGCTCCACACACAGCTCTCTCATGCCCTTTCAGATGCTTTTGAGGATGTCTGGTGGCCTCCAGGTGCTTCTGCAGAAGGTTTGGCAGCACCAGGAGGTTTTGTGCCCCAGCTGTCAGTGCTGGGCAGGCCTGTCCCACACCTCAAAAGGCACAGAGGATTGGAGTGCAAAGGTGGGAGTGCAGACACAGGCAGTGCTCACAGGAGATCATGCCTAGCACATTCAGGATGCTTCCACCTTATGAACACAGTGCAGAGGTAATTTTAAGGCTGCTGCAGCCCTGGGTTTACCAGGTAAGCATGTGTTACCTGCCTGGTGAGTGCAGCACATTAACAAGAGAGGAATTAATAAAGATTCCTAAAGGTGGGTGCTGTGTTTAAAGGGTGCTGGGGACTCTGCTGGGTGCTGGCACACAGCTGCCTGCTGCTGCCTGAACATCAGTACATTGCATTTCTATTCACCTGAGCAATTGATATGCAAATGAGAAGTCTGTTACTGAGCTGGTTTGTAAAGAAGGAGAAGCAAACAATGGGAGGAGAGAAACAACAATGGCTGAAGCAACAATATGAAAAAGCAACAATAGACAAAAAAACCACCTTTAGTTCTCACCATTTGGAGAAGGACTCAAATTCTTACCCCATCATCCCATCAGGGTGGAGACAGTTCTTCACAGAAACATAGAAGGGTTTGGGTTGGAAGGAACCTCAAAGATCACCCAGTTCCAATCCCCTGCCATGGCAGGGACACTTTCCACTATCCCAGCTTGCTCCAAGCCCCATCCAGCCTGGCCTTGGACACTTCCAGGGATGGGGCAGCCACAGCTTCTCTGAGCAACCTGTGCCAGGGCCTCCCCAACCTCACAGTGAATATTTTTTTTCTAATAAGCAATCTAGATCTATTTTCTTCCAGTTTAAAGCCATTTCCCCTTGTCCTGTCACTACATGCTCCTGTAAATAGTCTTTGTTTTCTTCTGAAAAGAAGTTCTGGATCTTAGTCTAGACCTGCTCTTGGATTTGAGAGCCTTGCTGTTCATGTTCTGAGCTGAAAAGGTTCCCCTAATCCTTGGTCCATTGCTAGTTAGTGCAGAACCTGCAAAATATGTTAACATGCACTGAGTTCTTGTTATAACCTCACTAAACTGTTTTTTGTACATTTAACAAAGTTGTTTTTCAATTCTCTGATATCTTTCCTTATTCCACCAGTACAGAATTCTCACTATTTCAAGGGAGAACTTGGCCAGCAAATTCTGTAGCTTCTGTGGAAAAAGAGTGTTATATTACATTTTAATAGCTTCATCCAAAAAGAATTCCTTAATAGTCAGGGGTTTCCTGCCAGGAAAGGAAAAGAAAGATCCTTATTACTTTGGTGCTTTTAATTTTTTAAAATTAATTTTGCAAGGCATTTCTCTTGAGCAAGACCTACTTTCACCAGGCATATCTTGCTTCTGCCTTCTTCTGCAGAGACACTAAAAGCAGCCATATGAGTGTTACAGTGAAATACAATTTTGAAATTTTTTTTTTTTTTCTCAGCATGGAATTCCCCTATTGTTTCTTTCCATATGTATTTTTGATGTTTTGTAGTGCCAAGAGCAGTTAACAAATATGAGGCAAGGATAGTGGATTGCATCTTTTGTGAACAGGGATTTGTGGTCTGGGCTTTGACTTTTGCCAGCTCGATGGACCTCAACATGATTTTCACAGTTGCTCCTGATGGTGGTACCCCATGGCTGGAAACCATCACCACTGGGACAAAACAGGCTCTTTAAACCAGAAAGTTTTGGATTAATGAGAAATCAAACCTATAATAAGTCAAACCACTGAAACAGGTGAATCTTTCTCCAGAGCAAACACCTGAGAAAGCAGAGTGTGGTGCTACTTGTAGCTAATCATCCTACAATGGCAAATACAGATGGTGATTTCCCTGCAGGAAAAGAGAACAGACGGTGCAAACTGACTTTTCGAGCCAAAGCCACAGATGATAAATGTCAAGCACGAAGCAGTTGGGTTAAAAGCAGAACTTAGTTAATGTTAGGTCCTGAGAGCATGAAGAAAAAGCCATGTTTTTCAGGCTGACTCTATCAAGCAGCAACAGAAACATCTTAACCAGGTACACTGACAAGGTTTTGGGAGATCTGCCTTTACAGGATTTGCAAAGTGGGTTCCTTGGGCTGGGCTGGTGAAAGGAGGGTTTGCTGTCTGTGCCTGCCCCAGGGGGATCTGCAGGGCTGCTCATTATTATTAATTTTAGGATCTAAGACTGGACCTGCAGTATTTTTGGAGGGATGCAACTTAATTCATAATGCCAGGACTTGAGCAAAGGTAGGTGTCATGACCTGGAAAAAATGAATAATCTCATTTCCAAGCTGGGAGGACAGTAAAATCTGTGCTAAACAGCAACATCTGATGGGGGTTTTTTTCTGCCTTTTCCTAGTTTGGAGACTGCTTTTCCAAACCCATCAGCAGTCCTAGAAATGGAATAAATGTAGCAGTCCAGACACTGGGTGAAGGGCTGGACTCTCATCCTTGTCACCACCCTTACCCTTCAGAGTGACAGAGAAGCTGCATCATCTCAAAAAGCCTGATGTAATTAAAACATGGGAGAAATTATCTAAATCTTAATTTTGACTGATATGAAACCACTCCACAGATGTCAAGACCCCCTGTTTCATTCTTCTGATCTCTGAACTGGCCAGACATTTTTGCCCACAGGAAGGGCAAACACCTCATCAATGTATACAAACACCCAGTGTGGGGGCATAAAGAAGGTGTAGTCACACTCTTCTCAGTGGTGTCCAGTGACCATGGTGAGAATAAATAGGCATGAAGAGAAATACAGGAAATTCCTATAAATATAAGGAAAAATGTTATTTGTAGGGAAGGTGAGGCAACCACTGATTCTTGTTACCCTGGTCAAAGGCAGCTAGTCTGTACCACTGTTGGCTAAAGCACAGTGACATTTATTACATTTTTTCTGCTTTCATCCTCCTGCAGCCTGGAGATTCTCAGCTTCATCACCAGAAGTGTTAGAGCCCACCTTAATAACAACCTCATTTAATGCTTGATATGGTGCTCAGGGAGCCCTAGAAGCATGAGATTGTTTATTTACAAATTTGCTTTTATAACAAAATTTGACTTTAGTGAGCACTGAACAGCAACAAGGACAGCATAAAGATGGTGATCACCCTAATATTATACATTAGCTCATCAGGATGAATATTATTTTGACAAATACTGGACAAATTAATGGGCATTATACTGTTGTGATTGGAAATGATTATCTGGATTTTTCAGCTGAGTGAAACCTCTGCACATGATAAAAGATGCTTGGCAATAAATATATCATCCCTGAATAAATCAACTGCTGTGCTGTTGAGAGTGATCCTGGATGGGTAGGAGATGAAGTAGGTGGTTCTTCCAGTTTTGGGAACCCAGAGTTCTGTGCCTGCATTTGTTTTCTCAGATTTAGCAGTCCTAGATATAATGCTGTAACATGCTGGAAGTGTTCCCAAAAACATGAAGCTGTGTTGCTTAGGGACATGGTTTAGTGGTGGGCTTGGCAGTGCTGGGTAAATGGCTGGATTCAATCTTAGGGGTCTTTTCCAACCTTTTCCATGATTCTGTGCCATCTGTTTAGGTTAATTTGTTTTTATTTGCCTGTCTCTGGAGGAAGCTGAATTGCCAGTTCAGCAATATCCAAATGTCTCATGGCACTTTTCCTCTCTCCTTTTTGCAAGTTTGATAGAAGACACAGCAGTGCAAAGGCTGGAAGATCCTGTCCAGTCTGTTCTATACACCAATGACAACTTCACATGGTCAGAAGGAACAACTGAAGTTACCTAATTTGGTTTCCCATAGCAGAGAAACCAGGAGTTCTCCTGGAGTTCATGATAATTTGAACAATACCTTGAAATTTAAGGAAACCCATTCCCCCTGCTCAGTAATGGAGAATCTGCTGTGACTTTAATAAGTTTTGGTGCTTCACTACCCTTGCAATTAAAAGCCTTAACTTCATTTCCCTCTGCACTTGCCAACATTAACCTCTGCTTTATTTGATAGACACTTTTCCAACATAGAGGAAACCAAATGATTCTTTGGGTGCCTGGTACAAGCATTTTTAAATTTGTACTCAAGAGTTTTGCTAAACTGAAAGCACCTGTTATACAATCTATTTTCCCTTCATAGAAATTTATAATCTCATTATGGCTCCTTTAACTTTCTTTTGGCTGAACTAAAGAGATTGAGCTCTTTCTGGTTTTCATGCAAAGGTTCATTCTGTGCCATTATATCATATTTTGAACTTTGTATGATTTGCAATGCTCCTTCTTACACTAGGGGCTATTGTAACTAAATGAAAGGGGAATAATCTTAACACACCACCTTAGTCTATTCTGATTTGCACAATCAAGGTCCTTATTAGCCTTTATAAGCTACAGCATGCAGAAATATACTACAGAGAATTGCAAGTTAGACTAAGCATGGTTTATTCCACTGGAAATTAATGACTTTGGTGGCACCACATGTAGCATAAGAAACTATCCTGTAAAACAGTAACTCAACATTTATGAACTGTGGGGAAGGTCTTCAAACAGTCCTAGTGGAAGTCAATGCAGTGTGTCAAAATTATGCTGGCTGAAGAAATATTACCTTTGTTTTGTGTTAATATAAGGAATAATGGTATAAATAGGCTTTTATTTGGTTGGTGCCCCAGCAGATGTGACAAAGGGCAGTGCAGTGGCATTTTAAAAAAAAACCCCTGAAATACCCAATCTTGCCCAACCTTGACTGGCTAAACCCTTCTCATGATAACTCCTCCCAGCAATTTGAGGAGTTTTTATCCCTCTTACATGTTTTTGGTGCTTAATTGCAGGGGTTTGTTATTCTTTTGACAAATGACTCCCTAGTTTGTTAAAATAATTCTCCCTTTTCCCTGCACACTGGCAATGAGAAGAATCTTTCAGCCTCTTCAATGTCTCTAGTCTGATGATCCTGTGTTTTTTTGTGGTATCACAAATTTCTTCATGGTCCTATACCATGGTATCAAATTTATGTCTATATTTTCACTGTCAGCTAAAATAAAATACTTCAGCCTATTCTGGGCTCTGTTGTCTTGATTCTGACAACTTGAGGGACAATGTGCAATATTGGCAGATAAGCTGTGGCTGCCCCATCCCTGGAAGTGTCCAAGGCCAGGTTGGACAGGGCTTGGGGCACCCTGGGATGGTGGAAGGTGTTCCTGCCCATGCCAGGGGGTTGGAACTGGATGATCTTTAAGGTTCCTTTCATTCTGTGGTTCTGTGCTTCTGAATTTGCTTTTCCAGAGGGATTTGAAATGAGATTAGACAACATTTTTTCAGCTCATTAAGGTTTCACAATTGCAACTGGCAAATGCCATGAACATGGAGTGATGACAGGATCTACAACCCAAAAAGCAGTGCAAACAAGAGGCTCTAACAGTCCTGACATGGTGGGATTGCATTTTACACAGGAGTATTGGCACAGCAGGAGCAACCAGCACAAATCACTGCACAGCCAGGCAGAGCAAGTAACAACCCCACAGCTCTCCAGGCTCATTTCTGCACATTAAACTCACCACTCTCTGTCACAAACACATGAATAATGCATTGGTTCAGCAACAAAGTTGGCAAGCTGAGGCTCATCAGGATTGTATTTCTTTCTTGCCTCCTTCACAGAGATCAGAAGCATCAAAGGAAGTTTTGTGGGAGGTACTGACAGAAATAGTGGGCAGAAATGATTTGCTCTTGCCAAATCACTGCCAGGATCTGGTGTGAAAAATCCAGGGACATAATAAGCCACCCAGGGAATTTAGATATCCAAAGGAACATGGTTCCCTGGATGGGAACCCTTTTAGGAAAGACCTTTACCTCCTTGCTTCTCAATCAAGGCTAACCCCTGTAAAATTTATATGATCTGAATTCATGTCTTTCCCTTTCTGTGTCTTCCAGACTATGAGAGAAAAGAGAGCTGGAAGGCCCTAAGAAAATGCACAGGATCAACTGTTCTGTATTATTCTGTGATGGATGTTTGGACTGTTTTTGAGAACATGAAATGTTTTTGGGCATGTAGAGACAATGGCCCATTTCTGTGCTGTCTATCCTATGCTCCTTTCAATAAGGGGGCTTTTTGTGGGGCATTGTTTCTTATTTGTTTGTGGGTTTCCTAAATTATTTTTTCCCCAGTGCCAAGCCTAAATTCCCTTATTTCAGACCAAACCCTTATTTCCCACCTAAGTCAGAATGCAGAGTGATAAATTCTGCCTCTTTCATTTCTCCTTCTTTGACAGAAAGGTCAGTTCCTGTTTTCCTCTCCTGCATGTCAGGTTTCCTAAAGCACTGATCACTATTGCTAGAGCAGAAACATAATATCTTCTTTTTTTCCCTTCTTCTCCTTCCTTTGTCCTGCCCTGCCCCCAGTATTCTGATGCTCTTAAATCTTACACTAAGCAGTAAGAAATTTTGGTAGACTTTACACCCCATTTTATTGGCCCAGGTTTGCAGATGGATTATGGAGCTGAATCCCACCCTTGGACAGCAAAAGTCTTTAAAATTTATGTATGGAATATACTTTTGCTGTAAAATGTCAAATTTTTTTTTGAAAACTGATGATTTTGACAATATTTTGTTCTCAAAGTATGAAAAATTGATCATCCTAGAAATAATTCAGCAGCTCGATTTCTGATTTTAGAAAAGCTTGAGCATTGCTATTCCTGGTTTTAATTTTCTTACCCAGTCCTGTGTGACTGCTCTTGTAACCTGATGGCTTTAGCAGGGTCTGATTACATGGAGCTCTTTCCTGAGCATGGGTTCCTTACCTGGGACTTGGGTTCCTGACCTAAATGTGGCCTCCTGATGGCATTACATGAACAGGAATCAATCATCCAGATAAACTGCTCACAGATTTCTGATACATAAAAATTGCTCAGTTCTGCAATTACCAGTAAGGAAGCTTGGGACAACTGGTCACTGAGAGATCAGATTGTCAGAGATAACCAGACTAACTCCTAATTACCACTACAGTTAGAGTGCCAAGTGCATGTTTAGAATAGGCAATGGATGCTAATTTCTTTTAACATTTTTAATTTAGGAAACATAAACAAACCCTAATTTTAAAAGACAATTTTTCTCTCTTTATACATGTATGTTGAATTTCAGTAGTGAAATGAGCTAGAAATATTCCAATGCATCAAAACAAAATGAAATGCCTTGATTGAGCTGAAACAATTAAGGAATGTTTCAGGCAATTAAATTTTGTGAGAAATGTCAAAAATTGGCTTTGTTTCATTTCAGTAAAACAAATCTCTTCTGAAGAATGTCATAATTTCCACAAAATGGAATTCAAAAGTTTCTATGAGCTTCACATTTATTGTTATTGGGTTTCAGACTCCTGTGAAAACAACTTGACATGTTTTTCCAATAGAGTAACTGTGAAATAAACAATTTTCTTTCAAGTTGTGATTAGGCTGGCTTGTGCTTGAACTTGTCTGATGGCTATTTCCCTTTCCCCCCTTTATTTTTAATTATATTTATTGTTGTTTTTTAAATTAGTCTTTGAGCTTGGAGCATCTGCTCTCCTTGGGCGTGCACAGACAATTTGTGGGTCTTCACTGATGCTAAATGGAGACTCCAGGAGATATGGAAATTCCACAGGCATGAGTGCAGAAAGGTGACATGATTCAGGCAGAGAGGAAGGGATGTGAAAGCCTTGAAATGTGGATGCTCATCCTGACTTCACCATTGCTCCCATTTGGGACAAGCCACTGTCCCTTTTAATCACTTTTGGCCTGTGGTTTCCCAGCATCTCTCTGCTCTTTAATTGTAAATCCAAATTGAAGAGAATCTTTCTCTTGCAAAAAATACACACCTCCCAGCACTATCTTTTTTTTTTTTTTTTAATCTGAATCTCATACAGAAAATAAATTTCCTTGTGTCTTTACATTCTGATGAATGTCAATAATATGGTGCGTTAGAGAAATATCATAACTATACTTTATAACTGAGCTAGTATTTATTAAAAAAAAGCAAAGTTTGAATCTTCTGATAACTGTTAATCTTTGTTCCTCCTGTGAGTAAAAAGTTCTTTACACAAGGACAAAGAAATTTTTGCCACTAAGTGTTAATCACTTATGCTGTAAGAAAACAATCACCTCTGGATTTTCAATAAACTGCCTCAAGGTTAGAAGCAAAATTAAGCTCAGGGTATGCTGAAAAAGAAATTCCCCACATCCCTTAATGTCAAAGAGAACAAGGCAGAGCAGTCTCCTGCAGAAAATGTAATAAAGTTAATGCTTGGATAAATATTTGTAGCAGTTTCTGAAGTAGCAACAAGATTTTAAGGAACTACCAGTAAATGCTGTTGCACAAGTATTTTGCAGATGCAAAGAGTAAGATGTTTGGTGGGGAATTTGTTCCAAAAATAGGTAATTGAGATAAATATCCTTGAACTGAAATTGCTACAAAAATCTTGTTCTCCAGAAATGTATTTAAGAATATGCTTTGCTCTGAGCACATAAGCACTGGCACTGAAGTCACCGAAAACAACCTCAAGGCCACGCCAAACTGAGCTGAATTGAATTTCTTCTCTGTTTTATAACGTGGTTATTAAGCAGTTAACACTGCTATTGCTGTAGCTTCTCTTTTGCCAAGATGGACTAATAAACATGACATTTTTAATGTATAATTTGCATAATGCTTCTGTTAATTTGTTATTTTCATTATGGCAACAGAATGAAAACGACATATTACGCCCATAAAAAATATACAGCAGTGCTAATCCCTGTAGTCATTACACTGTTAACTGAATTGCATCTTTTGCCTGGTCATTATTGTTATTTATAAAGCTTCTTGATAAGGGCTGAGTGCAAGGCAATGGGAAAGTCTCCTGATTTATCAAGTAAAGAATAAAATACTAAAATGAAGGAGAAAGCCAAGAGGGAGGGGAATTGGGACCCAAACCACAAACTGACGAATGTGCTTTGGTGCAGAGCTAGAAATGAACCTGTCTAGAAGGGAGATTTTTTGGAAACAACTGTTTTCTCTCTGGATCTGCCTCTACTAAATTTAACCCCTCACTGCCTCAGGTGTCTCACATACATATGGCAAAGCATAAGCCTTTGTCCCATGACACACCAGCGCACTGTGAGCATTTACAGGGAGTAAGGATCCATTTTTATGTGCAGAGAACTGTGGAGGAAGCTGGCATAAAGCTTATGGTGTTGTCCTACAAGTATCTAAGATGCTCAAAGATGAACACTTTGCTGGTGGAGACGGGCTGAGAGCTGGGGATGTTCAGCCTGGAGAAGAGAAGGCTCCAGGGAGTCCTCATCACCTTCCATGTTGTAGTGTGTTTTTATATTTTGTAATACTTTGTAATAGTTTCTTGTATCCCTTTAGTTTTCCTAAGTAGTCTACCCCAAACTGTACCCCTTCCCTATACCTGTGTTATCATTCTCCTGGGTTGAGATCATCCCCAAACCCCCCACCTTGACCCTCTGTCAATCACTCAGCATCCCATCCTCTCTATCCAGAACCTTCAGCCAAATCCGTCGTGTGATGAGCTGGAGGCCAAGAGTCAACCCCCCAAGAAGTATCCTATACGTTGCCCAAAATGTCCATTCCTTAAGATCCCATCCCTTTAGCACCCTTATAGGTCAACAAACCTTATCTACTTTTTGTTTCCACCTCCCTTTAAATGTGACCTTGCCATACCTCCCTGTGCTCTGAGCAGGAGCCCCCTGAGGTTGCAGGAGTCCCTGGGGAGCTCTGGATAAACCTTGGAATTGCCCCTGCTGAGAGTCGGCCTTTTCCTCTGCCACTGTCTCCAGTGTCTCTCCTGCTGCAAAGGCACTGGCCTGGCTGCCATCAGTGCCCTGGGGGCACAGAGAGTGTCCCCCCTCTGAGTGTCCTCAGAGTGTCCCCCCGCTGTCGGACCCATCGGGGGAGCCCCCCCG
>VZRH01006683.1:0-43538 GCA_013397555.1 Urocynchramus pylzowi | reverse complement strand
GGGCTCTCCGGGGGCCCTGAGAGGCTCACAGGGAGACCCAAAGACACTTCCAGTGCCCAAAGGGGGCTTCACAGGAATTCTGGAGAGGGAGATTTTCCAAGGGCAAGCAGTGGTAGGACATGAATAATCACTGCCTGCATTTGGTGGACAGAAACTGAGGCACAATAAAACCTAAATTGAGTAGAATACCCAGTGAGTAAAAATGGCAAAATGGCAGAAGCGAGTGGCAGTTGGTCCTCAGGAGTATTAAAAGAAAAGTTAATTGAAGGATGGGGTCACTTGCCATGATGTTAAGCAAGAGGATTCATTGCCAGGATTTAAAATGAAAAGCTGATAGAAGAGGTATGATCTAGCATAGGAAAATATTATAACACTACAAAAGACATTACAGCAGCATTCCAATACCTAAAGGGGGCTTCCACAAAGGCTAGAGAGGATCTTTTTCCAATGGCATGGATGGAAAGGACAAGGGCAAATGGCCTTAAAATGAAGGAGGACAGGTTTAGATTAGATACTAGGGAAGAAATATTTGTTATGAGGATGGGAGGCCCTGACACAGGTTGCCTAGAGAAGCTGTGGCTGTCCCATCCCTGGAAGTGTTTAAGGTCAGGCTGGATGGGTTTTGGAGCAACCTGGGATAGTGGAAGGTGTCCCTGTCCATTGCAGGGGGTTTGGAACTAAATGATGATGAAGGTTCCCTCCAACCCAGACCATTCCATGATCCTATGATACAGTCTAGAAGTTGAAAGAAGAGAGGGAATTGTTATCCTGCTCTCATGATCCTCATGAGCACATCATGAAGCAAGAAGTGTTAATGCAACAAAGGAGTTTTGGATTAGACACTGGCAAAGAAAGTTCTGACACTGAAAGTTAAAAACTGCTGGAGCAAATTGCCTAAGTTAAATAAGGACTCTGTCCCACAAGGATTTATAAAAGTGATTGGTGAATATCTGGGAGGAATGACCTAGGGACAGGAAACTAGGCGAGCACATGCGTTCTTGGTGTCCTGCCAGCCCCAATTTTTGATAATTAAGTGTGAAATTATCACTACCAATGCCTAGACAGACAGATAGAGGGGGCTACAAGTGACCCTCTTCTTCCTGACTCCCTTTCTAACTTCTTTTGGCTCCTTAGTGCCAAATTTAAAGTGCCATTAAAATTTAGTGCCATTAAAAGATTTTCTATTTGCTGTTTTGTAACGCACACCACTCTTTCTCCCTCTCTCTCCCTTTGTAATTCATCCATCACCACTGTATCTATCTAAATATTCCTCATCTACAAACATCATGCATGATTAGATATCCCTTATAACCTCCTCTGGCTCCTCTCTGCCCTGCCCACATTCACACAGTGCCTTCTGAATAGTGCCATCAGTTACTGAATATTCACAGCAGTGCTGCTGTCTGAGGTAACAATTTTATTTTCTCCTGCACAGCATCACAGCTGACTTACAGCCCTTTCTCAGAGGGAAAGCAAAGCTGAGCCATTCTCTCATCTCATTCTCAAATGTAAAGTAGTTAAGAGTTATAGGAAGCTATTTCTTTATTGCTTTTGTGCTCCTGTCCCTTTAGCCACCTACACAGCTGCCAGATGATTTAAGACTGTGACAGACAAGAGAACATAAATCTTGCTGCAGAGATGTGAGAGGCATCCACCTGCTGCCAGGGACTGTCAGACTGTCAGGGCAGGAGGACGCAGAAGGATGCAGATATCTGGATTTTGGTCACTGAGCTCAGCCTGAGGTGTGACTGAAGTGCCCACAAAAGTGCAGTGACATGATAAACCTGGCTGGGCTGGATGTGTCTTGTGGCCTGATGGTGCTGCTCAGCTGAGGAGCAGTAGCTTCCAGTAAGGGAGCTTAGCTGACATCTCTGCTTGTGCCTGACGAGGTCAGGGCACTGGCCACTGTCATAATGATCCCCTGGATTTGTCACGTGGTGATGGCCTTGAAGGTGATAACACCACAAATTTCTTTAGCAAAAATGTATCAGAGGTCTCAGAGACAGGAAGAGTTGAGATAATGTTTGAGGAGACAGAGATAGCAGGAAGGACTTCTGTAGTGTATTGTGATGGATAATGTCAGTTTTATATGTCTGAGTTTATGTTTCTTGAAAATGGGATGTCAGATGGTCTGTCAGGAACAAGAAGAGCCTGTTCTTTCCTTTGGATGAACCCACTCTTGACAGGCAGCAGTTGAACACACAGTGGAACAGGTCTGTAAATCCCAGCACAGAATTGAAGACCTGTGGAAGTGCAGACTCCACAGACACCACGAGATGACCAGGAGGCTGGGGCAGATCTCAGGGAGGACAAGAGCTTGCTGAGGGAAGAGATGAGTGGGAAGGGTTTACTGCTGCTCAGAAATTCTCTGAGTTAATTAAAGGGCATGCAAGGATGCAGTGGGCAAATGAGTGCTGGGTGGAAATGTTTACCAGGATTTTCTGTCTGACAAAGATAAAATGCTCTTTCACAACAGTCGTGCCACTACCCAGGATAGAGCCCTATTACTGTGGAGGTGGCTGGGCAATTTGTGGACATCTGCAAGGAATTGAGTCACCTCAGCATAACAAGTTATTTCTCATTAGCTGAACACTGCTAATGACTGGATGCATGAGCCTTATGTGTAGTGAGTGCAGAGTGAAAAGTTTTGGCTCAAACAGCTTCCAAATACTTCTCTCACTTCTTAGAGCTGGGCAGGAGAAATGTCTTTTTATTTGATGATATTGGCTTAGAAGATTGCTCTTCTCCAGAAACCTTTGGGATTGGCTTTAAACAGTTCTGATGGCAACTGCATCAGCAGTGCTCCCTGTATCCCAGAGCCTTGACCTGGGCTGTGGGAGTTATAGAGCACATGGCATGAACTGGGGGATGGATGGCACACTGGATAATGCTGGTGGGAAGGACAATGGCTTGTAGTCCTATTAACCTATTCCCTTTGCTTTTCCTTAGGTTGATGGATCTTTAGAAGGGTAAAATCCCTTCCCTTGAACTGCTGGCAGTGTTCTTCCCAACGTTGCCTGGAATATTGTTGACCATCATGGCTACAAGGGCACATTCCTATCAGGATTGTGGTCAGTTTGTTGTTTACCAGCATGCCCAGGTCATTCTAGACAGAGCTTTCTAGAGGATGGCACCCAGCCTGTGCTGTTAATGGGGTCAATTAACATGGGGTTAATCTCCCCCATGTGCAGAATATTCCTTATTTCTGTTGATCCATTCCCACAGATTGTCAAGATCCCCCTCACTGTCAGCACACCCCTCTGGGGTAACAACCACTCCTCCAGCTCTGTATTATCTGCAAACCTGCTGTGGGTCCATCCTGCCCCACCATCCATGCCATTAACAGGGTTGTTAAAGTCTCTTGTCCCAGTATTGATCCTTGGCAGACAATCTCGTGGGCTGGCTTCCAGCTGGATTCCACGACACTGATCACAACCTTTGTGCCCTACATTTTCACTTGCTTTTCAGTCTACCTCAGTGTCCACTTATGTAGTCCATACTTCACCCCTGTGTCCAGAAGGATTTTATGAGAGACAGTGTTAATTACTGTTTTCAGTAATTCAGTAATTTTCCCTGTCTTGTACACTTAAAAATGGAATATTGAGAGTTCCCAAATATTGCATCTGCAGAGAGGGGGAACTTGCTTTACCTGCACAGTGCCAACATAAGAGCATTAGTATAAGTGCCACGACCACTGTGAATTGTGGTTCTGGGGGTATGAATCTACATTCAAACACTAATTACATCCACAGCTGCTGTGATTCTTTTGCTTAGTGCAAGTGACATCCCATGCTGACATGATTAAACTTGTTCATTTTTTTCAGACATGTTCACACTGCAAAATGCCTGAACTGGCCCTAAAAGAGGCCTGAAACAAGTTTAAGTTCCCAAACAAGTCTTTACATGGCACTACCCAGCCTGGTGTCAGCAAACCCTCGTGAAGAACAATGATGATGGCATTTTCTCCTGCCACCAGCACTGGAGCTGACCAGCAAGGCAGTGTTGTCTGCACAACAAAGTGATGGTAAATGCACCACTGTGCTCCTACTGACATCCCAGTCAAGGGATCATCCCTTATGCAAGGAGGAGGCACTGATATGTTCAGAATATAACATCCTCCTCTTCAGAGACGGTTTAATATAATTATTTTGAGAACTAAAGGAAATAAAATAAAGTTTCCGAGATAATTTTCAGGAGGAATTGAGGAAGAAGGGACAAGACAGCCTCAGCACGTAACTGGGAAAGTCTGGAAGATGTTTGAGGTTGGTTAGGAATCAGATCCAAAGCAATTCTGAAAAGGAAAAATGCCAGCTTAGCTGTGTTGTGTATCCCAGAACCACCTCCCCTCTGAGTAACTTGATATATGTACTCTTCTTTAATTGGTTTAGATGGCCTTTGCTCCTTCTTTTCCTAAGCTGAGGTTCATGTGTTGCAAAAGCTGGTTGTGTTTCCTTTGCTCATTACATCGACTACTGAGTTGGAAGAATTAATTAGTTGATTACGATAAAATCTAATTACTGTTTGCAGTTGGATTAATTAACCAAATTCTAAGAGATCCCTTCTACTCCCTAGCTGTTCCAGTGTAAGCAAGAAGATACATCCTAAGGGATAATGACTTGGTAAATACTTAATAAGCAGCATCTGCAATAGACATATTTGCAAAACTCAAACGTTGGAATTCAGCCCTTGGATGTACTTTGAAAGCTTGTCATTGAGCAGGACAAAGGGAAGGATGGAACAGATATTCACACAATGAAAATGCACAACTGATGTGCAAGACCCTGTGGTTGAGGCCTAGTTTTGTTGTGTGAAAGGAGACCTGCTCTGAAAAATATGTTTGTGCAAAACCCCAAAACAACCAAAAAAAATGAGACAGGAAGAAGTGTGGTGTCATTGCTGCCCACTGCTGGCACAGAGACTCTGCAGGTCTGACATAAACAGAAAGAAGGGCTCTGTAGATGCCTGGAGCAAACTTCATAAAAAATGCATTTACATTTTCACCAGTCTCTATCAGCCACATCATTGTCAATCCATCTTTTGTGCTGGCAGGTTGGACTGGGAAACGTGGTTGTGGGGATGGGAATGTGCTGTTTTCTGACAGCCCACCCTGCATGGTGTTGACCCCCAGGAAAAGAGTTTTGTCCTTTTGCTGTAAGGCCTTGAGTGCCCTCAGGACTCAGGGTTAGTTTTGGGGTAAGTTTACAGATGTCCCCTGCCTATTTTCAGATATTTTCAGTGTACAGCTCTTCAGTGAGCTCACTGCTTTTGACTTGGTGAAGATAAAAGTGTGTGTCTAGATGGAAATTCATCTGAAGTAGGTCAGATACCTACCTCAGGATGAGATGATGGGCACTCTGGAGAGACCTGCCCCTCTACTTTGACTACAAAAGGACTTCAACTCACATACAGAAAATCTGATTTAACAGAATCACAGAGGGGTTTGGGGTGGAAAGGACCTTAAAGATCATCTCCTGCTTCATCTGTCCCATCCTGGTGTCTGCAGAAGGCATGTAGCTGTATGCAAGCTAGATACTAAGAGTGTTAATAGGCCAAGAAAAGAAAAACAAGGAATAGGATGCTTGGACATCCTCACACAAGCCCTGTTTTAGTCATGGCTCATAATCTGAAGACTGATCATGTTTTCAAATAGCACAAAATGTGAATTATATTTGGAGGAATATTAATTGTGGTCATGCCAGGCCTAATGGCTTTTGTCTATGTGTGGTGTGAGAACATGGTATGTGGCAAATTGGTCAATACATTGTAAGACACACAGCAGTACACAAACCTCTTCTACACCAGTAACTGAACCAGCACAAGGAAATGCTCTCAGACACTGGCACTTGCTTTGCCTGGGTGATGGAGCCATCTCTCCAAGAGTTTCTAATGCAGTTAGGATGGCCAATGATCATCTGGCCCAGGCAGCTGGATGTGGCCACCACAGAATCACAGAACACCTTGGGTTCAAAGGGACCTTCAAGGCCATCGAGTTCCAACCCTTCTGCCTTGGGCAGGGACACCTTCCACGAGACCAGGCTGTTCAGGGCTCCATCCAGCCTGGCCTTGAACACTTCCAGGGATGGGCCAGTCACAGCTTCTCTGGGAAACCTGTGCCAGGGCCTCACCATCCTTGGACTACTGAGTTTCTTTGTAATATTTAATCTAAGGCTGCTTTCTACAAGTATGAAGCCATTACCCCCAGTTCTGTCACTCCAGGCCCTTGTAAAAAGTCCCTCTCCATCTTTGTAGGTTCCTTCAGGTACTATAAGGTCAAAACTCACTCACACCAAAGCCTTCTCTTCTCTAGGGTGAACCACCTTAATTTTCTCAGCCTTTCCTTGCAGGAGATGTGCTCCATCCCTCTGATCATCTTGGTGGCCTCCTCTGGAGTCACTCTCTACAGTTCCATGTCCTTCCTGTTCTGGAGATTCCAGAGCTGCGGGCAGCTCTGCAGATGGGATCTCACCAGAGTGGAGCTAAAACTATTCCAATTCAAAGCACAAATTGTCCATGTTGAGAATAGCTGAATGGTTCTTTCACTGTGCAGTTCTTTTTATAAAATCAACCCAAACAATTTCAGCTCAGGAGTACAAAAATTCAAAGCTGTCCTACAGATGTCTGGCGAGTTGACTTCCTGTCTGGTTGATTTTCTTTATTGTCTCATTGCAATCTGTGTGAAAACCTCCCAGCAGCACATTGTGGATAAACATGTAGTGAATTGGATAATGCTACAGATTATAGGATGTGCAGTAAAGTGGAGGGACAGAGCAGACCACAGCTGGAAGTAAAGATGAAGGATTTTGTTGTGTTAGGTGATGGCTGTGAGTCACCACACAGCTGCATGCAAAATGCAGGGAAGAGGCAGCAGCTTTGGGGCAAGCTGGATGCAAATATCTGCCAGGAAGTAGGAAAGCATGAGAGAAACTGTAGAATGGTGCTTTGTGAGGCTAATCTAAATCCTACATAAATTCAATATAAATACTTAATTGGAAAGGTTATTGTCTTTCACAGATGTGTGATCTGAGACTCTGAGAGGTCAGGGATTAGTCCAAAGTCACCCAATGAGTCAGTAGATGAACTAGGAGTGTCTAGAAGTGAAACTATGGTCCCAATGAAAAAAAAAAAAATTCCAGCCTTCAGTGGAACCAAGTCTTTTTCCTTGATACCTCTCCTAGCTTCTGCTCCTATATGCTGCTTGTCAGACATTTCCTAAATTGCTCAGTTTGGAAAAATCCTACAGGGAGCATTGACACAATTCATCATTCAGATGAAGAAGGTTGATTAAATAGAGGAGATAGATGTATAATATTTGAAGTAAGTAGTGCCAACAAAAGCTTCATATAAAGACTAATCTATCCCCCTGAATCCAAAATCCATCAGTAATGAATTCTGGAGTGCCTGCAGCACCACATTCAAAGCTGAGCCTTGTATCAAGCTGTAAATTCAACCCACCTTGGTCTTCTGATATAGATATATAACTTATGCAATTTCTTTAATTTGATTTTATGCCATGTTTTGTGGGGTAAATATGAAGTTTTCCAAAGGAAATTCAAATCATTGACAATATGGTGGAGGAGCATGGGATGCAAAGCCTGTTGGTGTAATAATGGCTGACATCTGGCAGACACTTTCACTGAGCTGAGATGAAGCCCAGATCAGAGATCTTTCTGAAAGCTGCACTTTAGGTGGGTGAGGGAGCTGGAGGGACTCAGCCTGGAGAAAAGGAGGCTCAAGGGAAGCCTTTGTGCTCTCTACAACTCCCTGACAGGAGGCTGCAGCCAGGTGGGGGTTGGTCTCTTCTCCCAGACAAGAAGAGGAAATGGTCTCAAATTGCACCAGGGGAAAGCCAGATTGGACATCAGGAAGAATTTTTTCACTGAAAGGGTGGTCAAGCATTGGAAGGGGCTTCCCAGGGAGGTGGTGGAGTCACCATGACTGTAGGTGTTCAAGAAACAACTGGATGTGACACTGCTCTGGTCCAGTTGACAAAGTGGTGCTCAGTCAAAGGTTGGACTTGATAATCTTGGAGATTTTTACTGAACTTAATGATTCTGTGATTCTACCAGGGTGAGATGGTCACAGTGGCCATTGCTGTCCTGGAAAATACCTCCTGTATATCAAGACCTACAACCTGCTTTGCCTCTGTGGCTGATTTCACAGCAGCTTCAAATCAGGACCATTCAAATCAATTTGAATGAGACCAAGGCAGAGAGGATTATGCTCTGCATCTGAGTAATTTGCTCTGTTAATTTCTCCCAGCAGTAGAAGATTGCTCAAGCATTTTGGAAGCAAACAGGCTGCAATTCAGGCCATTGAAAAACTTCCAGTGTCATTGTTTTGTTTGATTGGTCATTTATGTATATTTACAACCAGGGAGGCTTCACAGATGATTATAGCTCTGAATGAAATACTGACAAGAACAGCTAATATATAGGATAGTTTAATTTCTTTTCTGTTCAAGATCCTACAAAACTACAAAAAGCATTTTTCCTAAACTGAAAACCAAAATATTTTCAATCATATACACACACACAAAAAATTTAGTAAAAGAAAATGGTACCCAATGTGTAGTGTTCTGGTTGAATAAAGAAGAGAAAAGCAGACACAGCATTTCTGATAAAGAACCTGAATTTCTAGAACAGCTGAAAAGAAGAAAAGAACACTTTAATAAGAAATTATTTTTGTTCTTTTATTATACAAAAGAGATTAGAAGGAAGGAATGAAGTACTGACATTTTGTATTTTAATTTTGTTAAATGTTTTCAGTCAGAACAGAACTTCAGAGATTACTTTCTATCTCTCTTGTTTGCAGTGTGAATTTCTGTCTTACTGTTAATTCTTTGAAGATTCCTTCCTTCAGCAAACACACATTTCACTGTCAATAAACAGCAGCCTTTCATGGAAACAGAATATCCTAGTTGGAAGGGATCCACAAGGATTGCCAGGTACAACTCCTACTTTCACACCTATGCTTTTAGTATTTAGTCCATTTTAATCATATAGAACAAGGATATGCTTGTCTACCATGCCCAGGGAAATTGTATCTAGTCTAGTTTAAGTAATGTCCACAATGTAATTCTGAGCACAGATCCCAGATGTCTTACACATCCTTATGCTGGGTTTCTTAGACATCTCCAAGGCAGGAGAATTCAGGCTTGACTGTGCTGTTGGGACTCAGTGCAAATCTTTCTTGTAGGGGAATTCTTGGTTTCTGCTGCCAAGAATTCACCAGTGATATCAGCAGCTGTCTATGGCTTGGCTCAGTTTAGTGCCATGGCAGGGGATTGGAACTGGGTGATCTTTCATGTCCCTTCCAACCCAAAACATTCTATAATGATTCTATGATTCCATGACTTTTTGTTGGACACTCTATCTATGCTGATGGGTCTGCCACCAGAATGAATTAGAATTCCTCCAATACCTTAGGGGAAGCAGGAGCCACTCCAGACATGATCTCCCACTCCTGGATAGCAGTGACCCAGGTCTTTCTGAGCTTATAGGGTAATTGTCATCCTAAAGGATTTGATGGTTAAAAATTAACTTTTCTCAAGCTGATTCTCAGTGAATCTTAGGGAGTAAGCACCATCAGGAAGTGTTGCCTGTAAATAACAGAACCATAGAATGGTTTGGGTTGGAAGGAACCTTAAAGCTCATCCAGTTCCAACCCCCTGACATGGCAGGGACACCTTCCCCTATCCCAGCTTGCTCCAAGCCCCATCCAACCTGGCCTTGAACACTTCCAGGGATGGGACATCCACAGCTTCTCTGGGCAGCCTGTGCCAGGGTCTCACTACACTCACAGTAAAGAATTTCTTCCTAATATGTGATCTAACTCTGTCCTACTTCAGCTTAAGGCCATTCCTTCTTGTCCTTTCACTACATGCCCCAGTGAAAAGTCCCTAATAATCAGAAGCACCCCAGAGCACATAATTTTCCTCCCCCAGGTCTGACAACATGTCCTCCTTCTTACCTTCCTTGCAATCCTATGCTTGGAATCACAGAATTTCACCCAGCAAGAGGCAGATATTGAAACCCAAACCCTTGCAGGTGTCTCTCTTTTTATTTTTTTTAATAACACTGTTTTCTATTTGGGAATTTTGACCTTTATTTTATTCTGGAAATTGCCATATTCTGTAAGCAGCTACTGACACAGAGGTAGATTCTGGGAGATTTTAATTTTGCTTGAATGAAAAGTGTATCTCAGCTGGTAGTGGTAGCTTTCAGGGCAGGAAAGAGATTGTATCATAACTGTAGGGAAAAAAAGCCAAGGCATAATTTGTATGGATCTATATCTGACACCTTCCAAAACAAAAATACAACAGAATCATGATCAATAATTGCTAATTTCAGGTGAGTCCTGGCTAGAAGTGCTTTTGTGAAGCACTTCACAAGACTCACAGGATATTAATGACATTTTTTGTTCTGTGACTCTTTTGAAAATAAACCATTTGATAAAAGAGAAACTCATCTGCATTGCAGGGCTCTCCCTTCTTCCCCTTTTCTGCTTTGGTTCTTTGCCACTGGCAGCCAGACACTTAAACCCATTAATGACCTTGAATGGACACATTGCTGTGTGTGACATTGATGCTACCCAAAACCTGAGCTCGTTGTCCATGTTTGACAGAGATTTTGGGTGATATTTATCTCCTCCTGAGCATCCACTGGCCTTTTATCCCTCCTGAATAAATCCAAGCATCAGGCCCAGGGGTCTTTCCCTCAACACATGTGCTTGTACATATGAAATTGCAAACACTGAGCATCCAGCATAATCCATTAATAACCTTGGCTGGGTCTTCCAGCTCTTGTTGTAGCACAGAAAAGGAGGGAAAATCACAAATGTTTGGCCAAACAGCCAAATGAACATTGGTAAAGAAAACCATGACTGAGAAGGAGAAGGATGGATTGGAATAAAGGATTGGTTCCATTATAGAAGAGAATACAGGTCTCTACACTCTGACTAGAACAAAAAGATTTCATTTATTCCTCAGGAAAAAAAAAATATTGAGGAGAATAACAAAGAAAATGAGCACCTGTGGAAGCAATACTTGCTCTATCCATCACTGCCCATTTTTAGCCACAGGTAATCCAATAACTGGAGAAATGGTTCAGGTGTCAGTAGTGCCTTGAGAGAGGATTAGGGCTGTGCACCAGCTGCCAAGAGTTAGCTGCTGATATTTTAATTCCTTCTGGCTGGTCAATGAAATATTGGTCTCTCAGATGAACTGAAGTGCAGGAGGATGGCCAGTGCTCCTTAAATTAGCAGAGAAGGGCCTAGGAGGGATCACAAGGATTCAGAGGAGTTTGTGAAATATTGAGAAAGGTAATATTGGGTGAAACCTGCTCCTTCCTTCATGGCAAGGCAGTGAGCCACCAAAGTGCTGGCTATGTAATTGCTGGTAAAACCTCACCTTTTTAAAGGAGGGTTGTTTCCAGCTAGAGCTCTTACAGGCACTTCTCAGAGCCCACTCTAAGGAGCAAAGCTGCTGTTTATGTAGGTAAAGAAATAATGACAGAGGGGAAGGTTTCAGCAGCTGTGGAGTGGGAGATCTCTGGAAGTGTCTCCTATCCTTGATTTCCCTAAGTTGCATCAGTGAGCTTTGTGCACAACAATCAGTGAAGCCCTGCTTTGTGTGGCACAACTGGGGATGGGGAAACAATTAACAGCCAGCATTGTGACTGATGGCAGGGTACAGCCTCCCACCTGTGGGTGCTTCTGGTCATCTTCCTTATGCCTCAGGGAAGTCCTGTAGGGAATTCAAAACACTGTTTTTGAAATAAAAATACTTCAGTTACCTTAATGAGAATTAAATTTTATTAAGCATTTAGAGAAGCTGAATCAAAGAGAGTTTCAAGGCTCATCTTGCTGTGGAAAACACAAGACCCTGCATGGACTGGGGTGAAGATTGTGCCCTTGTACCCATACAGGAGCTGGTGGTACTGAACTACTGTCCCCTGATCCTGGAACATGATTTTTCCCATGGCAGCAAGCTGAGAGACGAGCACAAAGAAATGACTATGTCCTGATGGAAATTTTGCCTTGATTAAAAAAAGACTTCATCAGAAATATTAGTCCTAGCCAAATGTATTGTCCAGTCATCATAGGATATCCTACAGCATCCTGCTACTCCTGAATCTGCACTTCAGGCTGGTTTTCTAAGGGAAAATATGAATTTTTGGTCCATTGTGTGTGTAATATTTCCATATAACATATAGTATGCAATAAATTGCCAGCAGCAGTGGCAAAAGAGAGAGAAGACAAATGTTATTTATGGATGGGATGCAACAATTTCAATTGAAATTCAAAAAGAGATGCTGTTCAGGAAGAAATTCCCTGCCATTAAATATTATTTGGGCAGCTCCATCAGTCAGCTTCCTCCTCCTTCATCTTGCCTGTAATATTATTTGCATGATGGTAACCAAAGCCTGCAGGCAGGGGATGGATTTCCTCACCTCACGAGCTCTGAGGGAGATTTCAGGTGCTGGTGTTCTGCTCTGGGTGAGATTTCAGGTGCTGGTGTTTTGCTCTGGGTGAGATTTCAGGTGCAGGTGCTCTGCCCTGGGTGAGATTTCAGGTGCTGGTGCTCTGCCCTGGGTGAGATTTCAGGTGCTGGTGTTTTGCTCTGGGTGAGATTTCAGGTGCTGGTGCTCTGCCCTGGGCTTCCCAGGGATTGTCCTCCAGCCCAAGATTCTGTTGCAGGATGAGGATTTAACACAGGTCAGTTGGGGATATACCTGTTCTGAACTGAATTTAACCTGGTTCCTCAGAAATGAAAAATTATTCCACTTCTTGCTGTGAGACAAGTCTGAAGTGAGTGTTTTGGGCCATGTTCTGGTGGATGTGAATGTGTGAAAACTTGTGATGTGTTAAGAGACATCTCATGCTGTGTCTGTGGTGGAGTTCCCCTGCCTTCACTTTGATGGTAGGGAGAGCAGAGCCCAAATCTTTCCATCTGTTTATCTGGGATGAGTCATGCCAGGCACCCAACCCAGATTTTTCTCCTCACTGTTTGTATACAGATCAAACCTCATGGTGTATATACTGCCAGCACATTATGGAATTATTTGAAATTTATTTAACCTCTGACTCACTAATCTTACCTAAAACTTAATTATGCATGGAGCCAACCACTCCTGTCCCTTCCCCACTCACCCAGCACCCACAAGGCTGATTTATTGTCGCTCCAAACTTATTAATCACAAATAATTTTATCTTCCTTGGCCTCCACAGAGACCTTCTCTAGTAATTAGTATTTACCATAAATGTTTCATGAGAAGTAAATTAGATGAGACCAAATCATGTTTCAGGTATTACAAACTACTTCCTAGGAGTTTTTATCTGAAGGTAATGGGTGGATATGAAGGGAATGTGTAGCTCCCCATTGCTGTGAAATGAGACAAATTGCTCCAAAATGACCCTTTAAAATTCACTAAGTTTAGTCTAAATTGAAAATCCTTAAATGCACTGGAGTTGCTAATTGTTGATGGCAAGGCTGCTAAATATGTAAATTTCTAATTAAAATATAAATTAATCCTCACAAATGAATACCTGCTATCTGCAGAATGATGAGCAGAAGTTTTATGCCATTAATTAATGTTATCACCTATTAGCTTTATTTACATAAGTACATAATTCATGCTGCTTTGCTTTTTCTGATATGCAGCAGTAGATTTTTTTTTTTTTTTGTGGTATCACTCTAAAATAATTACTGTTCTTTTGAACTTTCCCAGTGTATTTTAGGCTTTCTGTGTTGCCTTTTAACATGTAAGTTAATTGGAGGTATTTTTCCTTTGTTAACTCTATACTTGATGTCATGAGGTAGTAGGAGGAAGAATTGGGAGTTGCTTTGAGACATCCCCAAATAAAACAACAGTCACTGCTCATTATATTCTGAGTCTTAATGGATTAGATAATTATTTACCATTCCCAGCTTTGATATATTTTTATAGGACAGTTGAATAGAATATAACTGTAACATTAAGAGATTATAAAGTTCTTTCTGGATTAATAAAGCATAATAAAAGCATTGGCATTCAGCTTGTAGGTATAAATATGTATAATGACATTGTCTGTACTTCAGGCTGCTTTTCTAGGGGAAAATATGACTTTTTGTCTCATTGTGTATGTAATGTTAGCATATAATAAATAGCATGCAATGAATTATCATCAGCAATGGCAACAGAAAGGAAAGAAAAATGTTATTTATGAGTGGGGCTGCAACAATTTTGACTGAAATTCAACAAGGGATTCTGTTCAATAAGAAATTCCCTGCCATCAGACACCATTATTTGGGCAGTTTCCCAGTTTATGTTTGTTAAGTGCCTTTCCCAAACTGCCCTCTGAATGCAGCTGATGAATTAATTTTCCCTCTTCAGGTACAGCTGCCTGGAGAAAGGCATCAACCACCACAAAGTCATAGCAAAGCTGCTCTGCTGGCTTGCCTGTGTCTGGTATTCCTCCCCAGGGCCAGCTCCATGCCTGCACTGGATCCTCTCTCTGTGGGGAGCCATTCCCTAACAACAGATGGGATAAGCAATCATTTTCCTAAGCAAATCAAGAGACAGAATCCACTTCAGCCTTTCCCACTGGGAGCAATTCCTGCTTTCCAAATGCCACATGCAAAGCCAGTCCTGCCAAGTGTTTTTGGAAGCTGCTGCTCCAGCCTGGGATTTGTTCCCTCCCCACCATGAGTTGTGGAGCCTGGCTTGTCCCAGCCTCCTGTTTACTGACACCATTAACTTTTATGGAATTACAGTGGTAAATGTTTATGGCCAGTCTTTGCTGGATTAATCTTTAATGAGGTTTTCACTAAACACAACTGCATTCTCTCTGACCAGAACCTTGCAGGAACCCAGGAGGCATTAAAATGAAAATTCACACCACTCCTGACTGGAATTGTCTTTCTGAGAGCCACAGTCACTGGTCAGAATGGCAAACACCCAATCTGACAGCAACTTAACCCCCACCCCAGAGGGAATCTGCCCAGGATGGGACAAATCCATAATGAAGTATTCTATGCTGAGAGTTGCTCTCCTTCTTTCCAATTGTGATCATCTATTTAATGGGTAAAGAAATGAAAATGGGACTGTTTGAGTTTATTGTCAAGTATCTCACAGGGTTTTATATCACAGTGCCTGCTGAGATCTGCAATTAAAGTAAAAAAGGAGAGTTCATTTCACAACAGGAGTTCAGGGTTTCTTGATACAGTTTGGTGTGGTGCTTAAAATTGTTTATTGCTTTCACTGTGCATGAGCTTCATCTGAGAGTTGCTGCTATTTTGTAGTCTGCTCTGTTATTTAAACCAATATTTGGGATGTGGAGGATGTTCCTAGAAGAGTTCTTGAGGAGCTGGCAGGGCCAGGGTCACTTTTCAGGGAGAGTTTTGGTCAGATTGTAAGAAGCAACACTGGTCAAAGAGCAAACTCATTGTGTCTTCCTCCAGCCTTGTTGCACCATTCAGACAGCGTGGGGGGTTACAAACCACTGGAATTTTATCACAGTGCTTCCAGTGAACTTTCCTGTTGGGTACCGTGCTCTGGAATCCCATCCTATGGAATCCCATGCATATGGGCTGGAAATTCAATTGCTTAGAGACTTGGGCTGAATTGTACACTCACAGCTGAATCCAATTCACAGTCCAGCCTCTCTTGTTCTAGGGATCACACCCTGCTGTAGCCCTCCTCACCTATTCTAAATATCCCTCTAGTTCCACTGTTTCTATAGGATTTGCTCTTGGGTAGCCCCTCATGACCTCCCTTTTCTCTTTCAGACATTTCTTAGACACTCAGCTGCTAAAAATCACCATCCTTCAGTGGACTGTAGTGGAACCATGCCAATTAAAAATGTTTGAAGGACTGGCAAATTAAACTCCTTTAAATCTGTTTTAATGTGCTGTTCCATTTTTACTTTTCAATTTTTACTTTATGATTACTTTCTTATAAAAAAGACCAACAATCTTTTCAACAGAGAATGTAGTGAATACAGATCTGTGGATTTTTAAATATAATCAAAAATGCTGGTAGGCACCATTTTATAATAAACACCCTAATTAATGACAAGAAATGCCTTTCTCTGCTGTATGTGATTTGTGAGACAAATTCCAGTCCTCATGGGCTGTTGATCTGCCCAGAATGGCAGGTTTAGGTTTGATATTGGAACAAAAATCTTTACTGTGGGATTGTTGAGACATTGGAACAGGCTGCCCAGAGAAGATCTGGATGTCACAAATGTCCAAGGCCAGGTTGGACAGGGCTTGGAGCAACCTGGTCTTGTGGAAGGTGTTCCTGCCCATGGCAGGGCTGGAGCTAGATGATCTTTAAGGCTCTTTCCAATCCAAACCATTACGTGATCCTACGGTTTTGCTTACATAGGGAAGTTCCCCTAACAATTTCTTAATTTGTTAGTATCATCCTTTACTAATGCTCAGAAATCTCTTGAGTTGAAGGAAGCAGCTGCTTGAAAGTACTCAGATACAGAATTTAACAATAAAAATCAAAACATCATTTACTAAAAATTTCTTAAGTCTCAAGTTATCCAGAAGTTATCCATGCTTAACAGAATCTTCTCTTTTGTTTTTTAAAAAGCCACAAATTTTCTAGTATGATATTCTACAATAGCTTTACTGCTTCTGTAGAGTTTTTTTAATCTGGACTTGTCGGAAAAAACAAAAATTCTACCACATTTATTATAGATGCACTTTTATTACCTGGAGCATACTGAAGAAACTGAGGTGGACTATGCTACATTTACATAAAATCAGCATTTCTAACTGGAACAGTGCTCAGAGCACGGGGCTGTGTGTGCAGACAGGCAAAGGGCTCCTGCTAAAGCCCAAGCAGGGCTGTGCCCCTTCTGGTGTTTGATGATTTGATGATCCTGAGCTGTTCCACGCTTTGTTAGGAAGATCAACCTCCTTGTTGTTGCCTTTACATTGCATTATTCAAAATGTCTGCCTAGAGCAGAGATGTTTTTAGTCTAATTTTCTTTTATTAAAAGGGAGTATTGTCAATATGTTATTAACTATATATATGAAGAAAATATAGATTTAAGCTTTTAAATACAGCTTTATTTTTCAAAGGCAGGTTTTATGTTTTTGCTGTGCACGTGTCTAACCTTGAGCTACTTTTTGCTTACACTGCCTGCACATGCAGTGGGGGGAAATGGGCTTCTAGTTCATCAAATGTGTTTTAGTAAATAACCTTAGGGAGTCTGACTGCTACAGAGCAAAATCAGGTGAAATTGCCCTGCATTTTTCCAGGCAGGTGGACTCCCTCCTCTCCTTGTTGCATTAATGGGGTCCACTCAGCCCCCTCACACACCTGTCAGAAATGCAGCACATTTCCACAGGGACAGAATTCAGGGAGATGTGTCAGGATGTAGGAGAGCTGGTGGGGGAAGGATGCAGCAGAACCTGCTCCTTCAATCACAACTGTTGGAAATGACATTTCGAAGGCAGCAACAGGCAGCACTTAACATTTAGGAGGAATTGCCTCCTTGCACTCCTGGGGCATTAAGTGTTCATTGCTGTCTGCGTGGGAGGGGTGGTGTGAGCAAAGTGCAATTTGCAGCACATAGTAACTGTTTCTAAAGGTTTTTTGAATGCCAAGAGATTCTTTTTGCTTTGTTCCTGGAGAGGGTTTTTTCACTTGCAGAGAGAAAAATTAGCAAAATATATGTAGAGTGAAATGTGGAGCTGGAGAATCCTTTATCCAGAATTATGATGCTGTTTTAATGTGGTTTACCAGAAATCACATGAACTCTATTGGGTTCTGAAGTGTTTTGGTAGACACATTTTGCACTGAAAACTGCCCTCTTTGGCAGTTGTCTACATATAAGATTTAATTTCTTTACCTTCTGTCTGCCACCAAGACTGAAGTTCTACACAGAACTTTGCTATTCCATGTGAATAGACAGCAGAATATCATCTTGTAGATTCAGTTTCTGATAGAGATTCTGGAGGTGCTATCTGTGTGTTCTAAACGTGATCTTGGGAAGAAATGGAGGAGAGAAGGTCAAACCCTTGGCCTCTTAGTTTTCCATGGTGAGATATAACTGTGACTCAGGTTAACTGAGCAGGTGTGCAGCCTGATTAGCATGAAACTGCCTCATGATATGAATGTTGTGCCATTGCTATAAATTTCTACATCCCAGAATTCTGTGTCCCTTCAATTAAAACCTCTGCATTTCCCTTGCTTATTGCAAAAGCTGGAATGCTCATAAACCCTGAGGAGCCTTGCAAGAACATGTGGGAGATGCTGGAAATCCACCTCGTTGTCTCCTGTCTACGTGCTCCTGGACAAATTCCCTGAGGAATCAGACACAAAAAGTTGTCCTTGTGGTGTGAACCAGGTGTCCTCTTTTTGTGAACCAGGAAACAAACAAGATGTAGACTTTTCAAGCTGCAGAGGCTGCAGATAAGCACCAAGAAATGCTCTATGCATGTCTTTATTTACAATTGCATCAGCCCAGCCCAGGGTGAGCAATTATGAATAAATGTTTTCAGGGAGAGTAGAAGCTTCAGAACAAAGTTCACTCAAGAAGCCCTGCCACTGATTCTGATGGTCAGGAAGAATTCATTTTTGTATTGAAACTCTTTCACTGGAAGGGGTTTAAATAAAGCTAAATCCTTTCTTGCCTCAGATTTTTGGGAACAGCTTGAATTCAAGAAATCACTTTGGCTTGCAAGTGCTAAGGATAGCAAATCAGGTCTATTCATAAAAATGAATTATTTATTGAACAGATAGAAGGTAACAGATGAAAGACCTTAATCAGAGTTACTTAATGCACAGTCTAAAACTAGAAGAATTACTAATAGATTACAGCATAACATGAAACAGTGCTCTATATCAAGGTATCTATAGTAAATCTAGCAAAAGAAATGGTATTGATTAGGAGTTGAATGTAACTTACAACAAAATGATGGTAATCTACTGATTCCTTAACTCAGTCACTGGGAGGAGCCACAAAGCAGCATCCTCACTCATGGGCAAAATTCCAAACTTCTCCAATGAAATTTGCAGAAGATTTCCACTTTGTGAAAGTTTGGTGTGACTTTTATAATTGTAAATAAAGTGCCTGTCAGTCAGAAATCCAGTTTATCTTCTCAAATTTCACTTCAACACTAAGATGTTTATTTTCAGCAGGGAGATGCCAGACCAGTGTTAGCCCCATGGAACCAAAATAACTCCCTACAAGACAGTTTGTCCTGCTTGAGTTATCTGACTGGATAACAATCAACAGATAAGCTCTTGTGGGGGGTTAGATGCCCTGCTACAAATGTCAAAGCTGTTCTGAAAGATTAAAGTCAAGAGATGTTTTTTAAACTCTTTCTCCAAAAGGACAGCACATTTTGGCTCATTCTTAGACAAGCAACAAAAATCGTACTTATGTGCAAAGTCACAGAATCATGGAATGGTTTGGGTTGGAAGGGACCCCAAAGATCATCTTTTTCCATCCATCTTCCATGGGCAAGTGAGGCCCTGGCACAGGTTGCCCAGAGAAGTTGTGGATGTGCCATCCCTGGAAGCACTCAAGACCAGATTGGATGGGGCTTGGAGCAACCTGGGATAGGTGGGAAGGGACCATGGAAAGGTGTCCCTGCCCATGGCAGGGGGTTTGGAACTGGATGGTCTTTAACATTCCTTCCAACCCAAATCATTCTGTTATTCTGTGGTTATATGGTAAATAGATAGAAAAAGGTGTTTGGCAGCTCCCTGTGACCTCCCTGCCTCTCATGTGAGAGCACAAACCCTCTGTCCAAAGCCAGACCAGTTGTTTCTCATGCTTGAGCCCCTCATCCTACCACAGGTGGCTTGAAGGCATTCATGTGTGTGTCTGAAAGTTGAAGCCTTCCATGGATTTCTTCCACCCTCTTTCATGATTTTCTTGGTACCTTGTGTGCCAGAACGTGATTGTTGTTTTCATTCCCCATCTCCTTCCATTATGACCTTTCAGTGCAGAAGAATGATGACATTTTGCTTCTGTCTGAATGAATATTTCTATTGTAAGCCAGGAAATAATCAGCTGTGTGAGCAGTGCTTCAAATTAAAATCCTTATGCTACATAAGAAGACAATTATTTCTTTCTCATCCTGTTTGGTTTATCTGTGGAGAGGTTTAACTTTTTTTACTCTACCAAAACAAATCACTTTCTGTGATGGGATTATTTTTTTTTTTTTCCCTTTACAGCCTGGGCATGTTGTTGAAAAAAAAAAAAAAAAAGGAAGGGCAATCAATGCCAGCTGAAAGATGGATACAACCTCTATTGAGTAAACAAAGTTACTGTGTATTGGCAAAAAGTTCCCTGCGTTGGATTCTTCATTGGACTTGAGTTGCCAGCTCAAATAAATCAGTATGCTGGACTTCTACTTAGTCAATGTTTCTAGACAGCAGTGAGAGAGCATCCTATGTTAAAGTGTAATGAATTGTATCAGTGAGTAAATCTACTCCTAGTCCCCCTTAGAATCTATCAATGTAACAAAGTGGCTGTCACCCTGATGTACAGACAGACACCTCCTCTGACTGATGGGTGCATCCCTCCCTCCCTGAAAATACCCTGAGCTGGCTGAAAAGGAAAGTATCTCTCTTTTTTTTTTTTTTTTTTTTTTTTTTTTTCCACATGGGCCTGTGTTTGAGGAATATATGTCCAGAGGAGAAGGTTTTATGGGGGAGAAAATGGGGCTTGGATCATGAATCACAGAATCACAAGGTTGGAAGAGACCTTCAAGATCATCGAGTCCAGCCCATTCCCCAACACCTCAACTAAACCACAGCACTGAGTGCCACACCCAGTCTTTATTTTAAACACATCCAGGGATGGTGACTCCACCACCTCCCTGGGCAGACCATTCCAGTTCTTTATCACCCTTTGTGTGAAAATTTTTTTCCTAATATCTAACCTATATTTCCCTTGACACAGCTTGAGAAACAGTTTAAACCACTTAAACAAAAGGTTTTAACCACCTAAATCTCTGGGTCTTGGAAATCTTCTTTCCACACTGATAGACCAGGGTCTCTTTTTAGCAATTACTATTCCTTATTTTAATTTGGATCAGAGGGATGCCTGAGTAGTCCAGATAGAGATGACATTTAGCCCACTCTGGGGAATTTTTGTGGAATTTATACCTTAATACATCCAGAATAAAAGAAGTGAATTACATCTAGTGAGGCCAAATGAATGCACAGGGATAAATGTGTAAAGTAGTCATGTTTCTTGTAGACTACTGCATTAAGCAGGATGCACATGAAGAGCCCTCCAAGTCCAGAAGACTTTGTAGAAAGTAGGCAAAGATTTGGAGTGGGAAGAGCAGCAAAGAGGAGAGTAGAGAGTGAGAGTAAAGAATTTTGTAGAGAGTGCCAGGCAACTTCAGTGGTCACCATAAGCCAGAATCAAAGGCAGAACTGCTCATTGATGGATGGGGCCTTTGCCTGGCCATGCTGCCTTTCCTTCAGCATTGGAGAACTGCATGGAGAATATCCATCAGATCTGTGTTTCCTCCCCAGAAATGTTTAGAACAATTAGTGTTTTCAACCACCCAGATGAAGATGGTTAACATAAATTGGAAGTCAAGTCCTAATGAGATTATAGGAACTCATGTGGATAATTTTTGTCCTAGAAGCAGGGCATTGGATGGGGTGGAATATTTATCTTTGGTTTCACAGTAAATTTGATGACTTAGTATAAGTGGCAAAACCCCCCAGCCTGTTCTAGTGCATATTCCTTTGAAACTTACCACAGTAAAACTCTGCAGTTGTTTTCCTGGAGGCTCAGTTTATCTCATGCCTAAGCAAATTGGGCTATTTTGTCCTCAGCCTCCATGCAGGGAGCAAATGGAGATTTTGTGTTTTACCACAAATAATATTTGGCCTTATCATAAGGAGGCACTTGGCAGGAGACACGGTAAAGGTTGGATTCAACATTCTTGGAATTCCTTTCCAACCTTAATGATTCTATGATTCTAGAAAGTGCTGCTGCAGATGTCCCAGTTGAGTGTTACCACAGAAAATGCTCAAAAACCATTTGTGATGGGCATTTTCTCAAGACTTTGTTGGCATAACCAGCAGGTACCATGCTAGCTGTAGGCTGAGAATTTTTTGAGAGTAACTTCTTCCTCATTACTAAAATTGTTTCCTTTCTCAAGACACCCGCTGTAATCTTCTTTAAACAGAAAATGGTGGCCATGTGAGCAAGAGCATGAAGGAGAGGCTGACTTGGAGACTGAGCAGTGCTCCTGTGCAGGAAGCAGAACAAGCTGAGGTGCTGATTTTCCTTTTGCTTAAGAAGTCTGAGGTACAAAACTGTCTGGGGGGACTCCCTTCATAACTTCTGGGCTCACAACTCTGTTTGGCAAAGCTCATGTTCGCACTTGGTCAGGAAATATTAGGAAAGAACATGAAACTCTCAAAACATGCACAGCATTTTTGAAGGGAAGTAATTTTTGAAGACAAAATTTTAAGGGTGTTTCGTAGAGAGTGCCAAATGACTTATCTCCTCTAAAAGATTGCCCCAAAGCTGGTTCTATTAACTGGGGATACTTTATGTTCAGCCCTATGCTCAGTGATTCATTTTGACCCAGAGGGTCACAGCTGCTGCTTGAATTCTGCATAGAATCTGATTTCTGATATGTCTCCAGGATATGTATCATCAAATCATTTGAAAATCAGAATGCAGACCTTGCACTGGCACCAAGAGCCAGTGAAAAGCCAACTGCAAAATACAATCACAGGCTGAGCCATGGAAGAGTGCAGTCACTGTTCAACAGGTACCAGATGGAGTCTTTGCATCAGATTCACATTAAACTTGAGGTAGTGTGACCCCGGGTGTTCCAGCCTGAGGCTTGGAAACACATGGTCCTCTATGGCCACTATGGTTGGATGGGAAATCATACATTTGAAAGCTAAAAACAAAATCTGGAAAGCTGGTATGGAGGAAACTGTTCTACCCTTTACTGGTTGAACAAGACCTTTCAGCTTTTCTGTAGCCTGATGAGGGAGGGCTGAATTCCTCAGAAGAAGGCAAAGATGCCATTTTGTCAATTCTTAAAAGCTTTTGTATTTTCTGTCAAGTGACACCTTCATTCTGCCTGAAAACACAAGTCAGAGGACCCAGCCCCACAATTCCTCACTGACATTCAGATCAGAATATCCTGTGCTGGAAGGGATCACTGAAGTCCAGCTCCTGATATCTCATTGCAGTGGGCATCAGTGAACTGCATCAGCTGATGTCTGAGAGAGCTGAGTTTCCTCGGCATAAAGTTGAAAAACCAATCCCAGTCCCTTGCTCCTACTTCAAAGATTTTTCCCAGCTGGTCTCAGTGGAAATTTGTTGACACCTACCCTGCTAAATTTGGTGGTTATGCTGCCAAGCTGGTAGTGTGAAAGGCTTTGTTCTGCAGGAGAAATGAGATCTGACATGTGCAGCTCTGACTCTCAGGGAAAATGCCCTTTCCACAAGATTTCAGTGGGCTGGTTATTCTACTCTGCCATGCAGAAAGGTGGTTCTGCCAACTTTAAAAGCTGTTCCTTGTTTCTGCCATTTGACATAGAATAAACAGTTTGTTTTGTTCCATGTGTTTAATTAATCTTGCCTTTTACTTCTGCTCAAAAAGACACTTTGATTTTTTTTTAAAAGTCTGTATCCAGAAAAATTCTGTGAATATTTCATGCCAACAGATTGCCAGCATCTGCTCCTGGACATTCACCACCTCTGCATGACAGAGCAACAGGGCCAAATGGAGTTTTTAAAATTTTCTGACTGGACATATAAAACTGGATTAAAGAGTTTTGGAGGTTGATATGAATAGTTTGAATACTTTATTTGAATTAGGCTGATAGTATGAGGAAACATACTTTTTTGAGTCCTCCTCACAAAATCATGGATATATTTTGCAAAAGGTATAGGAAGACTGAGTGCACTCTTGTTCTCCTCAGGAGATCCACTCCTGAGGCTGAGCAGAAGAATAAAGCAAGAGGAAGAGAGAACATGGAATTATAAAATCATAGAGTGGTTCAGGTTGAGAGGGACCTTAAAGATCATCTCATTCCAAACCCCTGCTGTGGGCAGGGACAACTTTCACTAGGCCAGGTTGTTCCAAGCCTTATCCAGCCTGGCCTTGACCTTGAACCCTTCCAGGGATGGGGAATCCACAACCTGTGCCAGGGCCTCACCACCAGATTTTGGGGTGAGCTGACAAGCATTAGGGAAGAAAGAGAATCTAAATGGCAGAGGAAAGCATGTGAAGGCATAAAGTCATGAGTGATTTCCTTCTGCTCTTCACAGAGTCATTTCTCTACACATGAGACTTTGATATGTTCTAATATTTCCTGGGATTTCCTTCCACTGCTGTTTGAGCAAGACTCAGTTTGTTGCATCTTCTTTATCACATCAGACTGGCTCAACAGCTAGAGGTATCTCAGATGTCTTAGGGGTCTGAAATATCACAAAAAAGCCTCTTTTTAAGCAACTGGCTGGTGTCCCAGGGCCATGATTCAGTCTAAGATAAATCTGGCTATCAGTTCCCACCACAGTTGATGAAGATGTATTCAATACAGACAGCAAATTTTTGGGATGATTTGTCTCACCGTGAAGTACCAGTGGCTTCTGGAACAGGAAACATCAAAGCCCAACAGGCCAGTAAATAGAGGAGAAAACCAGGTATAAGCCTTATGAAATCCTTGTTTCCTGTGCTACCTTTTCTTTTTGGATTTTATCCTGGAAAGAGCTCAAAGGATGGGATTCAGCTACTTATCTTTAGTTATCTTCTGTGAAGATTTTTAGGTGTGATCTAATGGACCAGACTCATTTTATACCAGCTGGCAAGAAATAAGTGCTCTAGGGCCAGACGTATTTGATGGATTTTAAATATCTGAATAGACCAGATGAATCCCAAAAGTGAGTGTGCCACTAATTAACACATCCTTTTGGCCAGCTGTAAAATTCCACAAAATTGTAACCCTGAAACATTTACATCTCTGTTAAATGTGGCTTAAGCTGCCTCAGGCTTTGCTTCTGCAGGACTGATGGGGCAAAACGAGAGAGGAGGACAGCACAGGCTGAAAGATGGAAGGCCCACTAAACATAATTACCTACAAAACTCTATGAAAAATGCTGCAAGTGAAGCAGCCATAAATACATTAGGGAGACAAAGCCAATACACATTAAAGATTCATTTGTGCTCTCTCTTTTGGCTCTGGATAGGGAGATATATGCATCTAAGACCAGGTAAAGTCCTTTTAATGACAGACAAAGTCTCATAAATCCCAGGAACACATTCATAGCTCACAAGGACAGTGTCTTTTGCCCCACTATTTGTTTTCTCACAAAGTTAGAAAAGCAGATGTATTGTACTCTAAACCTACCTTCTGACTTATGTAATTTAATGTGAAATGTGACATTTAAAGGGGCAAACACTATTTATTTTAAAATGAATGCCATTTCTATGTGAGCTGTTTTGGCAACTGATCCCTCCTCCACTGTGCCTCCCCCCCCACCCTTCCCCTAAATATCACAGGTTCACAGACAAAAACTGGCAACTGGAAAAAATAAAGAGGCCACTTGGTCTGTCCTCTGGCATCTGGGAAATAGATACAAAAAAGGACATGAGGACATGAGGACATGAAATAGGCAGGTAAAAAGTGAAAGCCTCCACCCTACAGATTGCAAAAATGAAACAAAATGCACACACAAATTGATTTATGAAACCAAGAACTTCAAAGTGACTATATCAGTTTGCTAAGGACTTTGGGGTGTTGATCTTAAAAGTGGGGCAGCAAGAAGGAAAGAAAACCCCAAACCGCCACCTGAGCTTCCTAAAGTGATGAATAAATAACAGAATATCACAATTTCTTCACCACAGTGAGATTATATGAACCAGAAGAGACTTTTGAGCACTAAATTGTCTTGTGAAAATCCACATAAAACAAGGTGGAAAAGAAGGAACATTCTTCTCTAAAACCCAAAGAAGGGATAGGCTAGTAAACTAAAATTACTTTTTCCATGCTTCAGGAAGGAGCTCACCTACTATGAGAACCCTTTCTTCTCTATACTTTTTTGCCCAGGTGCTTTCAAATACTGAATCTTATTTTACTATCATGGTGTTTCCTTTGTACAGTATTTACTTATTAGAGTGCATTGATGGAAATTAGTTAATTAGCTAATGGTATGAAGAACCTGGAGATGCATTTCTTATTGTAAATATGACAAAATTATAGGTGTTTCCCTGGTAACCAAAGTTTCATGTTCAAGAGAAATTTTCTTCTAGACATGTGGAGAAGGAGAAATCAATCACCTAATTGAGATGTCTGCAGGGGATGTGTATTTGCCCTATGCTCCTTGGAAAATCAGTAGAGACAAGGAGGTTCCTGCAGAAGGTGATTTAGATGTTTTGTTGTTTTCCATGGTAACAGACTCTGAGTGTAGACAAGCACTTTCAGATGGACAGGGATATTCTCTCAGGCCTTCTGTTCTGGAAGGAGTAGGTCTGTCCAGCCATAAGTGGCAGAATGAAGATGCTGATTAAATATAATGCAAGTCCGTGCATGTTTTCTGCTTCTAAGTGAACAGGCCTCTCTAAATCATTATGTACTTTCCAACACTGAATAGCAGATGATATAATAAAGGAGTTCTCAAACCAGCAATTAAGCACTGTGATCCCTTTGATGAATGTTAGATAACAACAGAACTATCTCATTTTGCTGCAGCTTTCTCTTAGTGTCTAAATGATATTTCATTTTTGTCTCTCTTTAGGGAACGTGCTGCTTCTGACAACAATCTCTGTGCTCTGTACTCAAACAATTCCTCTGGTTATGCAAACCAGTTGGCATGAAAATACAGCAGTGCATGGGATGCAATGCCATGGCCTCAAAAACTGACAGCCTGGGGACAGAAAGAGAGAGAAGGTGCAGAATCTCAGTAGCCTGCACTCGTTATCCATATCTATTGAATCAGAAAGGGTTTACTGGGTCAAACCTAAAAGCCTACAGCATGTGGTTTTTTCAGAAGCAGTGAATCAGAGTAGTGTGGATTACAGAGGGAAAACATGCCAGGTGCTTGCAACCTAAGAGACCTTTGAGAATTGCAGGAATTCAGATGTTTACAGTTTGGGAAATAGTGCTGCTTGGTGCTGGTGAGATGCCTTTGCACATTCCACCACTATGGTAGTTATGTAATTTTTCTGCTTTCTCATTTTCAGCTGCTCCTAGAATACTTGAAGAAAAGTTCAGCAGAGCAAGGAGAACCTCAGAGTATTTAATCCTTAAACCTAAAAGCTGCTGGTGCCTCTAATTTCTTTCCAGTTCTTTTGTCTTTGGCCTCTGCAGAAACAAATGGCCTGTGATTAATGCTGATGAAAGCATTAAGGAGATGATTTCCTCTCCTCCCACCAAAATTATTGACTGGAACACAGTCTGAGGAAATCCAATTAAAACTATATAATATGTCTGTATTTCCTTCACCATCTATTTAAAGGATGGATAAGGGGCATCTGCTATTTCCTTTCTCTCCATTATTTAGGTTGTAAACTAGGTAGTCAAAGCTGTTCTTGAGTATCAGTTCTGTTACACTTCACACATTTATCTCATTTTTAACAGGTGTGGGCAAAGAACTTTTTATGTTTAGCAACAAATAACAAGATTCAGTTGTACTGTGTCTGCTCTGGGTGACTTCACCAATGCTATTCCAGCTATTAAATTAAGACATGAGGACTGGGATTGAAAAGAAGTGGGTAGAACACTTAAATTAAAATATTTTCATCTGGTCATGACCCTTTCTTTTCTGAAAACTCAACATCCTGCCCAGTTATGTGGGTGGGATATATTTTAACAGGCTCATAAATAAAAATAATTTCTTCTGGAGTTTAGATAGTAATTTCCAGTTATCCACAGCAATAATAATTTAATTTGTAAGGGGTTGTAAATGTGGAACTTCCTTACAATAGGATATCTCTTTAATAAGAATAGTTTTTCATTTGTTTCTCCACTGAAATAAGAAAAATTTTATGCATATAAAGACATATCTGTAATTGATGGTGATAGGGTAATCTCCTGAGCTCAGTAGCTCTTCTAAGCTCACTATAAATACTCCAAGCTCAGTATTAAGGAAATGCTCAGTCCTGTTTCTTTCTTGCCATAGGAATTTTTCTGTTGACTTTTGAGGAGTAAGACCAGGTCCATGGACACTTTACATTCATGACTCTGCCTACGCACAGCAAGTAATGTTTTTTTCTGACCAGATTTTTCCTTATCAAAATAAATTCTTTAAAATGTGCTGGACCAACTACATTTGCTATTTCAACTGGCTACACCAGGTTCTTTGTAAGAGTAGAAAAGCAGTAATTCCACAGGCCTGGCACTGTCTCAGGCCAAAGTTACTTGGTTTAGCTAAAACCTCTTGGGTTCTGATTTTGACTGTCCAGTTTCCTACTTGAGTCTTTCAAGTCTCCATTTTAGAAGTCACTCCTCCATCAGAAATTCTGAGAATTTCCAAGAATCCATCCTACAGGAGCTATTACAGTATAGGAAGGGGTGTCCCGCTTTTCACCTGACTTTTTTATGGCGAGTGAAGGGTTACAAAGTCATTAAGCCCTTGGCAGGTGACAAAGTGCCTTCTCCTGTTGCCTAAATTCCATAATCCAAAACTTGCAGCAGTGTTCAAATAGTAACATAAAAAGCAGGTCTTTAATGCAAGCTTTCAGGAGTCCCTATAGCTATGGGCAGACCCAACATTGGGTTTCTACAATTTTTATAAGTTTAACAAATTGGCATATCTAACAAATATTGTCCAAATAGAAGAGCAGTTGGCTAGCTAATTTCCCCCCAGGTTCTGCTCCATTGCAGTTGTTTCAGAAGCTTTCTTATATCTTCTAGGTTCTAGTGGAAACCAAAATGTCCCTGTCAAGCTTCTTAAGAATAAGACTGAACATAATTCCAAGTTTGTATTAGAATGGTTAGTCTATTATATCTAAAAGAAAGTGTAGGAAAAATACCCAGAGCTATATAACCATGTATTAAGTCTACAAAGCTACAAACATCTGAAAAATGTATAAAAAGCTAAAATATTTCGCATGACTGTCACTGTACAGGTATTTATAAGGAGCACATTGGCAGCTGTTTATTTATCTTTGTCTTGTTCTGAAGTTCTGATGGAGGAGTTTGGGTGCATTTCACTCAGTTTCTTTAAAACCTTGCCATCCACAGATGTCTTGCTCACTTTGGAATCTTTCTATCCCAAGGCTGTCCCATCAGAGGTGGCAGAACAAAGTGCACATCCATGCTTTGACACCCCAGTACTACTTCCAGCTGCTGGCAATGGTAAATCTGCACAGAGGACTGGACAGAATTCAACAAAGATCTGCATTTTGACTTAAATTAGGCATGTTGGGTAGATGGACTGAAGTGATCCAAAAAAACGTCTATACAATTATACTCGTTTGATGTCAGGAGTAAGCAGAATAATCTCATTCACAGTCCTTCCCACTCAGATAATCTTACCCTAATTAAGAGTAGCATTACTCGTTCTGCTTTACTTTGCTTTCTAAATGGTCTAAATAAAACTGAAAAACAGCCAATTTTGCAGTTACATCAGAAAACTGGTATCAGTGGAATAAGAAATATTGTCCTGTGCAGGCAGGTTTTCAGGCTACACTGTGGCTGTGACACAGACACCTGAGTGCCAAGACCATAAAAATAATGACAGTATACACAGTGCTCCATTTGGGACACATTTTTTATTCATTTCATTCCTCACAGCCTGTATCACCTTGTCTCCTAAGGGATCATCTACAGTGCCTTTTCCAATGAATATTAATCACCTGGGAATGCAGAAGAAACCACCTCTGCTGTGACAATAGCTTCACTTGTCTCGGGGGAAAGAGGTTGAACCTCAGTGCCTCTCTAATGACATTATTTGTTATTTTCAGGACAAGCAGTTGCATCCTAATGGAATTCAAACATAATACAAAATAAAAAAGAAATAAATAGTCACCAATGTGCTCCTTACAATTACCTATGCAGTGACATAATACCCTCATTACTCAAGGGTATCAGAGCTCTGCAGTGAACGAGGGCCTGGGACAAGTCTTCCTTTTGGATTTTGGGGAGAGTTTAAGCTGTTTTGTGGATTTCCAGTGTTTCTACTACAACTGCTTTACTGCTTGCTATAGAAAAATGGACACTAAATACATACAAATCCTCTGAAATCCAAGAACATATCTTGGGAAAGTACACCCAGGTCTTGCCAGGAAAGTGGGTCAATTTTGTGCCTTTGAGGATCTTTTGAATATTCAGAGCATAGAACTGGAAGGAATTCCAAAATCACCGACATTGGTCCTTGCTTCAAGGTTTCCCAACAAAACTCTTATTGGTCACCTGCTGAGCTCAGAAGATGGTTGTGAGATCAGGATAGCACAGGCCCTGTGCTTAGTGGGAAAAAAATTGAGACTTTTGGGCATGCAGAAAAATAATAAGAAAAGTATAAATAGCAACTCCTACCAATAATGAAGAGATTCTAAGCCAAGTCTTTCAGCAGCAGTAAGAGGGATGTGTTGTCTTAATTACCTGCCTGGAAAGATTTACTGAGCATGAATTATAGAAAGGTTTGCACTTCCAGAGGATGAAAATCAGTGAGTCTTTGTTGGTGGCACCTACACACCCATCTTTTACCTAGGGAGAACCTGGTCCCTTCAGCTTTTGAGGATAGCTTGCAAACTAATTTATCCTTTTGGAAGTTTTCTTTCAATGATTTTTAAGTTCTAAATTCTTGCACAACTGTTTTCAACAAAGTGATAAATGTTGGAGTGATCAATAATTGTGAAGATAAAGGATGGGATAAAGAGGATGGGACCTAAAGAAGAAGAGAGGGAGATGAAGTTGAAAGATTTCCATGTGAAGTGCAGCTACAGCTGTTGTGCTGCACTGGGATCTTATGTTCTTATTCTGCTTTGTGGGCAAAACTTCCTGCCGGATTACATTTCCCACCACGCTTCCCAAAGCAGAGCTGATCTCCCAGCATCTGTTCAACAGCACAGGCTTCTGTTCCCAACTGGAAAGAAAGTGTTAAAGTGGAAAAAGTGCTGTGGTGCTTTTATGTTCATTCGTCACTTCCAGACTCATCTCTGGACTTATTTATTCTGTAATTATCTCTCAGTGACATGAGTGATGAAGTGAAAATGCACTAAGTCTTTCTGATATTGGATTCTGTTGGCTCAGGTCATCCCCCAAAAATCATTGTTTGGAAAGGGGTGGGGACAGAATTCATTCTGTCAGGCACTTGTAGATCCCTCAAGATTAAACAACTACAAGAAAAACCAAAAAGCAGTATAAAGACCATAACCCTAAAGGCAAAATGAAAATATCATTGAAGACCAGAGAGTGAGCTGAACCTTTAGTTTCATGGTTTTAAAGGCTTCTCAGTGTATTTCAAGTTAATAAAAAATAGCACAAATGTTTCAATTTGCAAAGAAGAGCAAAATCTAAGATTGTGCTATTCATGCCCATTTTTGTGGCTAGTTATTATAGTTTTTGAAATTTAGAACACTGTTCTGTGCTGTGCTTCAGCCAGGATCTCTGGGACTCTAAGGTCCAAGGGGATAACATTAGAAAGACTCAAGGCTTTTTAACAGTGAATACTTTTTTTCTTTTTAATATTTTTTTAATTGGAAATGATTCAGCAAAATGTGGAGGTTTGGAGTGGGGGTGTCCCTGCCCATGGTAGGGGTTGGAATGAGATGTTCTTGGAGGTCTTTTCCAACCCAAACCATTCTATGATTGATCCTATGATAAAACCTTTATTCAATGTCAAGTTCTCAATCCAGCCAATCTGATTCTTTTGCAGTGGATTTATGTCCTGAGGACAAAGCACCCCAAACATACATGCATATTTTAAGGACAGTGAGACTGCTCCAACCAAGAGTGGATACCTTTAATGATTACAAGATGAGAATTCACACAATTCTTTCATCTCTACCTCCCTTGTGGGGAAGGGTGACTGTAAGATGGAAAAGCCATTAGAGCATGACTGTGTCCATGCACCGTGATGAATGAGAGATTCACTCCACCCACCCATGAGACAGGTTCAGCCTTAGTCTGGGCTCTTGGTGCCCCAATTAAGCTGGAAAATATCTTCACTTCTCTGTCACGCAGTCACACACTCTTAAAACAGATTATTAAGGTAAATTCCTCTGCAAGGATGAAATTTTAGGTTCCTTTTACTCTACAGTTAAAGATATGGCAGGAAGACATTAAATAATCCATGGATCACCCTTTACCAGGGTGGTGAGGGTGAGGCTCAGGTTGCTCAGAGAATTGTGGATGTCCCATCCCTGGAAGCATTCAAGGCCAGGTTGGACAGGGCTTGGTCTAGCAGAAGGTGTCTCTGCCCAGGGCAGGGGTTGGAAGCAGATGTTCTTTAAAGTCTCTTTTAACCCTGACCATTCTGTGACTCTATGGTTCTATTTGAGTCATCACCTGAGAGGAATCAGTTTCTTCTGGGAAAAAAACCCTCAGCAGGCCTTCATGCAATTAATTATTATTAACAGAGTATCCTTAGCAGTTAAAAATGGACATTATTTGCTAATTCACTGCATTTGGGCTACTGCCCTCCTTTGACAAGCAGGGTTGTCTTACTGGAGAAAATAAAGGTGCAAAGCAGGGTTGAGAAGTATAAAAAATATCCCAGAGGGTAAAATAACCTGTAGGTAGAAAACACCTCATCTCTGATGACCCATTAATTCAGGGTGTTGCTGTAGGGATTAGGATGTGCTGAGCATTAGGAAAGGGAAAGTATTGCAGAGGACAGGAGTTTAGGACACACCAAAGCCTAAATGGAAAGACCAGTGAGAAGATAAAGGGATGACTGTGATCTGCACAGAAAGCAGATCAGGTTGAATGATAGCAATGGTCTCTTCTGGCCTTGAAATTCTTTTGTCTGTGGAAGGGTTTCATTTAAATAATTCATAATGAAGAGCAAATTCTGAACAATTGCAGAAAAAAAATCAGTACAATCCTGTGGTGGATTCTGGGATTTGGCCTTCAATATCTGAGCTCTTGAACTTTCCTAATGAAAATACTAATAACTTTTTAATTCTAAGCTTCAAGCCTCATTGCAGAAAATCATCAATGATATATTCAATTGTAAAATTCACAGAGGGCTTCACAGTTATATAAATCATTCAATTAAAAAGAAAGTGCATTACATGACTGAATCAACGAAATGGAGGTTGAGAGTGGATTCAGTTTTGTACTTTTCTTTAAAGGTACTGTGTGCAGAGGTATTTGCTATTCATTTAAAAGCTGAAATAAGATTTCAGAAAATTGCTCTTTTTTTTTGTACATGATCTAAAAAGGAGTATAATAAATGATTATTACATATGTTTTCAAAAAGAATTATCCCAGTGTTTCTTAAATGTGTTTTGAACCCTCAGCTACCCAGAATGTGGGTTTTTTTCCTAATGTTGCTAAATCTTTAAATTTATGCATTTGCAACTTTTTCTAAGCGAAGAAGCAGCAGGGGAATTAGAACTTGATGATCTGGAAGGTCCCTTCCAACCCAAGCCATTCTGTGATTCTATGAATTAGTGGTTTGTCTCTCATTTGAATGACATTTGGATGACAAAAATATCAGCATTGCTTTGTCAGTGAGCAAACACATGTTTTCTACCTTGGAATAGTGTGTATAATCCATAACCTCTGCCAGCCCTCTACCACTCCTGTCCAGCCATCCTCACTGTGCTGCTTCTGGTTATTTCTGGCATTGGTAGAGGCCCACACAGCAGCTCTCAGAAATTTGGTACCTGATAGTGCTGTGGTTTACTCCTTTACCTGTTCATGAGCCTCACCTGGGCTATGTTGGAAGGCAGAACCTGCAGAATTTGTGCTGTCATACCCCAGAACACCTGCAGTGCTCAAAAGGTCAAATGCTAATTGAGAGAAGCAAAGAAATAAATATATCTATGATTTTGTAGAGTATGTGAGCAAGATGGATTGCTCAGTGTGTTACAGAACCCATGGAAAGATGGAAAGAAATATGGCCTTCATTGTAATGATTGTGCTTCTATAGCCCCAGGCATCAAAAACGTCATCGTGTTTATGTGCTAATAAAATCTTAGCAGTAATTCTCTCTCCATGCACAGAACCTTTGCTACAGTCTGTCCTCTGAATCACCTTTGAGGAAAAAAAATTAGTGATTTCATTCCTCCTTAGGGAGGGATAAAGTTTGTGCTGCTGTGAGACTCTTAATGTTGGTGTAATGCATGGGTCATTGTGCCTGGGAGTTTCTGGAGAGCTTGGGAGCTGCCTGTTTAGGGGTATGTGGGAGGATAAAGGGATTGGATCAAAAGTTTCAAATCTAATGAGTACCTACTAAAATTGCATCCCTTGATCATTAGCTTAATAATATTTGAAACCAAAGGAAGATTCTTTCCTATAAAATTCCCATGAATACGTGGAGACCTGTTTTCAATTTGTCTGATAAACCCAGCCTGACTGGGAGTCCTCTCCCATCTAATGGTGGAAGGGAAACATTTCAGTATTTCCTGTTATGAACAAAATAAACATGCTACTGAAATGAATAAATAAATAAATACTAAAAAAACCTCCTTGGTTCCATTCTTACTGGTGATTGGGCAGCTGGAAAAAGAAATGTTCAGGTGCCATCTGTAGTGAGCCTCTCAAATACCTTTGGGAATTCAGAGCTGTGTGGGATGGCAGGTCTTTGACATGGGAGCTCTTCTGAATTCAGAGGACAAAAGTCAGAGCACCACATTTAGTATCCATCCATCCCCACTGACGTGGATCTGTGATGTGAAAAGCTGCAAGCCTGCAAACAGCACTGGTTTGCAAACACAGCATAGAAAAATGGGTTGAGGAGTACACTTGGAGGATTCTCCTACTGGGAGTTGGGGGTGTTCAGCCTGGAGAAGAGAAGGCTCCAGGGAGACCTTGGTGCCCCATCAAGTGCCTAAAGGGGCTACAAGAAAGTTGGAAAGGGATTTTTTTTTTACAAGGACATGTAGTGATAGGACTAGGGGGAATAACTTCACACTGACAAAGGACAGGCTTAGCGTAGATAACAGGATAACAGGAAAAAGTTGTTTTTTTTTTTTTGAGGTCCCTTCCAAATGAAACCATTTTATGTTTTATGATTCTATGATCAGCACTGAACAGGGCTTCACAGTATGGGTTTTGGGACATTAGGTGAACTTTGGAGCACTCAGGAGCCAACTCTTACCGTCAGTGATATTTCAGCATCCAACCTGAGCTGAAGGCTGGGTCTTGAAGTGCTGGGCCCCCGAGCTGATCCTGGGTTGTCACTGTGAGACAAACCAGGAAAGTAAATATCAAAAAACAACAGAAGCCACCAGAAAGTGGAGGGGAGGAAAGATCTCATTAGAGATGAGGGGTGGAATCACTCAGGTTTTACCTTAATCATGGGACTTTATCTGATGTACAATATCTAAGTAGTCATGGGCCTGTTCACTACAGGCATGGAAATACAGAGTTTGTCACCTCACTGGCCTTGGTGCATTTTAACTCTGTGTTTCCAGCCTTGGCAAGGGTGTGTGTGGCTTTGACTAACATGGAACAGCACCTTTGTGTCTCACATCTACATTTTCTATTGCAGCTTAACCTGTGTGAGCATAAATTTCTATAGAACGTGATATTTTTCTGGCAGTCATCTCACAAAGCAGGTCAGAGCCCATCCCTCAAGCCTCTATTTCAGGCCAAGAAAATCCCTCTGTATTCATCCTGAATGAGAGGGAAGAGGAAGCATCTGGGATCTACTCAATGCATCCATGCTCCCCCAGACATGTAATTGGCTCCTTCCTCTGTGCTGGGGTGGAGCTGTAAATCAAATCACAGTTATAAAGGTGAATGCTAATGCTGAGTGACACTCACACCCTGAAGGCTGCTAAGCAATAAATAAAGACATTTTTTTCACCTTACATGATGTTGATCTATAGGCTAATCCCAGATCTGTAATTCTTCTCTCAATCCTGCCTGTGCTTTTCTCTCTGGCTCCAGATGCTGGCATTTTGTTTATGAGGGTCTTGATGGGGTTTATTCTGCTCCTGGGAAGCCTCATCTGTAATTTACTGCAACCAGATTTGTGAATCTGCTTAAGCAAAGTTCTTCACACCCAGAACTTCTATTAAGCCTAGGAAAAAGGATTTTAATTAGGTATAATGGGGATCTGAAAGGCTAATTTGAGACTGGTAGTTTATTTCTTTGTAAAACCACCTCATCATGATAAAAAAAATTATAAAATCTTCCTTTATCAACCACAGGAATTTTTAATGTAATCAAAATGTATTTTAAAATTCTTTCTTCCCACAAAATTTTTTTTTTGTGGGGAGGAAAAGACCAAAATACCAAACCTAAACAACATGACAACATTATAATATTTTTGTTTAACAGGTTTCAAGGGGGTTTATTGTAATTTTTATTAAAAAACATCTCTAAGCATTTTGGCTCAAGCCCAAAACATTTCAGCATGAGAAAGTTTCAGCTGCTGCAATGCACTGTTGATGGATGTAACTTACAGCCAATACAATGTTTTTTTTCAGATCATCATGATCTTTTTGCATAATTTCAAACTTGGGTGATGAAATTTGAGGTGCAGTGATTTAGTTTTCACGTGAGTATTCCCTTGTTTCAATATTAGAGTTCCAATAACTGGATGAAAGCAAGCAAAGGTTCATATAAATGAGTTTTCTTTCAGGCATTATGAAATATGAACACTTTTGGAGGGTCATACATTTCCTTTTCTCTGTCACTACTCCAAAACATTTAAAAATCTATTTTTTTTTAGTGATCTACTCCATAGGAAGAGTATATAATGTACCTGACATCCTCTGCTCTTTTGGTTGAGATAGAACATGAATTGTGTGCTCAGCACTTGTCTCAAATATATCATCCAGTAATACAGTAGAAGTATCTAATTTATTAATCTTTTCTATAATATATAATAGACTAGATAGCCATTTGCTATCTGTCTTCCCTTTCTCTGTGTCTCATTCATAATTTTATATGATATCACAGAACATAGAATTTTTTGGGTTGAAAGGGAGGTTCTGCAGTAGTGCAACCCCACTGCCATGGGCAGGGACACCTTCTACTACCCCAGATTGCTCCACGCCCCATCCAACCTGGCCTGGAAAATTCCCAGGGAGGAGGAAACCACATCTGGGCAACTTTTGCCAGTGTCTCACCACCTTTATCTTTACAAATTTTCTTCCTCATAGTCAGACTCAATCTACCCTCTTTCAGTTTAAAACAGTTGTCCTTTATTCTGTCACTGCAGACCTTGGTAAAACTCTCAATTTTTCTTATGTCCCTCACTTCTCCTTATAGATAAAAAGGCTTCTAAAGGTCTCCCTGGAATCTGCTCCAGACTGAACAACCTCAATTCTCAATGGCACAGACTCGGCCTTGTTGAACTTCATGAGGTTCTCATGGACTCCTCAAGCCTGTCAAGATCCCTCTGGATGGAATTCTTTTCCATGAGTCTATCTACTCATCTGAAAACTGTCAGTGTCAAAAATCCCACTGTCCATTTCACTGATGAAAATATTGAATAGCACTGGTCCCAGTACTGACCCTGCAGGAACACCACCTTTAGTGGGTTGCACTTGGACATTGAGCCATTGGCTATAACTTTTTGGATGTGGCCACCCAGCCAATTCCTTACCCATCTAACAATCCATCCATCAAAAAACCCACGTCTTTTCATTTTAGAGGTAAAAATGCTGTAGGAAACCAAATCAAAGGCCTCACAGATGTCATCAGTAGCGCTTCCTTTGTCCATGGATGGAATTCTTCTGCTTGGAGCAGCTCTGCTGAAGGGTTATAAAGGCTGTGAAAGTGAACCGAGGATAAACCTCTCAAATGTGCGACACAACAGCAGATTCCATCAGATTTTTAACTATTAGAAACTGGCATTAACATGGTGGGAAGAATATTGTCCTATACCAATCATGTGATTGTTGTGAAACAGAGCAAGAGCCCTGGTGTTGGGCTCTGACCAATTTGAGAGATGTGAAGCACTAGGAAACACTCAAAAGCTACAAATCACTGCTGAGATTCTTATGAGATGTGGGAAGCTGAGAGCCCCAGAAGATTGACTCGTAACAGGCACTTAGGTCCTAAATGCTGATTGATATATTGTTTTGCCTGAATGCATCAATGCCAGTAAGAAGGGCAAATCTGAAAATTATGTCATCATTCACTGGGAAGTATTTACAGCATGACATGTCAACCCTCTTGATTGGACCTGCCATCCAGCAAGCTGTGCATCAGGGTTTTTAATTTATTAAAATGGCTGTTTTATTTTTCCTTTGGAAAGGATTTTCTAAACAGCTCATTTGAAGGATGGTATCAAGTATCCTTTGCTTCATTAGTTTCTTTCAGCATATACTATGTCTTAGAGCTAGACAGGGAATTATAAGGCCATTATAAGGACCGTAACTATTCCTGTCAATAAAACACAAGGATGAATCCAGAAAATAATTCCCTCTGGGTTAAATTGGCAAATAAAATTTGTATTTTTTATGACCTTTATGTCTTTTTCTACAGTGGGGATTAGGTTGGGATTACTCTAGACCCAGGTTTCTAAAAAAATGGATCTTTTTCCATGCAGAATTTTGTCCTGGCAAGGAAAAGGAGAAGTAAGCCATTTTTCTGCCATGTGGCCTCTTGATCAGGCCTAAAACTAGAAAACATTTCAGATATTTAGAAACCAACCCACAGTGATTCTGGCAAGTTCTGGGTTTGTTGACTTTTCTGCACAAAACTCTGAATGCTCTGCTTCTAATTTTAGGGTCCAAGAAATAGAAAGAAAAATGAGGGACATCTTTGATCCACTCTGCTGTGGCACATTGCAGTGTCTTGGGTGTTTGGTCCTTGGATTACTTTAGAGGGGGAAATATCATCCTATGTCATGTAAGAATGGAAACAATTCACTTCACTTCTTAACCTCTGCCACCTGGTACCTGCAGTTGTAGACACACATTGTTCCTCCCAGTCCTGTATTCCCAGAATTTTGATGGAGTGATCTGTTATCCTGACCTTTTGAGAAGGGAAGTATTTGATGATTTTTCTTCCTTTGGAAATATCTTTTACATATTACTTTATCCTTTCTAGTTGTCAAGTAATGTACTACAGTAGAAAAAGATATCTTAATTTTGTCAAGAATTAATGAGCCTAATCCGGGTGACATTGATTTTAACATTTCCTCTCTTAAGATTTGCCTCAGGTTTGTATTCCTGTCCTTTGATCAGCATGGTGACCTGCCTTTGAAACCTCCCTAGTGTACAAAATGCAGAGTTAAAATCCAGATTAACACACGAGGAGGGGCAGCAGGATCACTGTGTGTTTTCAGAAAGGCTCTTGGCTCTCCATCCCTGCTGTCAGTGTGGTGGGACATGGCTCAACTCAAACCCAGAGCAACTGATCTGCAGCATGAGAACAATGAGCTATCAGCAACAAGACTGTGAGGATGAAAACATGAGGGAAGTCATTAAAGGCCAGAAAGCTTAAAAAAAAGTATTGATTTTATGTAGAACTTTCATAACTCAGTTTCAGGGTGTGAAGGTCAGAAATGCTGGGGGAATCATTGGTTGGGGGATACTTCATTCTGTGATCAGTCAGCTGGATGGTGAGGCTGGATTGCAGCTAGTAGCTGAGCCCTTGGAGTCAGGCCCTTTTATTTTCTTCTTTTTTTTATTTTTGAGAGTCACACATACAAAATCAGATTTTTATCATGAAATGAAAAATTGATGATAGAGAGAAAAACTGATGGTATACAATCTATCTTCTCCTCTCAAAATAAATTTTAAGGGATTTATATAAGAATGAAAAAAAAAACCCAGAAAAAGCCTCCATATTCTTTTTGTAAAAAAGAAGTGTGAAATATCAAGGATCCATTCTGTCTTTCCATTACTTCAATATAGCACACCTTCCAAAAAATTTCTATACACTGGAAAAACAGAGTTCATATCCCTGCTCACCTCAGGCTTGGGTCTAAACATTTCAGGAGGGACTACTGTGAGTTGGGAATTTGTTTTTCTCATGCCATAAGATGTGGTTCTGCTCTTAGGAGCAAAACAAAATTTTGTTGGTCTTCTAAAGGATTTTTAAGGCACATGATTTGAAAAAATGTGTGAACCAAAAGAGATGTGAATGTGCAGTGTTACTGCACTGGGTGGCTGAAAATGGAGACACCTCCCTCCTTCCTAACACTTGGCCTTTGAGTCTATGCAAAGATTCAATACCAAGACCAATGTAAAAAGGTTTAAAAACACAAATTCTGAGAGCTCAGTTGTTTTTCCTCTAAAAATCTTCCCAGGAAATCAACAGTTGCTGCTATGGGAAAAATTCCATTAAAAAATTCTCAGTGCTCCCCTCTTTATGATTGTGGGTACTGCCTCCTGATTTAAGCATGTTTGGCAGAGGTAATGCTGATGAATAATCTTTTTTAACTGCACAAGGCTTCAGTGAGGCTGCTGAACAATGCCAGAGGCAGAATTCATTGGAAGACATTAAATAGTAAAGTTTAATACATTGAAAATGAGTTTTAAATTGATTAAGGCTTATAAACAACACTAGCTTGGGTTTTCAATTTTTTTTTTTCAAGTTTGTTTTCACTTGTTCTTTATGAAAATTAATCTATTTTCTCACATGTCATTTTCTTTCAGTACTTTTTATAGGTTGGCTTGATTGCTGTCAATTCATTTCTTTAATGTAAGCAATTAAACGGTTGATCGTTTTGCTGGCTTTCAATTATCTTCCTGCCTGACAATTGCTCCAGCTGTAAGTAATTTTCCTTCTTTATGTTCATAATCCCCACCACATCAGCTGTGCCTTGCAGACAATGGGAATGTCAGGTGTTAGCCAAGGTGAAGGAGAGGCAGTGGCTGGAGATTTGGCCTCTTGCTTTGTGCTCCTGGTCCTTTTTTCAGGTGTGAGCAGAGACAGGATCCCATAGATTAAAGATGGAGTGGCTGAGATGGTGAACAGGTGTCCCAGCTGGAGGAGGTGACAACTTGCTGGCAGGCAGTTGGAGCAGACCCCTTGCTGTATGTTTAGAGGAAGTCTGCTTGCCCAATATAGAGGATTATTGGGCTTATGGTAACACAGGTTTAGGGCTCACTGAAGTGTTTCTTGAGGAACTGAACCTACCTAAGAGCTTTGAGGAACAGGAAAGAGTGGAAAAAGCAAAAAGCCCAAGGCCTTAAGCTTTGGATGAGGACCACATTGACATTCCTTCTTCACATTGGCATAGAATCACAGAATGGTTTGGGTTAGAAGGGACCATTAAAGATCATCTAGGCCAACTCTGCTGCCATGGGCAGGAACATCTTCAACTAGACCAGGTTGCTCAGATCTCCATTTCACCTTGAATACTTTCAGGAATCAGGAGCCCAAAACCTCTCTGTGCTATGTGTTCCTTCTTCCCTATTGTCATAGGCTGGCAAGGAAGTGAGTTTTCTCAGGAAGTTATAGCCAAACCAATCAGTGGTCAGATTTGAATATTGACACCTGGAGTCACCACTGAAGACATGGACACGCCTCTGAGAACACAGAGGGTTAAAAGCAGAGAACTCCCACAGGAACCCTCTCTTTTGTTGTGGTCAGTGGAGAGTTCAGACCTTCCCTGTGCCAGCAGGATGGAGGGGTGGAGAAACACTAAAATGTCCTGGGCAGCCCCCCCAGAGAGAGAGAGAGCCTGTGCCACCTTGAAATTTGATATCCTGTGCTGGCAGCACGCTGGCAGAGGAGAAAGAGAAAGGAGGGGGGGAAGGTGTCCAGCCGTGGGAGTCCTGGGCAGGCTGCTGTGAGATTTCAGCTGTCCTGAGGGCAGCAGAGCCCGAGACTTTAACCTTTTCTTGGACAAAGAAAACTTTGTGAAACTCTAGCCCTCCTTGATCTGAAAGAGAAGAGAGACAGCCTGGGACCTGAGATGTTAGAAGAAAATGGGAAAGAATCCTAGGTGGGAAGAGATGATGGAGTGGCCTTTGGCTGGACTTCTCTTGTATAGCCACAGACGGAACCAATTTTCCTGTAACACAGAGACTGCATTTAGGGGGATGCAATGGCTTGAGCCAAGAGAGTGACCTGTGCAGGGGTGAGAGTGACCTGCTGCAGTGACTGCCAGTGCAGGAGTGACAGTGACCTGCTGCAGTGACGCCATCTGCATGAGTGAAGTGAACAGAGAAAGATGAGGAGGGTGTGCTGGTGTCCTCTGTCTTCAGGGAAGAAGAAGAAGATCTCTGTTCTCAAGACCCTCGGTCCCAGGGGAGGCGAAAATGGGGGGGACTGTTGTCCCAAAATGAGAAACTGTGGTTTTTTGGTACTTGGCAAAGCATCCTTAAAAGGAACCCTATAAGCAATTTTGGTCCATGGATGTGGTGAGAGCACTGTACATGGAAGGAGGATGTCACGATGGCAGATTTTCTCTGGGCAGTGCCATGTGCAACATGGAAACAAAAGAGGTTTCAACTGTGTTTCCTGTGGAAGACTAGTAGAAGAGAGAGTCCTCTCTCCCTTGCTGAACTGAGAATTGATTGTCTGAGAGGTGGTAACTTGACTGAGAATCCAAGGTTTTGTCTCACTGTGCTTTGGTGGAAATTGGGTGGGGGGAGGAGGAATGTTTTGGAAGGTTTTCATTCTGAATTTTGTGTGTTCCTTTTATTATGGTATAGGTTAAAAAAGTTTTTTTTTCTTTATTTCTAACCTTAAGCCTGCTCTGCTCTGTTTTCTGGTCACATCTCACAGTAGCCATTTAAGAAAAATATATTTTCATGGGTGCACTGGCACTGTGCCAGCACCAACCAATGATACCTATTAAAAAGAGGTTTCCATCACAAGACTGGATCTTTCAGTTTAGGCTATCCACCCTGAGGTCAGGGGTTGAGTCTTTGATGTTGAAAACTCTTCCAGGAACACAAAACCTTTCTGTTTTTCAGGAAAGTTTGTAAGCTTTTTTCCTTTATCTTTTCTTCCCCTTTATTTCTCTCTTTAATGTATTGCAAATTGCTGTAATTTTTCAGACAACCCTGATGCTACTAGGCACTACTTTCCTCAAAGCAGGTAAAAGGTCCTTGCAATGAGGAGGCCTGAATCAATATCCAATAAAAACCATGGAAAACTGGACTTAGGAAAGCTTCATGTCCTGAAATCAAGTGTTCAGACAAGTTGTTCTCTCTTTGGTGACTGGAGTCACCTCAGTCCCTTAAGAATGGAATCATAAGGGCTCCCTTACCCCAGTGGTCCCCCTTCCTGGCTCAATTATTTATTTTAGTTTTGTAGGAGTAATAGATTATAGAAAGCACAGTAAAAATATCATCTGGATCTCAGCTAATGAATCCAAACTATTGCAGCAATCCAGTGCCAAACTTGCTGACTCCAGAACACAGAGGCATCTGTCCCATCAGAAAAAATACTGTAACAAGGCTAATTAAATGCAGGACTATTTAACCAAGGATGAGAATTAGCACACTTATCCAGCTTTCTGGGTCTCACCTGACTATTTTTACAGCATGGAGCTCTGCCCAG
>VZRH01006679.1:154359-180424 GCA_013397555.1 Urocynchramus pylzowi | reverse complement strand
AAAGGGCGAGACTTGTTGTCAAGAGGCCAGTGGCATTTAGTGGCCGTCTGCCTGCTCGGGTTCCTCACATTGTACGATTCCTCCCAGACACAAGCTGCCACCAGCTTGTATTGAGGCTTATTTGGCACTGCCAAGTGCCTCTTGCAAAGAGACATCAGGAACAAGGGGGTGGTGAGTTTTGTTTCCCAGGGAAAGGGCGAGACTTGTTGTCAAGAGGCCAGTGGCATTTAGTGGCCGTCTGCCTGCTCGGGTTCCTCACATTGTACGATTCCTCCCAGACACAAGCTGCCACCAGCTTGTATTGAGGCTTATTTGGCACTGCCAAGTGCCTCTTGCAAAGAGACATCAGGAACAAGGGGGTGGTGAGTTTTGTTTCCTAGGGAAAGGGCCAGACTCGCTGTCGATGCACCTGTGGCACGGAGTGGCCAGCTGCCTGCTGGGGTTCCTCACAACACAGGATTCTTCCCAGACACAAGGTATCACCACCTTGAATTCATGGTGATTTGACAGTGCCAAGTTCCTCCTGCAAAGTGACATCAGGAACCTGGGGTGGTGAGTTTTGTTTCCCAGGAAAAGGGCCGGACTTTTTGTCCAGGGGCCTGTGGCCCTTTTTTGTCCAGCTGCCTGCTGGGGTTCCTCACAACGCAAGATTCCTCCTAGACACAAGCTTCCACCACCTTGGATTCAGGCTGATTTGACAGTGCCAAATGCCTCCTGCAAAGTGACTTCAGGAACCTGGGGTGGTGAGTTTTGTTTCCCAGGGAAAGGGCCGGACTTGTTGTCCAGAGCGCCTGTGGCCCTGAGTGGCCGTCTGCTTGCTGGGGTTCTGTACTTTGCAGGATTCCTCCCAGACACAAGCTGCCACCAGCACCTTGAATTCAGGCTGATTTGACTGTGCCAAGTGCCTCCTGCAAAGTGACATCAGGAACCTGGGGTGGTGAGTTTTGTTTCCCAGGGAAGAGGGCTGGACTTTTTGTCAAGGGGCCTGTGGCCCAGAGTAGCCAGCTGCCTGCTGGGGTTCTTCACAACGCAGGATTTCTCCCAGACAGTAGGTGACACCACCTTGAATTCATGGTGATTTGACTGTGCCAAGTGCCTCCTGCAAAGTGACATCAGGAACCTGGGGAGGTGAGTTTTTTTTCCCATGGAAAGAGCCGGACTTGTTGTCCAGGGGCCTGTGTACCTGGGTTTCCAGCTGCCTGCTGGGGTTCTTCACAACGCAGGATTTCTCCCAGACAGTAGGTGACACCACCTTGAATTCATGGTGATTTGACTGTGCCAAGTGCCTCCTGCAAAGTGACATCAGGAACCTGGGGAGGTGAGTTTTTTTTCCCATGGAAAGAGCCGGACTTGTTGTCCAGGGGCCTGTGTACCTGGGTTTCCAGCTGCCTGCTGGGTGTCAGTGGTACTATATAGTACAGTAGGTCGTAAGTATTTTTCTGGTATTTTTAATACAGTTGTAATGTAATGTGGTTTAGTTTCCATATAGCGAGTGTTCAGCATTCCAAAGCCAGTGGAGTCAGGTGCCAATCATTCCCTTTGGGGTTCTCCTTCAGCTTCGACAACAGCATGCTGTGTGGAAGGGAAAGTGGCCAAAAGGCCCCTGGCCTTTGTTGGTCCTGCTGAACATTTCTGCTCCTACATCAAGTCTTCTGGAGCTGTGACAACAAGTGTGTTCCGTGTCCATGGAACAGCAGAAAGTGGCAGGATGTGTCTGCTTCCAGCGCTTGTCTTGGCTGTTCCTTCACAGTGCTGGCAGCATCATCAGAGAGACAGTACCGCTTCTCTCATGCCACACTTATCCCAATCTTCTGCACTTCCCCATGTTCCTCCCAGGTTCACCAGGGAAAATCGCTGCTGGTGCCAGTCCGTTCCTTTGCCCATAAGGCACCTGGTTGTGTTTGGCCAGACAGGCAGCAACCGGCGCAACCGTTGGGCATCAGACGCTGGGCTGATGTTTTTATCCAGAAAGCAAGAAAACCAGTCAGAAGAACACAAGGAAACTTGACAGTATCTCTGTAAGAATGTCATTGTCCTGTGGAAGTCAACAGTGGATGGTGTTTTTGTGCTGCAGATAATCCCTTCCAAGCAAGAATCTTTCCAGGAAGGGGCAACAGCTTCTGCCTTCTGACAGCAGATACCAAGTGTGGCCACCAAGTGTGGCTCCAGGTGCTCCTGCCAACAGCCACCTGCAGAAAGGATCCCATAGACAGCAACGCACGTTGGCTTTGGCTGTCCTCCGGCAGAGAAGTCCCCCAGGGCCCACAGGTCTCTGTGGCAGGAGACAGGCACCAGCATTGGCAGGGCTTGGGGGGTGGCAGGTCTCCTTTGGCAGGGACTCTGCCACACCTGCTGACGTCAGCGCTCCCCAGGGCTCAGAGCAGCATTCGTGCTCTGGGCCACAGGTCCCCTGTCTGTGTGTATGACGGCCAGCCAGCAGCGGGACTGGTCCCAGAGAGGCCGTGGCAGGTCCTGTGGAAGGCCCCGGTGCCCTTCCTGCTGCAGCTCCACTGGCAGCCGTGGGGCCTCGTGCTGCTGCCCTGAGCAGGCAGAGCAGAGGAGCAGCTGCGTGTTGTTTGGGCCGTTCCTAAAGTTCCTGTTGGGCTGTGTCTTTACCTCTTGGGGCAAGGTCTTCCTTGCAAGCTGGGGCAGTCTGGGTGGGGTGGGGGTGTCTCCAGGGCACGTGGAGGTGTGTCCTAGGGCTCTTTGTGACACAGTGCGCCTTTGTCACCGTGGCATGGAAAGGGACGCAGTGTACAAGGGTGACCCTTTGTGACACGTCATGACATAGGTGCCGGCAGCAACACGGCCACGCCACTGTGCTCGGTGCGCGCAACGGGACAGGACGGGACAGAGCAGGGCTGTGAGGAGCCCCCACACAGCCAACTCGTTCCTTGCTGACCCGGAGTATTTCAAGGCGTTCTATGTGCAGGTGACCTTGAGGCCAGACTGTGGGACTTGGTGACCCATAGTCTTCCCAAGGTTTCTTTTTTTCAGGTGCCCTCAAGGGCAGTCTGCAGGACCTGCTGACCCAAAGCCTTTCCAAAATGTCTCCTGTCACTGTTGCAGAAGGCCTTCAGGACAGACTGCAGGACTTACTGTCCTGTAGCCTTCCCAAGCCTTCGCTATTGTAGGTCCCTTCAAGGCACAGTTGTTGACCTGCAGCTTTTTCAAGGCGTCTCTCCTGCAACTAGCTATAAATCCAGACATTAACATGGCAGAGAGACCTCCCAGCCTACCCATGAAGGTTCAAAAATGCTCTAGTGGTGCCCCACCACAGCAATGTAATGAGTTGGTGCAGTTCCAACTGCTGCAGAAGGGTGAGTGAAAGAGCTGGTCCACGGGGCTGGTGCCTGCAGCCAGCTTCACCCCGCCCCATCCCATCCCTTCCCTCTGGACATGGCCATTGATAAGACAGAAGAGGGGCTGGGGCTGGACCCCCTGGTAGTGTGGGGCATCCCAGGCCTTTCCCTGCGTGGGGACTGCAGGGCTGGGCTGTCTTCTCTGGCCTCTCCTGCAGCTTTTCAGCTCTGGTATTCCTTGCTCTTTGGCAGATGCAGGCAGGGACCGAACACAAGGACCAGACTCTTCCCACAGTTGCTGGCACTCTGTAGGCCAGGTACTGAGATCCATCCCCACCTTCTCAGCCAAGCATCACTGTTGGAGCACACAGTAGATCATCCCTCTCTTCCCTATTGCTCCTTCTTTTGCAGATGTTTACGAACCTCACAGGCACTTGGTATCGAGAGATGATCACCATGTTTACCAAGGGTGCAGCAGAGCCTGGCCCCACAGCCACTCAGAGCATAGCTTCTGCTCCCAGCCTGGATCTTTTTGGGGAGAGAGTTGTCTCCAGTCCAAGTCAAGTAAGCAGCCTGTGGCCAGGGCTGGGTCTCCCCAGGAATTGTGTGGCGCCTCAAGCCCGTTCCACTGGGCCTCCTCAACCTTTGAAGCCCAGCCCGATGTGGTTGGAAGGGAAACACTTCTCAGGGGAAGCTGGGGAAGTTGCTGCTCTGGCCACTCTCCAAGTCTCCCCATGTCTTCTCCAGGTACCAGGCTTTGTTAGGAACATGCACCAGAGGCTCTCATCCAATGGGCCTCCAGACGACAGGCTGTTCATGGACATCCTGAGGCTGACTGAGGCACACCCCACTGATGTCGCAGTGACTCTCCTGCGCTGTGCCCCATCGTGTGACAGGTACAGGGCCCACCTGCCTTGAGGGCTCAGGTCTAACCAGCCCGTAGGGCCCATCACCTGTACAGCCAGTCCAATGGGGTCTGCTAGACAGGCGGAGAGTTACAGGAGCCACTGGACCCTCCATTTCCCAGTCCTGGCTTGTCAGCCCATAAGTCTCCTGACGTGCTCCCTCCCTACCCCTCAGGGCACTGTGGTTCTGTCATCTGGGCCCTTGTGGCTGCCCAGACCACAGTGCTCTGGGTGAGACCCGCCCTGACACACAGCTCTGGTCCTGTAGAGGTGCGGCAATCATGTGGAAGACCATAGCCTCATCAGGATCAACAATGGAAAAGGTGCTGCCAACACTGCTCTGTGTGATGGAGGGCTGGCCACTGCAAAAAATGTACACCTCCGATGGGGACAATAAGGATGTATTTGCCCTGACTGTGAGTTTCTTTAACTGGCCTTGCTTGCACACAGGTTGCTTCTCCAGTGCCTCTCCATCCTCTCCCCCACTGCAACACATCTCCCTGCCTCAGGCACTGGGCTGACACCTGGGTTAGGGGCAGGTTCAGGGGCACCAGGCCGGCGGCTCCCCCTGCGGCTCCCCCAGCCTGTCCCTTGTATGCTCAGGCCTTGCCACTCAGCACTGAGTGCTGTCTCTAGATGATTTATCCTTTGCAGGCAACCAGGGTGGTTTGGGAGATTCTCCGCCTGCCCTGGTGCCCAGAGCCATTTGTGGAATATTCCCCTCATCTCCTTGTGGCTCTGCTCGTCCAAGTTTTCGTTAGTTCAGAGCAGATGTCAGAGGACATAAATACTTTCTGGAGGAGATGTCAGGAGGAAAACGGCCTTCCCACCAATATCAACAGGTGCTCCATCCCAGTCCTCCTGTCACTCCCATGTCCCCAGGGCTGAAGCCTAGAGTCCCAGCATAACCCGGGCTTTGCTCTGCACACAGCTTTGTAGTGAACACTGTGAAGGCACTGTTCCACCATCTGCAGTGTCTGGATTTACTGATGGCAATGGAACGCAAGTGTGGCTGGGACACGCTGCTCTGTGCTGACACCCACCACTATGCAGTGGGTCTGCTGGCCAGGTGAGACCTCCTTCTCCCCACCAGCCCTCTCCTTTGTGTCCGGAACACCCCACACAGTCCCCGTGGCCATGGGCAGCAGGGCCACATCACCAAGGGATGGATAAGCAGGCTGGAAAAGGCTGGCAGAGGAGGGTGCCCGGGAACACCTGCCCAAATGTGCCCACTTTTGGGGTGCTCGGGAGAAGAGCAGACCTCTGTGAGCCACCTCTGGGAGATGTTTGCCCACCCGGCTCAGGGGCAACGGTGCCTCTTCCCCCCGACCAGGGAGATGCGCCGTGTCTCCAGGCCCTTCTGTTCCTGCATTGCACTCCGCCTGCTCAGGCGGCTCAACAGGGAGGAGCCACGGTGGGAACTGCCCGCCCTGGCGTTCCTCGTGGAGGTGAGCCCCATGGCCAGCGCCGCCTGGCTGAGCTGCCTGCCACCCCTCTGCCCTCTCGTAGCCGCAGCTGCCTGGGACGGTGCCTGCGCTCGGTGCTGCTGCCTGGGCTCAGCCCTGTGCAGTTCTGAGCTCCTGCCAGCTGGGCTCCCCTGTCACTGCTCTGTGCCTTTCAGGTCCTGGACTGCCTGGACTTGAGCGAATGGGGTAACAGCATCCTCGAGATCATGATAAAGCACCTGCAGAGCGACTCCACGGAGAGGTGTCTTCTGGCACTCAAAGGCCTTGTGGTGCTCAGCAAGGACCCCTTGATGGTGAGAAGGAGGCAGCAGCTGAAGCTGTGGCAAGCAGCCCTTTGGGATTAGCTGGGCATTTGAAGCTGTGGCAGCTGCTCCCAGTTCTCCAGGCTCGCTGTTCAGCTGCCTGAGTGCTTCAGGACAGGCTGGCGGCCGCTGGACTCAATAGCAGGCGGATGGGGTTGAACCACTGAAGCAGTGTTGCCGGTGCAGCTTTTCATGGATTCACAGCACAGCCTTGTGTTCCACATAGGCCAAAAAAATGTGCAGCCTGTCTGAACGCCTTGTGGAGCTTCTGAGGAATGAAGACATAGAGGTGGTCAAGATGAGTCTCTCTGTGTTCAAAAATATACTCCTGAACAAAGATATCCTAACATCCAGCCCCACAGCCCCGAAATTGGCTGAGGCGCTCCGGCCCCTCTTTGACAATGTAAGGCTCTGTGCCCTCAGCCATGGCCACTGGGTGCTGCCCGGAAGTGGCGTGCCCTGTAGATTTTTGGGCCTGGAGAATCCAGTGTTGAGGTTTTTTTCCTTTCCAACAGGACAACAGCCATGTGCAGTGGCTCTCCATTACCCTCTACCAAGAGGTGATGGAATCGGTTGTGGAAAAGGGAAGAAAGCCCTTGAAGATGCATGTGAGCCAGAGCCTGCTTCCCCTCTTCTTCCACTGCCATGACGAGAACCGGCGTGTGGCACAGGTGAGGGCTCCTGGGCGCTGCTGTCCCCATGGGAGGGGGCTCAGCTATGTGCCCACACCCTGGCACCTGATGGGCTCCAGCCTCCTCCTGGCCGTGGCACAGGGATGCGGGTCCTGTGCCCTGGGCGGCGGTGCCATCTCTGGGTCTCTGCTGCTCTGCAGGCCTCTCGGGAAACACTGCTTTCTGCAGTAAAGTTCCTGAAGAGGAAGGATCTCCAGCACCTGCTGAAGACAGACGACCCGTGGACCTTTGCTGAGCGTGTGGTAAGCCTNCCGCGGCTCGCCGGGACCCTCTGCCCCGTCCAGAGCCCGGCGCCCGCGGCTGCTGGCCGGGCCTCAGGGCTGTGTGGCCAGGGGGAGCAGCGCCGGGCAGTGTAGGAAGTTCCGGCCGAGGGGCAGGGCCCACACCAACCCTTCCCTCCGTGCCCTGCCGCTCTCTGCAGCTGGCAGAGGACAGGAGCCGAGCGGCCGAGCACCTGCGCCGGGCCCTGCCCTACCTGCAGAGCCCACAGGAGCCCCTGCGAGAGGCGGCCGTCAGGTCCATTGGTGAGTCACAAGCCCGGGGTCTCGGTGCCTCCCTTCCCCATTGCAGCAGGATCCAGGCCAGGGGCCATGACAGGCTCTGTGTTCCTAGGGATCGCCGGGATGCTCATGAGGGGGCAGCCAGAAGAGCTGCAGCTCATCTGTGAGGGTGAGTGAGGCCAGTGGGGTGTCAGTAGGTGCTGGCAGGGGAAGCTGCAATCCCTGGCCTGGCTGCGGAGGGCTCTGCTCCGATGAGGGGCAGCACGGGCAGCGCACAGAGCCATTTCAGGGGTCTTGGGGGAATTTGTGGCCAGCACTTTCCAGCTGATCCTTGTTGTGTCCTGCTTCCTCTAGGCCATGGCAAGAGCTGGGTAGGCTGCTCCTTTAAGGTGGTTTCCTCTGACCGTGGGTCTGTTCTCTGTTTCAGCCCTTCAAGCCCTTAGCACAGATGACAGCCCCTCCAACACAAACCTGATAGTTCAAGTCATGTTTGATGAAAGAGCTGCATTACTAAGTTCATCATCTGGATCGGGACAACCAGGACAGCACCAGATCCCATGCAAGAGGAGACAGCCTGGAGCTCCAGGCACAGCTGATGCTGGGCACACCTGAGCTTGCCTTCCCTCTTTACTGGTCCCTCCCTGCAGCCCTCAGACCCTGCTTGTTCCCTTTTCTTTTCCCAAGTTCATCCCTCTGCTTTGCTTGCCATTAATAAACATTTCAGCTTCTTCACCTTATTTGTATCTTTGTGGAGCAGAAGTGGAGCAAAACCTGAGCCCTGGAGCACACAGGCCCAATCCTGCAGTTCTTTTCTGTGCTGCGTTTTGTGCAGGGAAACAAGGCAGATCATGCTAGAAAGGTCCCTGCCCTGAAGGTCTGGTTTCACAACATTGTGGACTTAAAGGTCTTGCTGAGCACACAGAAGGTCAACAGTAGGACGAAGACCCTGGATTTTAGAAGAGTCGACTTCAGTATTTTCTAAATCCAGCTGTGAGGGATTCCATGGCAAGCATCCACTGAGGGCAAAGGAGCTTAGAATGCTGGAAGTTATTTAAGAATAGCTCCCTTGAAAGCACAGCAGGAGAGGAAGAGGGCAGAACCAAAGACCACCCTGATTTACAGTAAGCTTTGGGTGTACTAAAAATGAAGCAAATGAAGCAGCAGTACAGGGCCTGACACACAACTATCTTACTGTACTGAGCACTGTAGGGCAGTGCTGGGATCCTGGGTGCAGTTCTGGTCCCCACAACTGAGGAATCACAGCTCCTGCCTCATACACAGTCAGAAACCCAACCAAGTGGGACCAGAGGGAGGAGACTCCGTCTTTCCTGGGCATGGTTGCAAAACAGCTGCTGCTTCTTCCTCTTCCTGTGTTTGGGGTTTGCTGATCTGAGCCAGGGCCAGGTTGTGCTCTATTTTCCAGACTGTTCAGAGCAGGCATGAAAAGTGCTCTGTACACAGTGGAGAGTTCTGGAAGGTGCTTACAAGAGCATCTAACCCAAATCTACCCTTTTGCAGTTTAAATACATAGTTTTATGCAGCAAGAAAGAGCTCCTCTGGCTCTGTCAGTGCCTGTTCTGCTGCCTTTGGGCTACCTAATATTGGGATAAGGAACTTGCACCAATTCCAGAGTCTGCAGTGACAAGATGCTGAATTTGAGATTGATAAATTGGTATGGTGGCTATATAAGGCTACGCTGGAGTCCTAAAACTCCTTTGATGCTGTGATGTTTGCTCAGCAGCTGAGAACTTGAGTACAATTGTAGTTTTGCTCTCAGCTTTGGGAATCACAGAATCCCCCAGCAGTTTGTGTTGGAAAGTATTTTAAAGATCCTATCATTCTAGTTGCCTGGCTACGGGCAGGGATACCTTCCATTAGAATTGAACTAATCCATCTTTACCTTCCCTCCTCCAGATTTTGACCTAATGTGAATATATCAGCTTGTTAGATTTTGTAGCTCACAGAAATAGGAACAGGAGTTTCCCAATATCCCATCTAAACCCACCCTATGGCAGTGAGAAACCATTCTTCCTGTCACTCCAGGCTCTTGCTCAAAGTTCCTTTCTAATTCCCTTGGAGCCCTTTTAGGCACTGGAAAGGGCTCTAAGGGCTCCCTGGAGCCTTCTCCAGGCTGAACATTCTCAGTTCTCCCAGCCCATCAGTGTAATGCTCCAGTTCTTGGACCACTTCCTGGTCCTTCCTGGCTTCCTCTGGACTTCCTTGAGGTCCTCTCCATCCATCCCAAAGCCACCACAGCTTGCAGAGAGAAGCTGCCCTCAGCTGCCTTAAGGGAAGAGCACACACAAACCTTCCTGTTGCTGTTGGAAACATGGAGTTGGGGTAGAGCAGCCTGACCGCCCAGCACTGCTGGAAAACTTTTCAGCTGAGGAAGGAGTTTTGTTTCACTGGAGACGGCAGCTCCCCCTTTGGCTTTAAACACAACCAAAGGCAGAGTCATTGATTAGAGGCTGAATAAAATTATGTATTCTAGTCCTGCCCACCTATCCCTCAGGGAACTGACAGGCCTCTGAGTTCAGACAACTCTTTTTAACGAGACAGAATTTTTTCACAATCATGCCATGAGAGCACAAACAGGGATAAAGCACTTTTATTTACACTTACTCAGTTTGTAAAACCATGTGTACACTGCCATCATTTAAAGTGCAAGCTACATGTCTTCTGAATAAACTGAAGGCATAACAGGTGCCATGTAAGATAAAATACTGCCAGCAGTAGTTATACAACTAACTACAAATGCCAGTAGCATAGTTCAAACCCTGACCAGCTTAATGTGTTACTTCCTCTTGTATGTTACCAGCCAAAAACATATTCCATTGCTTTAGATACAATACTTTCATCTTTCCTAGGAGTTTGTCTGTCAGAAACCACCTAGAAGGCAGAGAGAAAAACAAAAAGAGAAAATACAGAGAATCAGTCAACATGTAGTTAATAGTTTTTACACTAACCATTTATTTATTCTTTTCCTAAGTGCTACTGTATTTTGACAAAATATGTTTGAAATATCTTCAAAACAAGCCCTTAATCCCTGGAAAAGTGACAAGTCATTAATTTAATATTTTTTATTATTATTTTAGAGACTGAACAGACTGAGCTTGTACCACATCATTAAAGAACTGACAGCAAAAGATAGAGGTCACATTGAAGTTAATGTCTGAACAGCCTCATAGAGCTAAGAGGAGACAACACAAAAACACATGTTTCTGTTTCCCTTAAAATACCTGATAGTCACTAGTGGAAGCCTTATATGCTGTTGCAAGAGGTCTCATTGTAGAAATCCTTGCAGTATTATTTGCAGGTTGTGTTGGTGTGCCAGCAGGTTTTGTAGGTGGAGTGAAAATTGAAGACATTGAGGATGTAGAGCTTCTTTCAAAGTTTTCCATCACACTCTTAAATAGAGGGTTAATATAATGTAAACAAATACTGAAAAGCAGTATTCCAACCTTCATAATCTAAAATTATCTACTATTTAATGTTTTTTGATAAAACATATTTGGATCCCAAAAGATAAAAGGTGTGTCAGTGCAGAACATACAGGTACACATGACCACCAAGCATTTTCCTCACTGCAAACATGTTGAATTATGCCCTTGCAAAGTAGTGGAAGGTTGGAATCTGTTCTCTGTCTGTACTAAATGTCAACCAAGTTTGAAACAATGTAGAGAATAAAATACAATAGGAAATGCAATCCAACTTCAAGGCTCCATTTTGTAAGCTTTTGTTTAGAAAGGAATGCATGTAGAATGGAAGAGGTAGGAGGTGACTTGATGGGAACCACAAGTTCCACAACAAACCATAGAAAACAAGATGGTAAATAACAACCAGCCTGTGATTTGGTGCATTCGGACTCGGTGGAGCATAGGATTCAACCAGCCTAAAGATAGCAAATTCATAAATAGATAGAAATTCAGCAGCACATTTGGTAGAAGAGCACTTTCCAAAATAAGCAATAGGATTGGTGTACACGGTGGGCAGGCAGCTGACTCTGCTCAACACAAGGGGAACCCATGGACTAATACTTTTAAATCAGAAGCCTAAGTGCTGATGTCAAATCCATCGTATCTAGTTTTCAATTGCAGGAAAGTCTTACCAAAACCAATCCTTCAATGAATTAGTCTCCTGAAATCTTTTGCCTCCAAAAATACAAATTAATGACTATGAGTTTATTTATTGGTATATGAAAGTGAATACTATCCACAAAAGACATAATGAGAATTCAAAAGCAATGAAGATCAGCTGCCTGGCAATTCTATGTCTTAGATTATTACTCCTAGAGCTTCAGCTTACAGGCAATTCGTTCATCGATACAAACTGGACACCAAAAGAGTAAAAAGGCATGGACAGACCTCCAGCAGAACCCCACAGAGAAAAGGGCCATAGAAGTAGTCATTTCTGAATTTTATTGAGTGTAAGAAATGCTTCAGACTGCTAAAACTTCAGTAATTGCAAGTTCAGTTTCTAAGGCTACCTTCTCAGAATGGTTTACATTGGAAAGCATATATTACTCTTTAGTATCATATATTCTTAAATGAGACAAAAAAAAAAAAAAAATCTGTGCAGAATGACTGAAGATTGACTGTTATTTGCTTATGCTGATGTACAGTACCCAGTGCAAAGGGCTGCAAGTATTAAAGGTCAGGATATTGCCAATACCTAGACACCAATAGCTCATGTTAATATTAAGACTACAAGAACAGCCATGTCTACCCCTAACTACTACTTACAAGAGAGTGACATGTTTTTATAGGGGCAGGTGGGAGAACAGGATTGGGATTTTCTTGCTAATAAATTTTCAGTCCAAAGTACTAAGATAAATTCAAGAGCCAGAAGCACATAGTCACATAAAAAATAGGTACGATTAGGAGCAGCAACAGTCTTAATCTGCCATTAGGTATCTATTGCAGGCCCTAAATGTCACAAATTCCAGTCAGAAAACTTATCTCAATTGTGTCTTATATTATGGTTTCACTTCCTTGTCTCATACAGCAGTATAATTGTGTGCATTGTAACTTCCAAGGAGCACAGAAATTGCTCATAATGATTCTTCTCAGCAGGAAATCGTGACAAATACTTAAGAAAAAACTTATATAAATGTGTAAGAGACTATATCTATATAGATGAAGTTTGCAATTCCGAAAGAAAAAAAATTAAAGAGGTCAGGGAAAATAAAAAGACCAAAAGCAGAGTGCCTTTGAACTAAAAACAACTATTAACTTACTTTATCTATACAAGGCTTGACACCAATCATGATAGATTCACCAAAAATTCTTCCATCTTTGCTTAAGGCTTTCCGGGCTTGAAGCTTAGACTGATATCGAATATGCATCCAGTTTCCTGTGTTGGACATCTGAATGAGATTAAGTGAAAATTGTGAAATGTAGTTTTCTAAATATGTAATTCACAATGTTTTCTGACATAAGTGTCAAACTAAGACATACCACATGCTTTAATATGTTTCCATACTGAGCAAACTGTAGTAGAATATAGGAAGCTGATGCTTGAGGAAATCTGAAAGACAGAAAAAAAATTTATGAATAGTTTAAGAATTCAGGTGTCAAGCATTTACAGAAATCCAGAAGAGACCACTGTAATATCAGAAGCAGTGACTTGAGAAATACCACCTTCTAGGCACTTTACCACACACCCCAACAGCAGAACGGTGCCTTTCTAACTAGAAAAAATAATGGGTAGCTCAATTTAAGATGCCTCACTTAAATGTATGTGTTTGCTTGCTTTAACCACAGCTGTATTTGCAGCACATACCAATGCCAGACAACATCAATGCCCAAGTATTTTTCTCTTATGCTGCAAAGACTTTACCCAGGTTTTTCCGATACTCTGGAAATCAACTTACCCAAATACAGTTACCCATGTGTCATCAAGTTGATCTTCTGAAGTAAGGGAATCACCTTGAGTATAAAAAGGGTCTAGCTGAGCAGGAGATAGAGTGGTCTTCTTAGGCTGCCCAATACTTGCAGGACTGAACATGCTTGAAGCTGTTAAATTGAAATGGTACTGTTGAACAAATTTCTTTTGCAAGACAGAGGTTTATAATAAAAGAATAAATTCAGTGTCAAGCATTTCACTTGTATGTGGAAGAGTTTGATGGGGATTAACTCACAGACAGAACAAGTAAATCAATCATAACTTCAGATCTGCAAACACACTAATAAGTTTTTATGACTAGCAACCTAGTGTTCTCTTTGACTTTGAAACACCAACAGCTAATACAGTTGCCAAATAGGAACAGGCCAACAGAATAAAGCCTAGCAAGAAGCCACTGGTTCACACACAAGATATCAAACCTTGTGAAGATGGAAGGCAATCCATCAATCTCAGCTTCTTCATTCTATTACAACCACCTCTGTGCTAAATTCAACACCAGATTTGGAAAAAGGAACAAGAAAAGCTGCTTGAAACTCAGTCTCAGAATGAATAATTATTTCCTACTCATACCCACACACCTTTTGAAAAGCAAACAAATACACAGCCTCTTCATAAATTAGCAAGGAACTGATGTAGCTTGAACAGTGATGATTTTTCTGTATTAAAGAAAGGAGTATAAAAAGAGAATAAAAATTTTGACAGGACATCTACCTGCTCCTGGAGTTGATGGCAAAATTCCAACTGATGGGCTCTGTAAAGTAAAGCTGGCCTGCATTAATATACAGAAAGTAACAAATTATTCTCATAGGTATACTGCTCAGATCAAGAGACAATTTTCAAGTGATTTAAACATTCAGGTAATAATATTAATTGTTTGCCTCAAGTTATTCCTAACTTTTTAGGGTAAGAACAGATATTTGCATGTACATTTAACAAAAGATTACCATAGGTACTAATGAAAAGTTATTTGACAACATATTTGACAAATGCTTTGTGAAACAATGTAGGTTTAAGTATCAATACTCAGAAACCCTTTAGTTTACTTCCTTAAAATAGTCATGTCACTATTGCTACACTGTGATAATTCACACATTCACGTGCATCCCGATGGGAAGGGTATCAGTATCCTAAGTTTATTGGCATTTTCACTATAGGATTCTGTCCTTCACAGAGAACCTCAGTTTTCAGAATAAACTTTTCAGAAGGCAACACTCAATAGAAAGGCTGCTCATTCAGTTTAAATTGTTTTTATTGCATTAAAAGAGTTCCGTGAAAAAGGACCTAGTAATGCTTGACTAGTCAGTTAAGCAGCAGAGCTTGCTATAAAATTTACCTCATAGAAATTTGAGTGTTCCTCTTTCAAAATTAACTCCAACTGTCTACCCAAACTTTGATTAGGTATTTTATTCAGAAAAAAATTCCTTCTGTTTCCATAAGCATCTCTATTGCCTTCTAAAAGACAATCACAGAAACCTGGAATTATTAAGGTTGGAAAAGATCTCTAAGATCATTGAAACCAACCATTAACCTAACACATCCATCTTGACCACTAAACCATGTCCCCAAGTGCCACTTCCACGTATTTTTGAACACTTTCAAGGATGGGGATTCTATCACTTCCCTGGGTGGCCTGTTCCAATGCCTGACCACCCTTTCAACGAAGAAATTTTTCCTGATATCCAGTCTAAACTTCTTCTGGTGTAACCTGAGACCATTTTGTCTTGTCCTATTGCCTGTTACCGGGGGAAGAGACCCACCTCCACCTTGCTACAACCTCCTTTCAAGTTGTGATAGGGTCCTTCTGGCAATCAGCAGCCCAATAAACTTACAAGAAAGTGAAAAGCTGACAAACAAAGCTGAATTTGTATGTATAAAGCATAACTGAGGCATGACTTGCATTTTTCATTTCCTACTGAACTGAAAATTGGAAATAACAGGAATTTGCTTCCTGACCACAGCTCTTGTTTAAACAGGAACAGGTACACTGAACAACCCTGACTAAGCAACAGCATGATCTGAAGGGTTGCCACTCATTTTGTTACAGCAGTTTATGCAACTAAGTTTGAGAATTCACTGAGGCAGTAAGCTGCCTCACATCTTCTGCTAAGAACAGGCCAGTACTGAAGACACTCACTGTTCTTCTTGAGGACAGAGGTGTTGATCCAAGCCCAGGACTAGATAACTCATCATATATGCTCCTAACTGGTGGAGCACCACCTTTATCCTTATGCGAAGGGACTACTGGTTGTGGGGGAGACCCTCCTGCAATTCAAAGGAACAAAAGAAGAGCATGAGAAAACCTGAAATTTTGCTTTGGTGCTACTTGCTCTTGAAACTTTAATAATACATTCAGCCATGCTCTCGTGTTGACTGTTGTTGAGACTATTGATTGTTTCACTGGAGGTTTGCAGAGCCATCTGTCCTACCAAACTGTTGAGGTTTGAATATTCTAGGTAGGAGCATCACCTTGTGTCTCAAACAGCATCCTACACAAGTATTATTTAGAACTTTCAGACCTCTTACTAACCCATTATATTCACTGTTTACATGTTCTTTCTCTGAAGTTCTGAGCATGGCTGTATCTTTCAATTTTAAGCCAGGCTAGAAATCTATTTTGATTGTTTCAGAGACTAACTTGCCTATAGTACAGATGCAAAAGCAAGATTTTTAAAAATTCAGATATCCTACATGTTAAAGAACCATACCAAAATGTACAGAGACATTGCACATTACTGTCACTTTCCCACTGACAAATTCCTTTGCTTCTCATCTAATTTCATATTAAATAAAAATGTAAGCTCTTGAGAGCAGGGACTAGCTTGCATATAGGCAGGATGAAGTTAAATCAGCTGCCCTCCCATTCTGTAAACTTTGGGACTTCCAGTATTACAGAGAATTAAACTTCTTGAAAGAACTTGACGTATCTTAACCCTTTGTGTGGATTTATCACAGGGGAAACAAAAGTAGTTTGCATCAAGTTTTCACTTGCAAAACCAAGCTTTTCCAGTCCTAAATTCTGAGCTTCAAGACTCCACTCTGAACTGTTTAACACATACAAGAACTGCTACTGTTACATGGAATAATGTGCATTATGTAACGCACTCTCCCATCAAGGTTTTCAGTTTGAATGATGTACTCGATCAGACCCTTTGGGAAGTCTGTGTTAGTATCTTACTAGCTCCCCTTTTCCTAAAATTGATACTCTGAGGCTGTAATAAACCCTTTAAACAACAATCAGGTGAAATTCACATGATTACTTTCAATTTCATAAACATTTTCTTAAGAGGTTTGTTCCCAGATGTGTAAGGGCAGGCAGACAAGAGCAAGAAGCAGAAGACCAACAAACCTCTAATTATGGAACATTTTAAGTTGGAAGGGACCTAGAAAGACCATTGAGTCCAATCCGGCCTGACATTCAAAGAAGAGAATATTTTATTAAGAGAAATTCTTGCAGTACTTTAATCCTCAATTTTTCCTTTAAAATGACTGGCATATTAACACCATCAGATATTAAATTATGCCAACTGATTTAGTACAAAAGCCAGGATCACCCATGGCATGTCAATTGCTCACTCATTCTTCTCAGAGAAGAAAACAGATGCACAATACTAACATGAGTAAGAACTTCTAGTCTGATTAATTAGGTGGTTGAAAAGAAATGAGCATCTACAGCTAGGAAAAGTCACTACTGCAGTCCAATGACAGCAGACATCAAGATTTTAGCTACATCCACTAGATACTAATTAAGAAGTTTATTTTCAGTTTTTCTCCACCTATTTTTTGTAAGTTTGACAATCTGTAAGTGACCTTTTAGAATTCAAAGACATAGAAAAATTTCTGCAAAGAAATCAGCAGTTTGCACAAGCTGCATCTAGTTTGCCAGCAGATATCTCTGTTTTCAACATCAGTGTATGTGTAATTGACTTGTAAAGAGTCATATAAATTGATTCTATATTAGGAGAGGTTTATTACCTTTCCTGTAAAACAAACTCTTCCTGATACCAACACTGCCCCATTTAAAACATTTACTATAATTGAATACACTAAGTTCACCACTTATTCAATCAGTGGAGTTTGCTTATAGAAAGATATAAAACTGTAAGGATTCAAGTCTATTTCTACAGTTATGTATAACAATGAGAAAAACCAATTTTTTGCTTTCAGGACAATTTTCCAACATTTAACAAATTCTGACCTGCAAGTAGTGGAGACCTTGTTTCCATGACACCAATTGAAGGGCCGTATAAAGCACGTGGCTGCGGAGTCACCGGTGCAGGTAAGTCACGCATCAAAAACCCAGGGAGAAATTGAGCACTAGTTCCTTGTTTTGGAGATGTTGGGGAGCCAAGAGTCATTGGTTCAGCTCCTGAAAACAAAATTTTAAAACATGAAAAAGAAAAGTGAAAGACAAAGGCAGCGTTTTCCATTGTGGGCTCTATTAAAGAAACATAACACAAGATACAGGAAGTGATTAAGATCACAGAATCCCAGAACCGTTAGGGTTGGAAGGAACCTCTGGAGACCATCTACTCCAAACCCTCTGCCAAAGCAGGGTCACCCAGAGCAGGTACACAGAAACGTCTCCAGGTGAGTTTGGAATGTCTCCAGAAAGGGAGACTCCACAACCTCCCTGGGCAGCCTGTTCCAGTGCTCTGCCACCCTCAGTGTAAAGTTCTTCCTCACGCTGAGATACAACTCCTCGTATTTTGATTTGTGGCCATTACTCCTCGCTAGGCATCACCGAAAAGAGCGTGGCACCATCCTCTTGGCACCCACCTCTGAAATATTTACTTGTATCGACGAGCTCAAAGGCGGTTTAATCATTCATTTTACAGGCAAGCCGAGTTTACCACAACACTGCGTTTTCCGCAATTCCAAGTGGCGGCCGATCTATTTAACCCCGCTCCCCTTTCGCACCACCCCAGCGCGAACCGCCCCTTCCCGGCGCCGTCTCCCCCTCCGGCTCAGCAGCATCCACTCCCCCGCCTAGCGCAGGGGGTCGGCCCCGGCCCCACTCCCCTCACAGGAGCGCCGCAGCGCCGGCAGACCCGCCGGGCGCCCCCGGCCGGGCAGCGGAGCTCCCTGAAGCGGCGCCCAGCAAAGCCGAAGCGCGGCGCGGGCTGGGGGGAGCCGTGGGCCCAGTTCACCTGCGGGCGGCAGCTCCATGGCGAAGGCGGCCATGTCGGCCCGGATGGCGGGAAAGAGGCGGCGGCGGTGGCTCCGCCGGGCGCTTTCAAACGGGACGGAGCTTCCTGCCGCCGTCACTTCCGACCCACCCCGTGACATGTTGGGGCGGAATGGGGCGGGCCGAGCCCCGGCAGGGGGTGAGGGTGGCGGGGGCCCGGCATCGGCTTGTGCCGGCCGGTCCCCTCACGGCCCCTGGGTAAACGGTCCCTTAGGGAGGGGTCGCGAACAGAGCTGCGGGAACCGCGGTCACCGTTACCGAGGGCTTGTCCAGGGCTGCTCCCGCGGGCTGAGAGCTCAGAGCGGCCTCCCCTCCCTTCCCCAGGGAAAGGGTGTCAGTCGGTGCCCAGGCTGCCGGGACAAGGCAGCGAGCTGTTCCCCCGCGGACACGGGGGTCTGTGACCACGGACAGCCACCAGACGCAGCGGGGTTGCCTGATCCCCGCCTTAACGTTTAGCATAGAATCATGGAACGGGTTGGCTTGGAAGGGATCTTAAGGCTCATCCAGCTCCACCCCGTGCCATGGGCAGAGACACTTTCCGCTATCTTAGTTAGCCCTGTCTAACCTGGACTTGGACACTTCCAGGGATGGGGCGGCCACAGCTTCTGCGCGCAGCCTGTGCCAGGGCCTCCCCATCTTCAGTGTAAATAATCTAATCTCAACCTACTCTCCATTTGAATCCATTCCCCCTTGTCCTGTCACTACGTGTTCTTGAGCAATTCACGTTGGGAACAAGAGAGGTCGTGGTTCAAACTCAATGATGTGCTATAGTTCAAATTACTGGTACCAGGACGGAACACTAATCTTGAAACCAAACCTTTAAAATCATTTTAGCACACAATTTATCCAAACGCAGTGTTCTCTTTATTTTGTTGCATATTAATATATCAAATCATTAAGAGCTGGCATGAAGGCCACAAAATACTATGAAAATCTTTTTTTTTTTTTTTTTTTTTTTTTTTTTTTTTTTTTTTCTTTTTAAGCATGACATATTAAGACAGTAATTTCAGCCTGGGATCTCTCAGGAGGGTCAAAATTACACACCCTATGATGTCTGCTCTTTACATACGACATGGAATGGAGTGAGGGGACAGCATGTGAGGACCAGGTGTGAAGAAAAGACAGTAGCATGAGCAGAGACATCATTATCAGCATTTTCTGTATCTCTACTGAAATTATGTACAGGGAAAAAAAAAACCCTGCTAGTTCCAAGACTAGACTCATCATGTTAGTGCACTTCAAATCACTACTAGATGAGAAACAACAGAAATACATGAAGCATTAAAGCATCCTGTGCATTTTGAGCATCCTCAAAAGACCATCGTTTTAATTTCAAAAAAAATTAATGGCTGGGTAGCCCACAAAATTCAATAATATCATTTATAGTTGCAATATAATTTAAAAATCCACTATCAAGGTACTTCATTATATGGACATTTTATTATCTAGATTTTACAACCAACTAGGAATGCCCAGATTTGGAAAGAAAGCAACTTACCTCAGTTACTTTGCTTCCTTTCTCTATTGCCTGCATTTTCTGATGGTTCAGTAAGCAAACCATCATTCCATTGTTTTCTAATATTTCAAGGAAAATTGAGCTGTATCTTTTTATTAATGCTCTGGTTTTAGGCAAAACTTCTCTGAAGTCAGTACAACACCATTTGGCCTTTTGATGACATACTGGAAAAAACAGGGTCAAAGGAGGGTAAGAAAAAAATATATAAAGACTTGAAAATGCACATGTGAAAGGGGATTTCAAAATGACAGATTAAAGTACATCCAACATCTCTTCCTGTATAGTCAAAACAGATCATTTCACTTCTCCTTGTGGATCAGTCATGATTGTTTATGCTTCCATTTGCCTTTAAAATCTGTTCTTGGTACTTGTGAAGCTGTTCCATGAAGCCAGGATTTGGACAAGCTGCAGGCCTTGCATTTTTCACCAAGGAAAAGGCTCTGGCAAAGCTCAGTCTTTCTGATTTCATTAGAAAACCAATGACTACAGCTGCTGCACGGGAGACTCCTGCATTACAGTGAACCAGCACCACGCCATCCTCCAAGAAAGAAATGAAACATAAGTTGGGATATTCATTAGGTAGATTACAAGTGTAAGAAACTTTACATGAAATTCTTGTAAGATTTACTGAAAGCTCCTTGCTGAGCTCAAAGCAAATATTTACACATGTAAGTAGGTCTAAACACAGATATATGCACGATATAAGCATGAAATTAAGTATTTTTCTACCCAAAATGTTTTATTGTTAACAAATTCATCAAACCTAACTCATACCACAGTGCTGAAACACATCCTTTTTCTTTCTTCCTGAGGCCTTAACAGCAGCCCTTTCATGTAAAAACCAAATGTACAGACACCTGGGATACTAAAGTAGCTGATCTAATTAGGTGCCAATTTTGAAATAGATTTTATTTGCAATATGGAAAGTATCTTGTTAAAGGTTAAAAACATAGTAAGGCAGCAAACAGCTGTGCACAGAGGCAGATTTTAGAACATCTTGTAGTCCCAGTTGCATGTTTCTTGTGTATTCCGCAGGGAAGATTCTGGGTAACAGGGATCATGCACAGGAACAGAAAAACTAGAAAAGACATTGTGTGATTTGCAACAGATCTCTCCCTTCCCATCACACCACTGGTACAACTAAGGCCCCTTAACTGGGAACTAGGGTGCAAAATCCAAAACTATTCAACCTCCCATAAACTCACAAATGCTTTTACTGGGGTTTGAATTCCGGCTCATCCTGAATTATATATAAAATTAATGGGTTTTATCCTACTTAAACATTTCCCTCACAACCTTTGAGACACCTGAATGGCTCTTTTTAGACACTGCAAGTTTTGTTAAGAAATAACAAACCCAAATTAACACAAAGACAACTAGACAATCTAGCATGTCTTAAGCAATGTTTGCAAGGCCCAGGCTTCGTGATGTTGTCATGTTTGTATGTCAGACTATGACCTGGAAAAGCCCCTTTGACACAAAAGGAAACAACCAAACCCTCAGCACTTCCATATTCTGAATGAAAATACTGAAACATGACATGATGTGCTCAGATACTTGAGGCTCAGCAAAATTATTCCAGTTATAAACAGCCTGTTCTGTCTGCCCTTAACAGGCACAAGTTACTTAATGGGAATTTTACCCAAAGACAAAAAGGTCTTTTAAGCATCAGGGTTCCTCTCCAGGAACTTAATAGTTTATGTTACAGATTTGGGAGCTACAATTATCTGGTGTCTTAACAGACACACAGACCAGAAAATGGTTCCTGCTCCAAAAAATCTTCCAGTTTAAATAACAAGACAAAGATTAATGAAATGGAGTATTATTATCCTTGTTGGAGAAATTCCAAGCTGAGACTAGAAGAATGAGGCACAACATTATGACAGAGCTAGAAACAGAGTCTAAGCTCCTGCATCCCAGCAGAGCAAATAATGATAACCTTCCTTGCAATGGAAATCACACCTCCTGTGCACTGCCTGCTGAAAATTGCTCTCTTAATTTTTTTTTTCTTTTCCTTGTACAGTTCATGCTTTATTTCCCTCTTTCACATTTAAGTTTGATGTATCTTTTTGAATAACTGGTTTGTTTTACATGCCAAAAATTGCGTAGTGATATCCATGAATCCTGAAAATTATTGAACATTAATGAATCTGGGCCATAATATTAAACCAACTTTAATACTGAGAATGTTTATCTTTCCTTGCTGAAGTCCATTGTTCGCAGTTCATACAAAAATGAATTTGGCATGTCATTCTTAACTAATTTTGTATTAGCTGTGAATGCAGAATAAAAGTGAGAAACAGACAACAGGAAATTCATCTCTATTTACCAAGAACTCCTTGCTCTGATGCTGATACTCTAAGTTTTCCTGCCCAGAAATGGTCTGAGGACTTGCAAGAATCATGTAAGATTCAAGACCAAGTTGGGGTTTTTTTAAAATGTTTATGGAGAAACAAAATCACCTTCCACCAACAGAAAAGGTGATTATACAATGGTTCTACACAGTGGGCAAAAAGCCTCATCAAGGGAAGAAATTTAAAAGAAGCATAAAGCTTTTTGTGAAGTTGAAGGCTAATGTAATTCCTTACAGATCCATTTTACTTTCTAGTGAAACTGAGGCTTTTTCCTTAGGAAAGATAGGGGGAGCAATAAGGAGCGATGTTCGTGAATAAGCTAAGATTTTCTCTTTGGAAACACAAGATTTCAGACGTTTTATTATTAGATATTAAACATATAAAAAAAGTATCCCTCATTCACAGACTTGACATGGGTCACTGAACATGTCATGGAAAACCTGCCTGCCAAGTTGGAGCCTAGAAGAAAAGTTGAGCTCTGATCAGTATCAGAATTTGTACCATGGTGTCTAGAGACTTGAGCCATTACAGTTTTAGAAAAGTGAATCCTGTTACAAGTACCCAGCTGGCAATGACTTACAGAACAGTGCAGGCTTCACTTGCATCCTCAAATTCACATGCTCTCATACTTCCTTCATGGAGTTAACCATGTTCTAGAAATAATTTCTCATATATCATGTTCTCTCACTAGTGAGTATCTCTTCCTCCCCCATTTTAGGAGATGAAACAGTAGTGCCTCTGTGGTTACTTAAACAGAAGAGCACTTCATGACACAATTTATCATAAGCTCTTTTAACGCTATTTTGACAAAGCAAATAAAGTAATTCAAACCACCTAGAGATCTGTCTCTGTATACCACTATCATGTGCTTTTTGAACTGATCCTGGAGAACAACTATTCCACCAATTACCTTCTCTTTCATCCACCTCTTCCATCAGAAAACTACTGATGTTGTTGTAAAAGTTTTCCTGTAAACTCCTTAACGTACAAAATAGTAACCGAGATATAAACACCAGCGGCAGAAAGCAAAATTGTGCAGTTGTGAATGGCAACTCTCATTTAGAAATGAACTGGAAACTGTAATTAGAAACCCTGAAAAGGTCATTTAGTGATAATACGTTATCACATAGCTTGTAAATTATAAATGAGAGAAGGAAAGAACACTGCGACACAAAGAAAACTGGGGCAAGATCATCTTTTATCCCAATCTACATAAACAATGAACCTGACAGATATGGTAGAATAACACCCAATATTGTTTGGTTGTTGAGTTATTGTTTGGATACCAAAACAATGGTTGTCGTAAATTACACACTAAGCCTGAATTGAACAGCTCTGAGTTGGGCATGTTCCGGCCAAGCAACCCCAGAAGGGTTTTTCAGCCTATTTTCTACGTCACATCCTTTCAGGATTTTGTGAGCAGCTAAATCACTTTTGGCTCCAAGGCTACTAACACATTCTCTGATATTCTTGGTATGTATGTGGATTCATAGCATCTTCTTGGAGCAACCTGGTCTAGTGGCAGGTGTCCCTGCCCATGGGAGGGGGTTGGAGCTAGATAATCTTTAAGTTCCCTCCCAACCCAAACTATTCAATGATTCCACAATGAAAAGCACAAGGATGGTGAACAGCTGATGATAAACCACACAGATCTGTAAAAGCTCTGTTTCTCGCTACTAATCCAGGCTGGTTTCTAATCCAAAACAACATCCCTAATGGATAAATAAATTTTCTTCATTTCCTTCTGTCAGGGGTAGTGACTTGGATTTAAGATGCAACTGTGTAATGTAAAGTCAAGCCCTGGTCCAACTGTATTAAAGAAGCATTTCTCTAAAACTCAAGACAGTAATTCTGAAAAAGCAGTGTTGGAGGGAATGAAGATTAACAGCAGTGCCATGTCTCTAGGAATGCTTAGAAATTACTTGGATTTCCTATTTAAAATTTAAAAAGACAATGGCAAAAATATGTATTTGGTACCGTATTTTCTTTTAACAAAAGAAGCTGCTTTAGTTCTTACGTAGTGTTATAAATAATCTAAACAGGATAACTACTAACATTAATTATTGATAGACCGTACCTGGATCTTGGCTTTCTCAATAAACTCAAAACATTCAGGGAAATAGGAGGTAATGTCAGTTTCTGGGAGGTCCAGAATGGAAATGCTCTTGTATATAAAGTCATTGAGAAAGGCATTTTGGACTCCGTATGCCACATTTAGAACGTGAGTGACCTAAGCCAAAAAAATAAAAGAAGAAAAAAAGAAAAAGGCATTTTCTGAAGATAGCAAGCAAAACGAGCAGTAACAAAGGTGCATTAATCCTTAGGCATACACAGACTCTACCTTACACTGATGCAATGTTCAGTTTTACATACATATGCTGTCTGTGGTATGTTTTTCTCCAAGCAAAGAGTTTCAAAGTGTGCTCAAACATACTGTGATAAATCTCAGGATTTTTCTGAGAGGAAAAGATCAGTGCTCAAACACAGACTAAAAAGCGGATTTTCAACAGAAATGGGAGTTTTCACCACAAGGCTGGAAAATGAAAGAGAAAGCTATAGGAATGAGAGCACGGACCACCCAACAATCACCAAAATTTCAAGCCTGCTCTAACCCATCAGCTTAACGCTCCTTCTGGTTAGTTACCAGAAACATTTGCTGAAGCAGAAGGATTTCAGAGTAAACTACACCTGTTCTTGGCAGGCGACATCACCTCTGGCCTCCTGCCATCGCTGCTCTGTCCAGGCTATAACTAGGTTGTGGGTTATTTAAAGTTACAGTAAAATGACATTTAGATGGCACCAGATGCCAAGCTGGTGAATGCCCTGTCCTGCAGAACCACCACTGTCCAAAGGCCTTACCACCTCATTACTGCAATAGAGGAGAGTAAAAAGACAAAATTGTGGGACAGACTTAGAGAAGCTGCTTTGTGTTTCTAGTTTCATCAATCCACATAAGGCAAGGGGGAATGGTGCTGCTTAGTGTCTGAAGTGGAAATGCATATGGCAGTGTAGGAATCTGTTCCATTAAACAGCCCTAAACAATCATCATCACTCTTGCAGGCAAGCAAGATTCTTTTCAGTGGTATCTAGCAACAGGATGACGAGCAATTGCCATAAATGAAAACATAAGAAGTTACACCTCAGCATGAGGAAGAACTTCTTTAGATTGAGGGTGGCCAAGCACTGGAACAGGTGCCCAGGAAGGTCACAGAGTCTCCCTGTCTGGAGACATTCCAAACCCACCTGGACACGTTCCTGTGTCACGTGCTCTGGGTGACCCTGCCTTGGCAGGGGGTTTGGACTAGATAATCTCCAGAAGTCCCTTGGAAGATTCTGGGATGCTCTGAAAGCATTTCAGCTTCTCGTGAAGCCAACAGAAACCCATCCACCTGCAAACGGAGCAGCCTTTTGAAAATGCAAGTGGAATACAGTTTTCCTCAGATTCGCTAGAGAATATTTTAGAATGTTTTAGAATTTTTAATTTACAGGAGATGCATTTAATCTACGCGAGATCCACTTGTACGCCCACGTAACTTTACCTTGTGCTTCCTCATCGTCTCCAGGTCGTGAGCAGCATCCTGCGAGCCTGCGGAGAGAGACAGAGCGTGCCCGTAGCTGCGCCGAGCCCCCGCCCGCCCGGCGCACCGCGTCCCCGTCTCCCACCCCACTCACCCAGCAGCAGCCAGGGCTTCACCACGCCGACCTGCAGGTCGGCGCTCAGGTCCTGCACGAAGCCGCCGCCGGGCGCCGCCTCCTCCTCCTCCTCCTCCATGTGCAGGCAGGCGCCGCGCCACGTCTCGATGATCCTGCGGCCGGTCAGCGTCGTCACGCGGGTGCGCTGCTTCCGCAGGTTGGCCCTGGAGAAGCTGCGGATCTCCTGGGCGAGCGAGTGCATGGCCACGGCGACTGCCGGCAGCGCTGCGCGCCGACCGCCCCGCG
>VZRH01006679.1:135760-154326 GCA_013397555.1 Urocynchramus pylzowi | reverse complement strand
GGGGCGGTGCCGCGCCGCCTCGGCCCCCCCGGCCCGTCCTCTCGTAACTGGAGGAGCCTTTCAATAGAAAAGCCATCCTTCCGGCGCCCTGCTGTTCTGGAGAACAGTCTCTAATTGGCACCTGCTTGTCGGGAAGCGTGGGAAAACATTGGAAAGAGCTACATGGAAAATATTAGAGTTAAATATATGTATTGGGGTTGGGTTTTTTTTCCAAAAAGGCAAGATGAAGAAAAGGGAGGCAAGGTGAGGCTGCTTCCCCCTTATTCCCAAACCTAATGGCCATGTTTTCAGGTATTCTCTGTCGTGTGCCATTGGCAATGTTCCAGAGCTGGTACATTGTCATAGAATCACAGCCTGGTTTGGGTTGGAAGGGACGTTAAAGACCATCTCGTTCCAGCCCCCCTGCCATGTGCATGGACACCTTCCATTGTCATTCCAAGCCCCATCCTGTCTCCGAACGCTTCCAGAGATGGGGAATCCGCAGCTTCTCTGGGCAACCTGTTCCAGTGCCTTACCATCCTCACAGTAGAGAATTTCTTCCAGATATCTATTTCCCCTCTTTCATTTTGAACCTGTTCTTTCTTGTCCTATCACTGAGGTTCCCGATAAAAAAATCCCTCTTCCTTGTAGGTCCCTCCAGATAATAGAAGCCTACGTAAGTGTGTGAAATGTTTGTTTGCAAATTAGGATGGTAATACTGTTAACTTAAATTCTGCCAGAAATACATTTCAGTTTGCTAACAGTCCTCTGTGCTGGCTTATAGAATAAGGACATATTACTGAAGTACTTTTCCTCTTGTAATATTCCTCAAACTTATGCTGGAGGGATATGATGACTCTGAGAAAGATCCTCCTGATAGTCCCCCAGAATGCAGCACAGACCAAAGGCAGCCATGTAAAGAGGTCTACAAATGCCTTGGCAATTCGAGAGACAGAGAATGCTGTTAGGAACTGCAAGAGCATGAGTTATTTCTGGGAATGCCAGAGGCAGTTTTCTAACAGGAACAAGATGTAAAAATCAAGGTAGTCTAAAAAAGGCAGAATACCCCACACACTGTCTGCAGCTGTTGGGGTGGTAGGACGTGTGGACAGCAGCACTGCAGCTGAGCCAGCCAACGGGTGCCCTCTTTCTGCTAAGTTCTGTCAGGCCTCGGTTTGGTTTGGGTTGTGTCTGGTGGAAATTAAGGTTATAAAGAGCGGATGATTTCTGGCAATAAAGGGATCTTCTTCTTCGGAGGTATAGGGTCTTTGTTCCCCATGGCTACAAGTGGACTGTGCTTCATAGCAGTTACCTTAAAACAATAATGATGGAGAAGTTTATTAATTTGTTTTTTGTTAAGGCCTTATCAGTTATTTTGATGAAGTTGATCAGAAAGGAAGCAATGGAGAGCTTTAGATCTGTGGCCCAAGCCAGCAAATACGTAGAATTTCATGGCTGTTTTCAAGCTGTATTGGCTTGCTGTGGCTGCCTCTGTGAAGGACAAGGATATTAGGGTAACTTGCAAGACTGCAGAGAGCCTTGAAAGGGTTAAAAGCATTGTGCCTAGGCACACTTGGGCAAGAATAGGAAGCATCGTAACCAATATAGAAGCTAGATGAAACTTAGCAAGAAATAGAGAACAAAACTTGCAAAAAATGACAGAAAAAGCTTGCTAAAACCAGTGAGGAAATCAATAAAACAGCTAACTAAAGACTGCACATGCCTAGAGGAGAAAGGTGAAAAGGGCATGGCAATGAAGACATCCAGCCTTCATCAGGAGACCACCGAGGAAGACACGGAGCCTTCCTCAGTGCCACCATCAGGATGCACCGCACCTGCGCCTCGTGTACGCTGACAATAGGGATGAGTTTTAGGAAATAATTTCCATAACTCATCCATAAAATCCATAAGGAAATGGATTTGTAGAGAATTCTCAAAACCTAACAGAAAGCTCACATAGTATGCATCTGTATGCAAACCTTGAGATTAGAAATGCTGACTTAGAAATGCCATAGAATAGGACAGACATTGCTAAGAGAGAAATAGAAGTAGAAACAAGTTTCAAAGGGTGGCCTTACAAATAAGACTAGACACTCTGGAGAAACAGAACTATGAAAGATGCATTGCAGTAAGACCCACGAGGGGTAATTGCAGATGATTAACTTTAAGGCATTTACAACATAGTGAAACCAAAGCTGATAGACCAAGAAATGCCTATAGTGTATTGTAATTAAGAAACAGTTGTAATTAAGAAATATTGTAATTAAGAATAGTTTTTCCCTAGAAAACCCTTTTCTAAGGAAAACTATGAATGTGCATGAATGTAGCCATATATTGTGATTTGCTGTGTGGTGCATTGTGAATAGAGCCAATACCCATTTCTTGGACTTTGTCTTGGAAGTGTCTCTTGGCCCGGTTTGGGGTGATTCAGCCCCGTGTCAGGAAATTTGCAAGGCCTGAGCAAAATTTGCTTGCAGACAAGCCCCAGCATCCTCCCCTTAGAGTAACCAGGTGCTTTGCAGCCAACTTCTGTCCCGTATGAGTATGGGGTGTGCTGTGTAAGCATTTGCAAGACTAAGACAAATCTGTAAGACACTCACAATTAAACTTAATAATACAGCTAGGTGTTGTTCCTTGATCTCAGGGGAGGAAGATGCAATAAGTGAGGATGCAGAAAGGCAGCTGACTCCACAGTAATGGATTCATTTCCTGCCAGGGATGTTGATCCTTGTTATAGCTGCCTTAAACACCAGGGGTCCCTACTGGACAAAAAAAATCTGTGCTGCTCTTTTCTCTCTGAAATCCAAACACACTGCAGATGCTTATATGTAGAATTATTATCTTATTATTTAGTGTGCCCATTCGTGTCATAAGCATTAGCTGTAACTTGAATATTCATAGACACTATTTCTTATAAAGCAGGCATTTCCATGATGATGTCAAGTTGTTAATACTGTTCATTACAGGTTAGAAGTGAAGATAATTGTGAGTTAGAGTTTTCAACTGGGATTTCAGTTCACAGATGATTTCCTGTATTCGTCTTGCATGCTTTGCTGAGAGTGTGAGACTTCTCTAAAGGTGTGGCAGGAGCAGGATGCTTTCTCTACTTCCTTGGCTGAATGTAGTTATGGTATTTCTGGATCTTCAGGTTTTGAATAAGCTACATATCAATGCAAATGCAGTAAAGTAATTTTTAATGTTATGATTCTTCTGTTTTGTCTCTCAAGAAATTCAGCAGAACCTGTTCTATGGGTGTAAACTAAGAAATGTGTACTGTAATTACTAATTATTACATAAAGCAGCTTGTACATAGTCAAAGAGCTCATATGGCAGTACATCATCTCTCTGCTGTATCTTTTTCCTTCCACTATTATTTTCATCTAGGTACTGCCTGTACTTATTGATGCAAAAGAGCTGGCTTCCATCTGAAAAGTGATAACCAGACATTCCAGATAGCTGACTTTGAAAAACCAGCCTTGCACTCTGAAAGGTGCATATGTTAGAGGGTTGAGCTAGATTGTAAAATGCACTGAAAATTGGCAGTTGGTTCTTAGGTTGGTAATTTAACTGAAGTGGAGAACTGAACCTTAATTAATACACTAATTACATCACATTTCAACCTGCATTTACCAGATGACTTTAAGGAGTAAGAGACATGGGGGAGAAAATCAAACTATTGTCAGCTAATATCTAACTCTAATAATGCCTCTGCTTCAGACTCTATGTTCTGTGGTTGAAAATAACAGAGAAGTTGAAAATAACTCTGTGTTCCAGTTGGTGACTGCATGACTGTGAATCATGAATGCAGTGTGGTGATGAGAAATGCAAGTGTGACGGTGAAATGCATGAGGAGGTATTTAAAAGAGAGAGAGGGAAATAATAATGCCATTGTATGAAGTTCTAATAAGCCTTTTTGGAAGTGCATTGTGCTATTTGGGGACCACGGTATTCAGGAAAGTTGATCTCATACTTGAAACAAGTGCAAAGAATAGTTTAAAGCTTAAATTGCACTGCAGATGTCAGACTCTCATCAAAGCACTTTGTGGTACATGGACCCCTTGGGACAGGCAGCTCCTGTCCAGGATGACTTGGGAGGGAGTAGCCTCCTGCAGGGGGACTATTTCACCACCATTTGTGCCAAAACACACATAAACCCTTCTGAGTGTGCCTGCTTCATGCATTCCAGGGTGCTGTCTCCTACACACCCTGGAGGCCCTTAGCTGGAGCAGAGTCTTGGTTTCAGCTTTGCAAAGCTGCCAAGACATGATGCCTACTCCTGTAGGCACAGAGTTTGTGGTGATTGGGAGTGGGGCTGCAGCCCAGCCTCACCCCCAGTGGGCACAGCTGTGAGCAGCAGGGGAGCAGCACTGACAGCAATGAGCCATGGAGTGCCCAGGGGCACTGAGCAACACCAAAGGAACAGAGGGCACACAGGGGCAGGGCATGGACATGAGGGGGATAAAAGGCTGGGCTGAAGAACAAGAAGAACAGATGCTTGCAGCCTTCTGAAGTGCTGTTACTCTGTATGGGCAGATGCCTGAAGCTTTCTGAAGAAATGAGGTGTTACTCTGTATGTGTTGAAGCTTTCTGAAATTGTGTGATAATACTCCGTGTATTGTGGCTGTCTCAGCTGCTGTACATGCTGTGGCATATGCTGTGACAAACTCCTGCTGGCTTTTCCCTTTCTGAAGCAGTTAGGAGTCACAAGCTCAGGATAATTCATACCCTGAGCAACAGGGCAAGATAGTACATGGGGGGGATGGCTGGAGTATGACCTGCTCTCATTTCCCTTCAGTGGTGTATATCTGTGCTCCATGCTGTTACCTTCATGTGGAGAGGTTTTGGCTGAAAGACAACCACTCCTTTGTTCTCATTAGTTTGTTTTTCCTCCTTTGGACTTGCCAATATCTGCTAGGGAAGGAATATTCTGAAAGGAAGCTAGAGTCTAAGCAACGCTGATGGAGAGTGATTGATTCTCTTTTCCAGCCTGGTTGTGTACCTTTGTCCCACATCCTGAATGAGGATGCAGATACTAACTCCTTTGCTCTCATATCCAGTTACATGCTTGGAAAATCTATTGTAAGTGGAATCCTGACTGGAAAGTGAGATTTCAAAAAGCTGGTGAGGTTCAGACAAAATCTTGAAGTGTTATTTTATGAGGAAGAATGAATTTGTAGCAAGGCCTCTTCCAAAACCTGAAGAGTGAAAAGTCCACAAGGATTCTCAGTTTTGTGTACTGAGTTAATTGTTGAGGTTAACTGTGAAGGCCTAAGGAATTTTAAGTTTGTCAATGATTGTGGGTTTTGGGGGTTTTTCCTAGGATGGCAGGAATAAGAGGTGAAGGCAGATTAAATATATAACATTTTAAATGTGTTGCTGTAGTAGTTGGACTAAATGGGAAGCAGGACTGTGCTGAAGGCTGTGTACAGAGAGCTAACAGGGCATTCCTGCACAGAGTGCTGCAGTTGCACACATACTGTGACCTGGTTGTTAGTGAGCCAAGCTTTGCTGGAAGGTGTTAGTTTGTTCTGAATTTCTAGATCTGCCAGTTTGTAACACATTAGAAGTGCTAGACCCTATTGGCTAAACAAAATGCAGTTACTCGTGTGTGGGGATAGGGTGAAGCCAGAGGTGGTGGGAGTCATCTGTACATATTTTTGTGCCTTGTTTCTTCATAACTCTGGTGCTCATATACTGCTGCAGAGGGTTTTCCACTGTAAGGGGAAGTATATATCCTAAGCATTTACATATCCTCTCTTCCTGTATTCCTTTGGCATACAAATCAAAGCATCCATTAAAGCCATGCTGCTAATGTATGCTGCATCCTTCTTGACCAGCTTTATCTATGCAGTGTGTTAGGTAAGAGCAGATGATGCATATTGGTCAAGCTCAGAAACAGAGCCAGTTCCCCAACTCGTTGGAGTTTGGGGGACTGAGTTGGTGATCTAACTCTGATACACTGCAATATGGAAGCCCAGTCTGCTAAAGACTGAACAGAGGCCCAATGATTGCTCTTATGATTATTAAGTCTGTGAGCCTTCAAACACTGCCTTTTATCCCTAGCCTGAAGGATAGGCAGCTGCTCTTTGTTTAATATTTTATTTCAAGCAGCATAATTTGCTGGGATTTATAAAACTATCCTGAGCCAGTGGTGTTTCCACTGGCATATCTTGTTATGTTGCTGCAGGGAAATCTCCCCAGAGGCAAAGTCATGCCCATGGCCAAAGGCATGGCCCTACAAACACCAGGGCACTCCTCTCTGCTCTCACCACACTTTGTGAGCAATCCATATAAATGAGCAGACAGGTTCACTGATCTAAAGATGTGTGTTTTTGTAGTGTGTCAGGAATTGTGCTTAATGAAGAGCACTGAGGAACAGGGTAGAATGCCAAGCTGAAATATTTAGTAGCCACAGGGAGTACCCCTGGAGACTGGTATGAGGAAGATCTGGCAGTACTTGTGTCTGTTACATAAGCAGGATTTTAATTTCACTCCCATTTGTGCCCAGGTTTCTGTTCTCCAGGTGGACTTGAACTTGCTTCTCTGCAGTCATGTGTTAGCAGAGGTAGACAAAGATATAGACACACAGACACATACACATTTTATATATATATATATGTGTTATTCATGCAGCTTAGAGTAAAACCTAGTGTGTCAGCTCAGTAGGCAAAGTTAATCAGGGAAAGGAATATCAGAGGCTACAAGAACTTTTTAACAAAAATGCATATGTATGAAATACCTTCCATTCAGGCTGGCTGCTCTACAAAGGAGTGATGAATAACTAGGCAGTTAGCACAGACCATCAGTCACCAAGGCAGTTTTTCTTCACCACTTTTGTATTATTTCCCTTTAAGTATACCTTCACTTCAGAAAAACCAACATAAGAGAAGTTAACCTTGCAGTAAAACCTGAAAAAAAGCCTTTAAGGGTCAGGACTCTCAAAAAGAAATAAGAAAATATGAGCTCTTCTTTGAAAGATGATATTAATCTAAGTGAGTTTCTTTAATGCTTTCAAGTCCTTGGAAACCTGAAATGTGGTTTTCTTTCTCTGTTTTAGGTGGAAGATGTGAAGTAAAAGGTTAAGATTTTTCAGTGGTTATTATGACTGCTCTTAATTTGCTGGGCTTTTTTGTCAGAATACTCAAATATCCATTTTGTACCTCAGCTTTTAACAGTCTACTGCAAAAATGCAATTCATCTGTCTCACAACCTTTCTCTTTCTCTACAGGTTTGTTTCAGTGGTCATTCAAAGACAGGAGAGCTACTTTAAAAAATCCACAAAAATTTCTCTTGCTGCATACACCAAGCCTACAACCTCAAAAATTAAAATCAAAGAAGGTAAAAATAAAATTTTATTTCAGAGTTCTTGTAGCATCTTATGTGTAGCTTTTGTTAGTGTGTAGCTTCCACAGGCATAATAAAATATTGATGTTACCAATTGTGCCAGGAAGCATAGCAAGGGGTTTTTTGTTTTACAGAGTTCAGGAAGGAAACCATTATAACTTCCAGTCAGGATCATAAAACAGCAAATAGAGTAGGAAAATTATTTTATAGATTAGTTTAGTTAGGCATGTAAGTAATACCTGCTCTTACTGTCCGTCATGAAGGGATGCCTTCTATAAATAGGGTAAAGGTGAAGTGGAACATGCATTAACACAGCATCCCACATCCTGAAAAAAAATACTGGAGAATGCTGTTCCTCTTCATACCTTTTTTTTGCCTTACCATATCACTAACATTGCATTGTACTTGATGTTTGTGTGCTGGAAGCAGTTCCCTGAAGGAAGGGAAGGAAAATTAAGGTGTCCAAGCCCTGTCTCTTTCTATGTCTATAGTTTGATCCAACCAGCCCAGAGCTGCCTGATAACTTCCATTCCACTCCCGAGGAGTGGAAGTTTCCACTTTCCTTTTTCTCTCAAAATATTGGGGCAGGACATGACCTATGTTATTCCTTTAAATTCCTGTATACAAGACACACTTAAGCTAAGTGAGCATTTGCTACAGGACCCTAGAAGCTTGCATAGGTTCAGGCTTCTGACACATTCATAAAAGAGAAGTAGATCAACAAGAATTAAATGCAAGACAGTGTCTCTGGCTCACAAAGTCCCTGAGCTGCAACCTGCTGGGGTGTGAGAGTACACTCTGCAGAAGCAGTGATATGTGCTCATCCTCATGTTCTTCCTCAGTGCTCCGTTCTTTGGCCACAGGATGGAGAGAGACAGGATACTGGACTTGATTGGCTTTTAATCTGCCCAGGTTCTTAGGTTTTTATTTTCCTTCTGGTCAAGTGAATAATAAAAATTAGTAAGATCAGCCTGATGAATAAAAAATTCCATAAAATCATATTTTATTTACATAAAGCACTGACTCCAGAGGCTTCATCTGTGAAGTGGAAGAGAATGCAAATTTCAGGTGGCAGAGTAAAGCAAACTTGTAAATAGTGCTGATGGGAAAGAACTATGTTATCCATGTTTGCAATGAGGTATTACATGTGTCAGCAAAGAAAGTGGTACTTTTGGGGTATTCTTTTTGCTGTGAGGACTGAGACAGAGGCATCAACATTTGAAGGATACCTGAAAGTATTTGAAAACCAGGGCTTCAGAAAAAAGAAAACTAGTAAATTAAAAGAGATTTTTTTTTTGTATAAAAAGAGGTGGCATCCTGTAATATACCCAGATAGGCACACTCAGAAAAAAACTGATTTTTTTGGTTTTGTTTTTGGTTTTTTTGTTTGTTTTTGTTTTTTGGGTTTTTTTGTTTGCTTGTTTTGTTTTTGTTTTGTTGTTATTGTTGTTTTTGTTTTTTTGTTTTTTGTGATGTACCCCAGAGTCAAAGAATAACCCAGACTGACCTAAACTGTCTCTTAGTGTTTAATTATTTTTTTTTTTTCTTCAATTACAAGACAGACTGAAAGATCAGGGGGTTTTTAATCATGTTTTCTCTTTGAGTATTTCAGTAAAAAATGTACAGAAGCATTTTGCTGGAACTCAAAAGCTGTTACTAAGCTTACCTTACTTTATCACTACTTCTAAAGTAGCCAAAACTTTCCATTCTGATTGCCCATTAAAGTAATTGATTCATTATTTTATTTTATATGAAATTAATTTCTATATGTAGACCATAAATGAGGTTCAGGATGTTTTCTGATTTACTTTAGGAAAAAACCTGTATATCATTTAGACTTAAACTAATGATAGAAAACTAGATTTGGATCTCATTATGAATAGTTTTGATGTAATTAATTTACTATCTTGTTAACATCTTAATTAGGAAGATTTCTTTCCTTTGGGACTGTCTTGTAAAAACAAGTCCTTCCTTCCTTTTTCATCCCATATTCTTAACCACGATTTCAAAATCACCTGAAGCTCACTGAAGAACAGTTCTCAAGTGTTGAAGGTTTCCATTCAAGTTGGATTGACAGGACAAATGTCCTACCAAAAAGGCCATCTAGTATTTGGAGTACCAGTTAATGACTCTTTGTGACCAGCACTGAGTGTTCTTGGCTTCATCTTAATATTAAAATTTCACATTTTTTTATAAGATGTAATGGCTGTTTTCTGTCCAACTCTAAACAATGAGCTTCATTAATTGAAGCAGATAAAATCTCTGATGCTACTTTGCTAATGGCATTCCTTGTTAATTCCTTGTTAATTCAGCAAGTTAAACAAGAGACTATTTTTGACATGAACACTATGAAGAGAAAAGATTTTTCTGGATCAGACATGATTATTTTGTGTGAGTAACACTTGCTTCATCATTGACAATTTCATTATCAAGATCAAAAAATATTGCAGGGAAAACAAGCAAAAACAAATCTGGAAGATATATATATATATAAAATATATAATGAGTTATACCTATAAACCAAACTTTTTTCAACCATGTTAAAAGGTATTTATGCTGTTAACATCTTTAAAAAATTAAAATTAAAAATAGCTAAACATTACAACCACTTCAACAACACCAACAAAACCCTAAACATTTTATCATTAAAGAAATGTATGTGGAAAGCTCTAAATGCAGTAGAACTAATCTGTGTAAGGAAATCCACTGGTAATGATTGATATAGATCCTCTGATTAATGGTTTTATTACCTGTTAGAAATCCTTAAAAATGTGGTTTTATTTCACATTCTGCTTTATACCTCTTAACAGTAGTACTTAAGTTGAAAAAACAAATTTTAAATACACAAAATACAAGTTGCTTGACTCATCTATACAGGGAAATTCTTTGATATCTAGTCCTCTGCTTCAGCAAAGGAAGTCATGCACTGTTTAGCTAGAGAGTAAATCATTAGGAAATAAGTACTTTTTAAGTACTCGTGCTTCCTGTAGGAAAAATACTGTACTAGGTTTCCCCAAAAACAAAATTCTCTGCATTTTATTTCAAAGAAGAACTCAAACTAGGCTACTTAAACAGCTAAAGTTAAGATGCAGATTCATCCCATATGTTTTGAGTGATGTAAGTTTGATGGCTGCAGATAATTTATTGTGGCAACCTTAATAACCTCTGAACTTCAGTCTGCTTAGCTACAGTTATTTGGAGTAGTTATTTGAACACTCCTCAGTGTTCACAGCCTTGTCCTGTCCTTCTACCTTTCTCCACACATGGGGTTTCACACAGCATATTGGGATAGACTATTGTCATATGTATTCCATCTCTGGTCTAAGTTGTATATTTATGTGCTGTGTGAAACAACTGTGTGTTTTTACACCCTCAAAAAATTAATATTTCTTTGTCAAATGGAAAAAATATTACAGATGGACATGTGGAAGACAGCTGTAGTGTTTATTTCAATCTTTTTCCCCAGTTTGATCTTAGGTGTGACAATTTGGGTGGTACTCATGTAATTCTTCTCCACCAGCTTGCTTTTTGACACACATTTAATCTACAAAAATCTACCATTGCACTCTTGTCACATGTAAACCTCTAACTATTAAAGATACCCACTGACTGGTAAGACTGGTAAATATCATTCCTAGAATGAAGGGGAACCCCCTTCATTCTTTGGATATTCCTTGATTAAAATTTTCTTCCCTAAAATGTAAGGTAAGTTTGGGCAGGGATTTTTTATTTTTTTTTAGCCTTTGCTGGATGGATTGTAAAAGCTATTGTATTTAAAGAGGGACATGCTATTCCATTGGGTTCTCATGAGAGAAAGGGAGAAGACAAAGTAACCTCTAATAGGTTATTTTTGTACATTTACAACTGTAGCCATTGGGGTACTACCCCATTTATCTAGGACAGAAGTGTAACACAGGCTGAAGAAAGTAAATCAGAGCACCAGAGCTTGTACATGCCTGACAAAAAAGGCTTTGTAGGTACACAAAGATAGTTAAACTTGTAGGCCCAACAGAAGTCCTACAGCTGTCTTCATTTGAAAAAACAGGTTTTAGCTAAGGAAGGCAGGAGCCTCCCTTGAAATGGAAAATGTAAATCTCCTCTCTATGAATTATTATAATTTTGAAATTAAGTGGCTCTCAGGCAAAGATATGGGATAGGAATAACAGTTCTTTACTAGGAAAATTAAAAATACAAATGCAATAGTACAAACAAAAAAACCAAACACTGCCAGAGTCAGAGTAGGAGCTGACACCCTGTGGGTCAGGGTGGTGGCAGCAGTCCCATCCCATGGTGGCTCAGCCCTCCTGCAGTGCCAGCTGTGGCTCTGTTGGAGCAGGGATCCTGGACAAGGGGGGAGTTTTCCTCTGAAGCTCCAGTGGTGCTGGAGATGGGCCTGGGCTTCCTCTGGGAATGCAGTGGAGAAGAAAGCTGCTCCCCTGGGAATGCAGTGGGCAAAGGCTGCTGTGGTGTTCCAAGTGTCAGATTGGATCCAGGTAGGAATGCTTGGCTCCTCCCCTGGGCAGAGCATCTCCCAGTGGGATGATGGAATTTTATCAGCCATGCAGGGACACTCACTGGCTGATCAACAGAAGAGATCTCCTGGAGGGAGGATTGGCTGTGGAAGAGATAAAGAAAACTGCCCAATGAAGAGAGGAGAACTGCCCCACCTCTGACAGATGGTGATAGAATGCACACCCCCAGCCACATCTTCTAACCTAAGACACAGTTTTTCTGTGTGCTGGAACACCATAACAAGGCTTTGCCATCTGTATTCCAGCATCAACGCACAACATTTTGAATACATCCCAGTTTCAAAGAAGTCAGAGATTGTTCCTTGCAAACCAAGTACTTGAGGTTTATTCTGGTCAGTGGGCAGTTAGCATAGGCTAGCTCATCCTTGTGACAAAGATGTGAAGGCCATTAAGAATTCTGTTGCTACTTAGTGACTTCATAGACATCTTGGAGATCACTGTTGGGTGTTCTTGACTCTTCAGCCTGCAGGGGAACTGCAAATAAAATGCTTTTTCTAATCCAGGTGGATTCCTAATCCAGTGGTTTTTCTGATTTCAGTATTTGTCAGGGGATTTTTAAAGCTGGAGATGTAATGCCTGATTAGAAAGCTAATTTAAGGTCTACAACTGTATCTGCTCAAGAACTTAATTTAGTTGTGTAGCTCATTCTGACAGCCCTCCTAAACATTTTTTCATAGCCAGTGGGAAAAGTTTAATCCATTTTTGTCAATGGTTTCTGCAGGAGTTAATTGTAATTCTATCTCTGAAGCTAAACAATTGAATCCTGGTTCCTCTTCTGCTGTAAAAGTAAGCAGTGTCTCAGGCTGGAACAGGCCAAATCTCAGCCCATCACTGCCCTCTAAGCTCATTCTGTTTAGCCATGCTGATAACTCACATGTAAACAAATTTCTTCCTGCAGTCCCAAACTTCTATAACAGGCTGAGATTTGATTAGCCAGCTAAGCATCGTGGGTTAGTGATGGACCTGGGACATGCTGAGAAACCTGGCTCTCAAATCCTGGTACCAGCCTGCTTCTCTACTGATCAACACTCATTTACGTTTAGTAGTACTCATTTTGTAGTCCTGGAGCAGAGTTGTCCCTCCAGTATGAGCAGGAGTGCTCATGCATTCTGAAACTGGCAGGTCTCTGCATGTTGTGAAAGAATATCTGCTGAGGTATTTGTCATCGGTTTCAAACTGACTTTTATGTCCTCCCCTATAGCTCCTCCAGAACTTTACACTAATATTTACACTAAAAAATTTGAAAGCTAATCAAACCATATCATACCTTTACCTTCCTGAAACACCCTTGGAACCCCAAGAACTAGAGCTCCTGGGTTCTGTGAAATTGGAATTTTTTTTTAAATACACAGGAAGGAATCAGTCTAAAACTTTTTGAAAGTTTCTCCCTATCACCCTGTGTAAAAGAATCAAACCTTTTGGTACAGTTATACTTCTGGCAGCCTTTCTAAATCCAGCAATACATCTGCCATTACGAATGTTTTTTGTTTATGAAGATCAAGCCTGAGCCTTTTAGTGGCTGGAGTTTTTAACTAAAATATTCCTTTTGGGATAGATATGTATGTGGTAACTTTGATAATAATTGTATTAATCATGATACCTTTCAATGGGAGCAGAGATTAATTAATAAGGCCAATAAAGGAGTGTTTTTGGTGGAAAAGAAAATGGGGAGATATTGAGATACTCAAGACAGATGATGGACTTTGGACCTTGTTAGCATAAGAGATGTGATAACAGGATGCCTTGGCAAGAGCAAACAGAACTTTGAGGATTAAATCAAGATTGTAAGAAGATTCAATCTGACTGGTTTACTGGGAAAAAGAAAATTACATCACACTTCTGCAAGCAAGATATGTTTAAAATGTGTAAGTTTATGTGATGATTAACCCAATCACTGTAGTAAAACATTACTAGTCTTTTTAGAATAAGTACATAAGCAGTTGTACTCCACAATAAATTTGGATTCTTTGACCACCACACCGAGTCCCCATCTCTCTCATCATCACTGATATGCTCCCTACCATGCTCATGGTTTTTTAAGTTCAAAGGTCTGGTATCTCTGAGTGACTGCTGTGTTCATATACCACCTCAGCTAGGAGAATGCTGACATACACACAGAATTGAACAGGTATGAGCTGTTTTGCACATGTATGAGCTTGCATTTTAATGGGAGACTAGATAAAAATAATGCCCACATACCTATAAAGCAGGGAAAGAATAAAAGGTGGTAAATTGCAATCATGCTGGCTTTATGATGGATTAAATAGCGAAAAATGTTTGGGTTCATCAAGAAAATTATAGATTGAAATATAATGAATCTGTCAGCTTGGTTTAGTGAGAATGATAGGTCTTTTGAACCTGTTGCTTCTTTACATAAGATTAAAAGTCTATCTGATAAAGGGAATTGTGTTTTTCAATGTTGCATACTATGTTTTTAGGGTCTCTCAACAATATTATAGCCATTGTATGGTAAATTATTCAGCCTGTGTGCCTTTACAAGCAAGTTCAATAATGTAATAAATACTTACATATTATTAACAAATACATACTAAGACATGACCCACATAATTGGGATTATGATGACCATTTAAAAATTCTAGTCTGTTAAAATTACAGTTTGTCTTCCTGTTTTGAACTTTTTCTACCTGAAAAGGAAATGTTGAACAAGAAAGTCTGTAAAAATTGTTTCTTGACTTCTGTGGTCCAAAGGGGAAGAAGTCATGCAGGGGGCTGTGTGCTGGTTTGCTCATGCAGTTGATGGCTGCCATTTCACTGAACATCCTGGCCAGCACATGGCTGTTTCTTNAAGGGGAAGAAGTCATGCAGGGGGCTGTGTGCTGGTTTGCTCATGGAGAATGCAGTAGATGACTGCCATTTCACTGAAGATCCTGACCAGCACATGGCTGTTTCTAATGAAAATCCAAGCCAGAAGTTGAACTGAGGAAAAACAGACAGGAAAGGAAAAAAATACAAATATTGCTACAGAGATGTAAGTTATAAGTGTAGCAAAGACTTCTATGGCAATGTAGCCTACTCTGCAGTAGTAAATTGCCTACTACAGGTTTTAGAATAGCAGTGCTAGGAAGTGTAAATCCCTGTGTACTGTTCAGCCTGGAGAAGAGAAGGTTGCACAGAGACCTCGTAGCAGCTTTCCAGTTTCTGAAGGGTCTTCAGGGAAGCTGGAGAAAGACTCTGCCTCAGGATCTGCAGTGATAGGACAAGAGGGAATGGGTTCAAACTGAAACAAAGGAAAATTAGATTAGATGTGTAAGAAATTCTGTATGTGAGGGTGGTGAGGCCCTGGCACAGGCTGCCCAAAGAAGCTGTGGGTGCCCCATCCCTAGAGTGTTCAAAGCCAGGTTGGATGGAACCCTGAGCAACCTCATCTAGTGGAAGGTGTTTCCTGCCCATGGCAGGGGCTTGGAAAGTGATGATTTTGAAGGTCCATTCCAACCTAAATAATTTTATAATTTTCATTGCTGTCTGAAAGCCCTATAGGGATTAGCTATTTAAACTCTGTACTGAATAGAGAATTGACTTTAAAAAGACCAGAGCTGAGCCTGACCCAAATCTGAAGTGCTGTTTCTTGCCCTAAACTTGTAATTTGGAATAAATATAGAAAGCTGTTTAAATCTTAATAATTAATAAATCATTGAGCAAATAGAAGTTGTGTGTTTTAAAAATAAATCTTAACCTTACTCTCTTGTTTATTTAATTTTTGCCACACCTGAAAGAGCTGTGGTGTTACTGACAAAACTTGTGTTTCCATGTTATGGTTGCTGCTAGATTTGTGAATGCAGATTGTGCGATGCAGACATTTTTATAATGTAATATGCAATAAATCTTCCTGCTGGAAAATCTACCTGTTTTACTGAAGCTTCTACATAAAGTTGCAGGAAAAGTAGTATGACAACAGGGGCTTAATACTGTCATTAAAATTGATGAAAAAGCTGTGGGGTGCTTTAGTATATACATTGACATTGACCAAGATCATTGTCAAAAGCCTGTGTGTAACCACGTTACAGTGATAATTCAGATAACACACATATACAACACACAAAACCTCACAAATTGGCTCAGTGACATCATTCCACTTGCTTGGCTATATATAAATTACAAATTCTGTGGTTGTCACTGTTTGAAACTTCTAGAAAATCTAATATGGCTAAAATAATTGAATATTAAATTAAAAATGGGATGCTTTTGTGTTAGTTGTAGGTGTGTAGGTGAGGAACAAAAAAAGTAGTAGTATTTGTTCTTAAATGGCTTTAAGCTGAAGGATGATAAGTTTAGATCAGATATTAGAGGGAAATTCTTTACTGTGGAAGTGGTGAGGCACTGGAACAGGCTGTTCAGAGAGGCTGTGGATTCCCCATCCCTGGAAGTGTTGAAGGCCAGGTTGAACAGAGTTCCTGGTCTAGTGGAAGGTGTCCCTGACCGTGGCAGAGGTCTGGAATGAGGTCATCTTTAAGGTCCCTTCTACCCAAACCATTCTATGATTCTTATTTTGCAGTGCAACTACATGAGAAACATCTTTGGTTCAAGTAGAAATATTACATTTGATACTTTAAAAAACAATTTATAATGAAAGGCAGATGCTTTGTGTAAAATATTACTATAGATATATAATTAAATCACATAGCATTTTATGCTTTATAAATTTAAATAGCAATTTGAATATTTCTGATGTTTTCCATAGACTCTAGTAACGAAAAGTCAGGTCTAACAGGTCTAACCTAATTAATCTTGACAACATTGTTGCTAGGTGCTCCTGACTTTTGGACACAAAACTAAGAAATTAAATCATCTCATAAAGGCCAATGGATGAATCAATAGCAGACTTCAGATTGGAACTCTAGGTTCTTGCTTCCTAGTTTTATTCTGAATCATAAGTTGTCTTGTAATTGCTAAAGGGAAGAGAGAGGTCAGTGAGTAACAATTTAACCACATTCAGGCTTCTCACATTTATTTCTATGCTTCCTAAAATAGATTAGTTGAAAACCTCTGAAAGAGTCTGATTCTGATTTCTAATGCAAAAATGTGAACTGAAAATTAAATACAAGTATTAATATGCAAAAAAAAAAAGCACAGATGGTGGTGCTGCTATTAAAAAAAAAAATTATTAAAAGGTTAATTCTTAAGCCTGTCTCTCATTCCCTAGTCTGGGGATCCTTGCATCCCAGCTGGTTGACCTCTCAGCCCTGAAATCATCTCCCTACAACATCACAACAAGGGATGGTCTCCTGTAGGTCTGTTGCTGACATTCACAGCACAGAAATCTCACCATTCCTTAAAAATATATGCTTTTAATTCCTGTGCTTCAAGTGCAAAAAAGCCAGTAGCGATGTGACTCATCTAGCTGGTGATATGGTGTTTCTCAGAATTTGCTGTACATTGGTCTAGAACAACAGCTTAGGGGGATGGTGTCAGCCCCATGAGTGGGGCAGAGGGGCTGCTGGCAGCACCTCCACGGGTATCCCCTTGTTCTTCCCACTTCCCAGGGCAGGTGTGATGCTCTGGTGCTGGCGGAAGTGCCCTCAGAAAACAAGGGGCAGCAGCAGTGACAGTGTGTCAGTATTACTCTGTGCAGTGTTCTGCTAGGCCCCAGTTCTTAATTTCAGTTGGTTAATTTAAAAAAAAAAAACAAACATAGAATCATCAAGGTTGGGATAGACCTTTAATGTGATCCAGTCCAGCACTGCCACTGTAACTCCTAAATCACATCATCCAGTGCCAGATCCAGATGCCTTTTAAAAACCTCCAGGCATGGTGACTCCACCACCTCTCTGAGCAACCTATTCCAATGCCTGACCACCCAAAGAGTGAAAAAAGTTTTCTAACGTCTAATCTGAATATCCCCTGTCTCAGCTTAAGGCCATTTCCTCTCATCCTCTCACTGGCACGGCAGTAGAGACTGGCTCCCACCTCACTCCACCCCCTTGGCAGGGAGTTCTAGAGGGTGTTCAGGTCCCCTTGGAGTCTTTTCTTCTCCAGACTAAACAACTCCAGCTCCCTCGGCTGCTCCTCATAGGAACACAAGCAAGAAGCTTCACCAGCTTCCTTGCCCTTCCTGGGACAGGTTTCAGCACCTCAATATCTTCCCTGAGCTGAGGGGCTCAGAACTGGACACAGCGCTTGAGACGTGGCCTCACTGGTACCAGGCACAGAGGGATGCCAGCTTCCCTGGCCCTGCTGGCCACACTATTTCTGACAAGGGCCGGTGACATTGGCCTTCTTGTTCACCTGGGCTGGCTCAGGTTCACCACATGCTGGCACGGTTCAGCTGCTCCTGACCGGCTCTTTTCCACTGAGCGGAGTTCCAGCCACTCTGCCATCTGTAGAGCTGTGGAGTTATTGTGGTCAACGTGCAGGACTTTTGTTCTTTAAGTAAAAAAACGGAGTTGATTAAATAAAAAAGTGAAGCTGATGAAGTAAAAAAGTGGGGCTTTCACAGCCTCACAGAAAGGTTTTGTTTGGAAGGGGCTATACGGACTATTTCATTCCAACTCCCTGCAAGGGACAGAGACAGCTTCCACTAGACCAGCTCGCTCAAAGCTCCATCCAGCCAACACCTCCATGGATGAGGAGACATCCATAATTTTACTCGGTGTAAACCTTGCAGAAAAATGGGCCTTCTCCACCGTGTGGCGGCCCACCTGGGGCCCTGCCCCAGGCCCCTCACAGCCCCTCCGCGGGCCCGACCCGCGGGCA
>VZRH01006679.1:90735-135518 GCA_013397555.1 Urocynchramus pylzowi | reverse complement strand
CAGAGGAGGATGAAGGAATGGAAGAGGCCGGGCCGATCCTGGCGGCGCCCGCAGGAGCGGGGCCTGGGCCCGGCGCAGCCCCCGGAGCCGCTGCCGCCCCGCTGCCGTGCGTGACTCACACGAGCCGCGAGTGGGCAGCGCCGCGGGGCTTTTCCCACGCCAAAACCTGTCGCTGCCGAACGGAAAAAGGGGCTTGGGGTAAAATTAGTAAGTTTAATTTCGATAAGTTCGAGGCGCGCGGTTGCTTAGCAGCTCTCGGCGTGAGATGGAGCGGGTGCTCGGAGCTGCCGGGGGTGCTGGAGCGGCTCCCCGGCTGCCGACGGGAGAGGATCGGTGTTGTTGGCCTGGGTGAGGTGGCTCGGCGGTGCAGGAAGCAGGTCTGCGCGTTGAGAGAAGGATGGGTCACGCCTTCGGTTAGTTTCTCGGTTAATTTCTTCCGTGCTGGGTTAATTTCTCTTCTGGAGGTTGTGCTTTGCTGTGGGAAAGAACGTAGTTCATGTGCGCAGAATCATAAAATTATTTGGGTTGGAAGGGGACCTTGAAGATCATCTAGTTCGAACCCCTGCGCTGGGTGCTTGTATCATTCCCAGCTTCATTTTCCTGATGAGTGATAGACCGTCTGAAAGTATACGGCCCCTCAACACACTTCCAGTAATGAATACTAGTCAGGATTTTATTGCTTTGCCTTGAACGCAATTATTTGAGAAGTTTTTCGTTTTTCAAAGAAAATGCTAGTTATTACCTTTGAGCAGCGAGTACACCTTTGTGGGTTCAGCACATTAAAATTTCAGTGTTGTTCCCATGCTGGGTTCAGCTGCAATGGCAAAGGGAGTTTGAGAGTTCTAGTTGGTCCTCTGTGTTCTGGACTCATGTTTCTGTCAGGAGTGACCCTGCCTGACTGATCTGAAGTAAAGGATGTGTTATGTCAAAGTTTTTTTTCTCATATGGGAAGAAGTAAGGACTACCAAGTGCAATGTTGATTTTAATTAAGGTGTTTTTTCAGGGGAAAAAAACCCCAACAAACCAAGTGATTGAAGTACTTAGAAGTCAGCGTTCATCCAAAGCCATTTCACTATTTGATGTGCACTAGAGTGTTTCTACAAATCTTCTTCACTGACATAAATAAGGCATTCTGGCTAGATGATTGCAAATTCCTGTCTTTCTGAAAGGTCTGTAGTTTTGTACATTGGAAAACCCCTTCAGTTAAATAATGGTAGCAATATAATTACACTTCTAACCAACAGAAATTCACAATTTGTGGGGAAAGCCCGCAAAATGAGGAAGTTGTTTGTGTGAATGCTTGTTGTGCTTTGAGATAAATACCCCAGGTGAAAAATGAGCAAGGGGAATTTTTCCTGAGCACAGCCCTGCTTTGCAGGGCAGGAAACAGGACTGGAGAAATTAAACCTCGCCTTGATAGCTCTGCCTTAGCCATTGTGAGTCTGGGCTCTGTTTTCATTCCCAGTGGTCTGATACAGGGACATTTACTCCTCTTAAATGCTCCAGTGCCCACAGACATGTTTCTGCTTGGCATGTTTGGATGGCAGAGTCCTGAGCCTGTTGGCCCATATGGTGGTAGCTCTGCTGATCTCCTGTTTAGGAAGTGATGCAGATGGACAGGCTCTCTGTAGGGGAGCATCAGCACTGGGGGTGACACCACTTTTTCCTGCAAATGTCAAGAGCTGAGTCCAAAATTGCTAGGTCTTGCATATAGAGAGAGAGTAGGCATGACCGAGTGGCTTGATTATTGTGTCATGTGCAGTTTTGCAAATGTGGAGATGTCCCAGGCACAGCTCTTGTGTATTCATGTAGAGATTTGTGAATTCAAATAGTAGTTTTCTTCAGCTGCAGTCAGTACTGCTTGACAGGGGGAACTGGCTAGCTCAGAGAGTGAGCCCAGAAGTCTTGGGATTGATTATTGTATTTTATTGTGACTCTCTCTTCAGCCCAGCTGCAGCATCGCTGACTGCTTGGAACACTTTCATTTTATTTCTTTTTTTTTTTTTCCCTCTCTTTAAGCTGTCAATTCCAAAACTGCTCTTTAAGATTTGGTCATTCTGTCTTCTCTGTTGAAGATGATACCGAAACTGGAGTTACTAGAAAACCACACAATATGTGGGTTTGCGGTTAAAGGAAATGGTTAAGACTTTTTTTAATAAGAGGAAGTGAGAGATTGAAATGTGTGTAGCAGCAGTAGAGATTGCTGTGAATGCTGTCTAGATAGTACAGATTTTCGAGGATTAAGAATTTTCTCAACTGTTGGAAACAAAGCAGGAAAATTTTACTTCCCAAAGAATCACAGAAGTTGTTAAAAGCAGTTAGAAACAATGATTCTTTGTTTCATCTTCCTATACAAAGTTCAGTTTTGCTGTGATTGTGCTTATTGCTGTTAATTGTTCATAGTTTCCTGTTTACTGACCTTCTGTGCCACTGTTGTCTTTTGAAACAGTTAAAAGTTTTTTGTTTTTAAGACAGAGTATCTGACTGAATGGGGTTTTTTTGCCTCTGAAAGTGACATGGAAATTAGGAAAAGTGAAGTTACTAAGGTAGTAGTGGATGATGAGACAGAACTTACATTTACACCCTGTAAGGAGGTGGATTTTTTGTTGCTGTTGTTATTTTGAAGGATGGCTCTTTGCTTGCTGCTTTCAGCTGTCTTTTACATTGGGACCAGTATTAGTAATGAACTTGAAATTCTCTACCCTTGTGATTTCTCTCTTGGTTTGTTCCTTCTGTTTTTTAAGAATTTACCCATGGTTATTTAGGTTATTGTCTACCCTTTTTGTAATTTGTGTCATTACTTGCCTACAACTACACCTGTATAAATCAAAGACAGCAGGGTTTTTTCATGCCACCCTGGCTCAGGTGAACCTTGGATTTCATGGTTACCTTCAGAGCAGACCAAGTCTTGTGTTGGTAAGCTTTGTGTAAATTCTGCCATTACTGTCAACTGTTTTGTTTGAGAGTGGTGGCAGCAGAGAATGGTATTTTTTGTGGGCCTGTCTTTTGTTTGTTTATAAAGCCCTTGGATGCTAGGATGTGTTTACAGTAAGATATTTGATCTTGAAATACCTGAAGTAGAGATTTAGGCACAGCCAGTCAAGGGGGTGTGATTTTGATGAGTGTTGAAGTCATACTACAGTCAACAGAACTGCTAGGGATGGAAGTTGAAGTTTTGAATTATTTAGAGTATATGTTAATCAAACATGAGTCTGTTATTTAGCATTAATTGCTTTGCTAGCAGTGTTCTGTCATTCTTCACAGTATAGGTTTTACGTTTGTTCACAAGATGTTTTTTAAATGTTATTAACAAAACAAATTCTTTGAGTTTCCCAACTTGATTACATAGTATCTGAAAAATGAGGATCTTAAACCGACTCCTAGATGTGAACTGCATAATCAAATTGAAGTCATAGATGAGGAACTTAACTGTTTGCAGAGGCTTTAGCTGACTTTATATTTTCTTTAAAGATCTAATAGTGGAAATACTGGATTTTTACCTATTTTGAGGATGTTACTACTTGAATTTCAAAGTTGTAAAAGGTAGTTGATTATATTAGTAGAACCAGTGAATAAAGTGTTCAGTTTTGCTCAGGAACTTCAGGAAACAGTGGAAGAGATTTTAGGTGACTGGGATACCATGGGGAAGTTTCCAATCTGCAGAGCTCTGAAGTTTGGAATGGTGTAGGATTAGATCACCCTTTGGACACAGAGCTCTGTGCTGGAGTGCAGACCTTTGAGCTGAGAGGAAAAGCTCACCAATAACTTAGTTTTGAATTGTAAGGTTGGTGTTGAACAGATAGTGTCAGGTAATGTCTTCAGGTCACTGGGAAGTGGCTCAGGGTGGGGCAGTATTGCTTCCATAGAATGTCAGCAGTTCTTTAAAGGTTAAAATGGCAGTACATGTTTGTGTCTGTGATCTCGGAGGAATGGCTTATAATACTGTCTTATTGATAAGCAAAGGAGTAAGCCCCAAAAGTCATAGTGCTGGCAATTAAAATTCCTTTGCTCAGGAAGCAAACACTTAACTGGTGATACCATATCACACTATTTTTTTTTTCTCTCAGAAAAGCAATTGAATTAGTAAAGAAACAGAAAAACTTTGTAATAAAATAAGAAGTCCCAAAAATATACAGAGTGGATTTTTCCTTTCACATCAAGAGTAGATGCCCAGAATTATCTTGCCTTACAAATACTAGTTACCTTGCCCACTACAATTGCTGTTATTTTGTGTTAACACAAAACCAAATCCAGTTTTAGTTGCAAGAGATTTTTAAAGTTATGTGCAGAGGAGATAGACCTCAAAAGTAGTAACAGTTCCCATTTGAGGTTTAGAATAGACAGGGCTTTCCCATTGCCTTGCTTCTTTTTATTAAGATGTTATTTTATAAACTACATTGAGGAAAAATTTTGTGGCAGTGAAGCTTCTCTTATTTTATTTATCCTTTGCGTTTCACCTGCCCCATATTTGATTAATAGAACCAAGGCCTTAAACAGGTGCTGCAAACACAGGAGAACCATGTGAGTTTATCACAGAGAGTGTCAAACCCAGTATAGTTCATTCAATCACAAGGTGATGGGTGACTCTGGTATGGACAGCTTAAAGATACTTTACATGTTGACTTTAGCAAGGCTGCTGCCATGACCTCATCTGATTGTTCTCATGAACAATCTAAGGAAGTGCAGTCTGGATGAAGTTGTGATGATGAAAGCAGATGGATCACCATATTAGGGAGTGATTGGGAAGATCTCATTGTCAGATGGGGATCAACAGGGTCTTGTTGGGGTGTGTGTGTTACCTCTGGTTCCAGTCACTCTTTGATTCAACAACCTAGATGATGCCTACAGTGTGCTTAATAAATTTATGTGTAGGAAACTGGGACAAGCTACAGAATCTGATTGAAATTCAGCTTGAGCTTAGAAATTGTAGGTACGGTCTAACAGGCTTGGAGGTGGCTGAGCAAGTATGATTGTAAGCTATTTTGTGCTTAGTGGAATTTAAAGGACAAAATGAGAAGTAATGAGATATCAAGTCTGGAGAAAACAGCTGGGAAAGGTTAGGGACATCCCAGGGCAAACAAGAGCCAGGTGAGTATTGCTGCAGAAAAATCAGAGATGACATGAGGTTATGTAAATGTGTGAGCAAGATAATCTGAAGGAAAAGTAAGTAGTGTTTTTGCTCTACATGTCCTTCATTGAGATTCATTGAAAACATATCTGATTTACCACTCTTTTCAAGGAAGATGTGGACAAAATGGAGAAAGTTCAGAGCAGAATAATAAGGATAAGTAGTGCAGAAAATTGCATCCATTAAAAAAATGGGAATGTTTTTTCAAGTCAGCTTATAAGTAATACAAATTTGTAAATATTTAGGACTGCAGTAGAGAGATGGGGAATAATTTGTGCCATCCAGTATGGCCACCAGAGATCAAGAAGTGATGGATTAAATTAAATATTGGAAAACTGAATTGAATATTTTAAAAAACTGTGAGAATGTTTTTTGAATGTAGCCTGTTTGAGACTTGTAAGTAAAGAGTTGGCAGACATAACCCAGGAGCAACGCAGATACTGTTGATCCTGCCTTGGAACAGGACACGTAGCTAGGGAATTTCTTGTGGTCCTTTCCAGCCTTTTCTTCTGATTTCACATAAATTGACATTTTACTTAATTGAATTTCTGAGTAATGATACACTAGAGTTGAAAGTAAGGTCTGTACTTGGGGTTCAACACACACCAAATAATGAGTAAACACAGGGATGATGTCTAGCTTAGATCTAGGAAACACTGGACTGACTGTAACACCTTTAATTGTAATTTTGAATTGATATTTATTTATTTAATGAAGGTACATTATCTTTCAGATCTGGATCCCTAGTAAATAGAAAGTGCAACAGCTGTTAAATTTCTAATAATTCTGTGCCATGTTTTGGATATGTCCAGGGCCTTTAGAGACTCTTCATAAAGTAGTTACATGGAGACTTTCTTCTGCTTCCAGATCTTGGTGAAACTATTAGATAATTTGTATCAAGATGCAGGTTTACCTTTCATGGTTTGTGTAACTACAAGCATAAGGAAATGTAATTTACTTAGTACAAGGTCACCCTAGCTATACTGGTGTAGGACAGTTAAATTTTAGCCATCAAAAGTGTTAAACTATACTCTAATCTGTCCATGTGTGACCAACTAATTCTTGCATCTTGTTGGATAGACTTTACAAGGGAGAAGGCTTTATTCACAAAACTTACCTGGGACCAGCCTGCTTAATATTGAACTTAGGCTTCCACAACCTAAAATACAGGCAAGCAGTTTTGGTAGGCTTAATCAGAGATATTAAAGCAAATGTAGTGTGAAGCACTATTCAAAGCAGCTCTTTGTTGTTTATCCCCCTCTCTTTCCTTCTCTAAAAAAAGTAGTTTTGCTTTTTCAGAATTAGAGATTGTGAGTTCATAATATTAATTGTTTTAAATGCATGGCAGAAACAAAGAGTATGTAATAGTTTTTATCCTACAAAAATATAATTAATGGTGAAATTGCCTCTTTGAATGTTTCTTTGACTGTTATATTTAGTATAATTTACAGGCTGCACAGCTGGAATCCAGGCATGCAAACTTAGAGATATGTCTTAGCATGAAGCCTTTAATGCCAGCATTTCTTCCAAGGGAAGAACAGTTTTACAGTGCCTGCCTTTCTGGCCTTTCAAAATGAAGTGCTGTAGTAAACTGTAAATGGGACATACAAGAGCTTTTCCTGTTTTTGGCTATGAGGCATCCTGAATTTCCATTTACTAATCCAAGTTACTAACTTGGGGAATGCCATAGCTTTTACTGTCATTGAAATTCCTTGTTAATTTCACAGAGTTTTGTAGGGCAGATTCATTTGTAAATGAAACTTAAAAGGTGATTTGTTGACTGAGATTATTTCAGTGTATGTTGTCTCAGTCAAGTGGAACTGGGCTTAGCAGTGTTTTATCTCAACTCTGCAGTAACAGCAAATCAAGATCTCTTGAAGTAACTAACACATTAAATTGCTGCAAAATATGGTTTATGATAATCTGCTGATGTAGGAGGTTTGGGGGATGAAAATCCAAAATTTTTAATTCAAATGGCTCTGTTTCTCTTTTATTTGGAGGCAGCCCTGCTGCTAATTTAGAATAGCTGGGTTTAGCAACAACAAAAGAAAATAAATAATAGGTCTTTCCATAATACAGTAAATATTTAAGCTTTATTTTTTTTTGCCATCTTAAGCCATGTAATTCAGGTGATACTTCCCAGTGTTCTTATTCAGGGGTACATAACAAGTTGATGTGACTGAGTGGCATGAGTGAAGTTCAGGGGTTTTAAATGCAAGTTTGGGGCACTGACTACTGACAGTGATTGTACCTGAACATAAGGTTCCTTTTATTCATGCCACTTCAGCTGCATGTATATAGTAATTTTGTTGATTGATGTTTTTTTCTTCTCCTTCAACATCCTCTGCCCTCAAGTAGGAAGTAAAATGTTAAACTTAGATTTTTGCAGTGAGAGCTGTAACAGTATTGGGGCAAAAGGTCTCTGCTGTATATTAATATTGGTTTATTCTGGGCCAAAGGCAGTTGAACTGGATTCTGTTTTCCTGTTTAGAGGCCACTTATCTTAGATGTAGGCCTTAAACAGATTTTTGTAGTTGACTGTTTTCTTGTTGGCTGCTTCTGAATGAGTACAACATAGAAAGTATAGATATATGTAGTATTCTTAATTTTCAAAGTGAAATTAGTATAGAAAAACCTAATAGCATCAAGTGAGGAAGAGAATCTGAATTTTGTTTAATAATATAATTATTTACCTCACTAGGGTAGGTAGAAAATGCTGCTTTAATTCAAAACATATGGCCTACTGAAGCATGTGCAAACAGTGCAGGTAGTCTGATCTCTCTGAAGCTTGATAACTGTGCATATGATAGCAAATTAGTTTTGTGAATAGTGAACTTCTTAGCTACAGAAATCATATTGTTCTTGAAAGTAGTTGCACAGAATGACTTTACTTAGTTGAGAGCTTATCATAGCAGGGTACCATCCTAAAGATCTATGGAAGGAAATGCTGTGTAACTTGAAGAAATCCAGCATCTGAATCCAATTTTTTTTTAAAATTACGTAGATTACTTTCTAACCATAACTTTGCATGATCATTTTCAGCATAGCTGCTTATCAGCTGTTTAGTGATGTACAAAGGAATTCAGAGTTGACTGCTGGGAGATTCTTTGAGTATAATATTTTGAGGCTGAAGCAGCTGGAATCTCATAACTTCAGAACTGTATTCTGTGAATGCTGCACTAGTAAGAACATTTTTAATTTGTGAATTTCTTTTTAATGCTCAAAATTGTAGTAATTATGGGTTGTGGGGTTTTTCCTAGTAAGAAATTAATTGAGGAATGGTGATTTCAACCCACATGTGGGGAAAAAAAAGTGGTATCTGAGGTTGAGAAAGGGCTCCTGGTTTTGGCTAGTGCTCAGAATTCTATGTGAATACTGGAGAGCTGTATATGGGCAAATGGCCTTTGTATGTTCTACCACAATGTTCCTACCCATTACAGTACTCGCAAGGATTTTAGATTGACTAATGCAACCATTAAAAGCAAAAACTACATTTCTTATCTACATTCTAAGGCTGTTGCCCTCAATGTCTTTGTTCTTTTTAGAGCAAAATTCTGTTTATGTCTTACCACACTTTCATGCTTGTGCAAAAGTGCTAGAATTGGAGTTTGCATATTCATTCTTTTATGCTTTATAGAGTAAACTATGAGGAGTTTGAAGTCTCTTCACCATTTTGGGGGAGGTTTAACTTATGGAGACTGTTTTAACTGTGATGCTGAATGCAGGTAGCTGTATGGATGAAAACTATTGATGCAACAACAGCTAGTTCTTAGATCTGTTAAGATCCAGAAAGGAGCTGAGCTGCCGTGGAACATGGGAGAGTGAAGGAAAAGTATTGACCCACTGGTTCAGTGAGCTCTATTGTCCTCTTTCAATTCAGTCTAGGTGGGCTGGTACAGCTTTCTAGAAGCTGGAATTGTGGTGTGTGTGAGGGATGCTTGTAACATCTTGCAGGAATTTTCTTATTTATCGATCAGTCTAGTATAGTTCATTAGTAGGAAGAGTTACAGTTGCTTCAAGTATGATGTCAGCTAATAAATGATGGGGAGAAGCAAAGAAGGAGGATGTTCCCATATATTGAGAGGATTGCCAGTTAGACTGAGGAGAACACTTGTCTTTTCTGGGGGCTGAGTTCCTGAAGGCACAGGAGGATGTGCATGTTGATATTTTCAGATCTCTGTTTCCTTGTGAATGCGTGTGTAAGGGCTTGGGTAGAACATAAGTTTTAGTAAACATTTTGAAGAGCTGATTTATAGGAAGGAAAACATCTGTTTCTAGCAAAAATAAGAAGAGTGTGGAAGGAGTGTTTGAATTCAGACTGAAAAATTTATGAAGTCAACAGTGGCAGATTTCTTGTCTCCTATATAACAACATCCATGCTGGAATTTAATAGGGCAGTCACAGCACACAGGAGAGGAATATATGTCAGTTAACTTGTTTCCTTAGTAATCCTTCTAGTAGAGAAAGTTACATGTTTTGTGGCAAGAACAACAAATTGAAATAATTTGACAAAGGTTCTGACGCCCATGACACGGAGTTAATTAAAACTTCATAAATTTGAAGCTCTATGTTGAATATTTAATGCCTATTTACAGTATAGTTTGTACTTTTGAATTGCAGAGACTTTAAGGTGTGTACAGAATAGCTCTTTTTTGACACATGTGGTTTGCTGCTCTAAGGAGATTGAAGCAACAATTTAATATCTAACTTACTGTGGATGTTGCTGAATTTATTTTTATTATAAATTCCTCTAATATTATAGATATGATGCTGTAATAAAGTTTAGTACCATTGTGGGAAATTTAGCAAATATGAGTGTTTTGATATCAGAATAGTACATGAGTATACATCATGATGGTCATGTACTACTGGTAGGTGTTTTAGAAACTTTCAATAATGACTCTTTTGTTTGTTTTTTTTTCTTGGCTACCGTTTCTTTTTCAGGTATGTAAAACTTCACTGAGTTTCTCTCCTTTTTTCCCCTGTAGTTGCATGTGATGTTTGTTAACTTTTTTCCCTCTCTACCTAAACTTAGTTTGGAAGTACTATTAGTAGTTACATGTGTCAGTATATTCACAGTGCTTTGCACAATAGTAAAATTCTAATAAGTAAGTGTAAAGTTGTTTGTGAGTATTAGAATAATCAACACCCAGTAGAAAGTGTGCTGACTAGAGTAACGGATGGTTGTAATGTTCTCTTGGATGTAGGTAATAGTGTATTAGTTCACATAAATGTAATACTTTAGAATTTAAGAGTAATTTGTTTATATGTAATTTTTCTCTCTTTTTATTACACTGCTTTCCCAGCAAGGACAAGTTTGGAAGGTTTGCAAAGCTTTTCACCTTCCCTTTGCCCGCTTGCCCGCTTTCAGAATCGGTCTCATACTCCATGACTTCTGTCTCTACAGTCCACAACTCGGTCATAGAAATCAATGTGGAAAAGTTTTTAAATGAGTTGTCATTTGAGTTCACTCTGTTGTGTAGAAACGCCTAGCATGTAATTTAGTTTTGCATGAGACGTGAAACTCCTTTGCAAACCCCTCTGAGGAAAATAAAACTAAATGAATATTTGAGAGAAATACAGTTTGAGCGCCTATTTTGTCATGTAAGTAACGCTGCTTTTAGTGTGTTACTCCAAATGAAATGGTATGGCATGGCTCACTAGTCAGAGTAGCAGAGAAGTGTCTGACAGCATGCACTGTAGCTGGCAACAGTAGCTGCTTCCTCAGGTGTCTGTCCAGAGAAGCTGTGCTGATCCGTCTACGTAAGTTATTTAAGAGACCTAACACTTAGTTGTGACTTCACATCAAAATTTAGTGAAACTTTTAGATTGCTGCTTTTAAAGCTCAGCCTATGCTGCTGTAGGAATAAAGAACATGAGTGAAACTTCAGTGTTAGGCAAATATTGGTGGTTCGATTGTAGGATGGAAAATTGTCTTACAGTTACAACTGGAAAAAAATTAAATGCAGGTTGGTGGTGGGGTGTTTAGTTTTGTTTCACAAAGGATAGTTTAATCATTTAATGTGCCCAGCACTGTCCTCCACAGATGATGACATGATCGAGTTTTCTAACAGTTTGTTAACTCCAGATGAATACAATACTACCTCAAACCAGGAATAGCGTTAAAAGGAAACTTTTTTTTTTCTCCTTCTTTTAGGACTGAGTTTTTTCCCTCACTGCTGTTCTGCACTAACTGCTTTGATACTTCCATGCATCTTTTTCAGTAGAAGAGCATCTCTGTACTGTTTCCCATTGCATATTTCAGCTGTGACAGTCCCTGCACTTTGCCTTTCATTTTATCACCTGCTCACTAAAGCAAACAAACGAAAAGAGGAATCTTTCTAGTTTGTCTTCAGATTTGCAACTGTCACTTAGCTTTACATGGATGATTGTGTTTCTACTTCATTTTGTATTGTATTTTTTTATAGGCATGTGGTGACCCCAAAGCCAAACCATCCTATCTTATTGACAAAAACCTGGAATCTGCTGTCAAATTCATAGTCAGGAAGTTTCCAGCAGTAGAAACACGCAACAACAATGTAAGTAATCAAATGGCTGTATAACTATTTTTCTCGCTACCCTTTCAGCACAATCTGAGAGGTTTACATTTTCTTATAGAGCATCTGATGCTGACAGTTACAATTGGAATATAGTTCTTGATTCAAATGTCTGGCAGAATACTTGAGAAGAAACTATCTTTAAGGAGAGAATATTATACTGTAGTTCTGGATGGGTTTTGTTAGGATAGGACTCTTTATGGTTTTCTTTTTGCCTGCTTTCTTCTATGCCATTTCAAAGAATTGTCAGTGGGAAGGAATCCTTGGAAAAATCATGCCTTACTTTAATAGGAGAAATTCCTGGTGGCCAGACTGATTGTAGAAGATGAAAGTTGCAAAACTTTATTTGACATGTGTCCTAACCAGCAGATCAGTATAAAAACACCTGCAAAGTGGGAAGAAGTGTTTGTACTTTACAGGTACCCTTGCCTATGGAGTCAGGCACTGTGGGAATAAAGAATGCTTTAGTTCATAAGGAGAAACATTGTGAAGTACAAAAATATGGAAATAAAATTATTTCCTCCTCATATAGTGAGTTCAGTTGCAGAAGTAGATTATGTTTTACATTTTAGTGGCTCAGTATTGCTGAATTTGACTTTGAAGCCTTTTTTTTAGATAATTATTAGGCCAGAGGCGGGTATTTTGGCGGGTGATGTACACTTGTTTCCCTGTTTCAATTTGAAAGACAAGGGCCCTTCAGATGTTTGTTTTACCTGTTTATATTTCTTTCCAAAGGTGGGAAGTGGAGGTAGGTGTTGGGTTTGCATGTTCCCTGCATGCAAGTGCGTGCCTGTGTGCTTGGGAGGTTTAGGCTTGCTTTAAGCATTCAGGTTTCTGCAGGATGATAGTGGTGATAGCAATGAGAATAATTAGTTTCTTGTACATTGCCATCTCAAATTTGTATGCAATGTCTCCAGTAATACCAATGGAGAAAAAACCCAAAGAAACCAGAAGAAAACTTTACCTTACGGAAGAAACAATTTCCTTAACAATGTGCTTTTTCACTTTAAAACTTGTACAGGCTTTTTACTCTTTAATATTGCTTATCTCTGTATTGAATTTGATTGTGTTAGAAACAAATATAGAAATTCTTTATCAAATTATTGTAAAAATAGTAAATCTGTTAAACCATGTTTGGTAAATGCTTCTGTATTCTCTAAGGTTGGGGGGCAGATCAACTATTAAAAGATAATGTACACAGAATTTACTTACTGCCGCTGCATGCATGTTTTAAATGTCTTCCAGTTGTTGATTATGAATTTGGAGCTTAACTAATGATAGATATTTAAGGATTTGTTGCTGTGAAGTTTATGGAAAGAGATCAAAGAAAACTTGCTGTATTTTGACAATCACGGTTTCTAAAATAGGACACACTCGTAATGTTTTGTAGTTGCCGTGTGTTTATTTACTATGAGCCAGCCAGGCCTGTGTTTGTTAAACAGAGTTGACAAAAGCCTACCCTCCTTATTACCAGCACTCTTTAAAGTCTGATTTTGAGCTCTAACAATAGGCAGCTGGGGTGTCTGTCCTGCAGTCAGAGCTGATGGCATTTCACTTAGTTATTTGCAGATGTTTCCCATAGAGTGTTGTAACTCCCAAAAAAAGAAAAGGGTGATCAGAGATTTAAAAGGGCAAGAAGCTAATTGGAACAGAGACACATTGCTTAAACAACTATCACAAAAGATTACTGCAGTGGAAATAGCTAAGAAATCATAAGTTGTGTTTCCTCTTTGCAGTGAAAATTCCAGGACACCCTTTCAGGGAGGGGTTTTGGATTTGTATATTTGAGTGCAGCAGTTGCCACTGCCTAGCACTGTGTATCTTTGCTTTCAACATGTCAGTAGGTGATGGTGCTGAACAAGCTTGCATTCAGTTTTAGAGAATAGGTAGTGCCAGCTTTTTTGATTTTTTTTTTTGACCTATTTTAGCTGTTTTTTCTCAGGTGTTGTCATCTACAGTGTTTTGTGTCTTAGAAATGAGTGAAACATTTTATTAAAGAGTATGATCAGTGTTTGCTGTAATCAGGTGATCTTGAAAAGCATGAATTTTCATTTGTTGAAACAAGTAATTTTGTTATATTTGCTATTGGTATCTCTTACATCTTTATCCATGGAAAACAGAGTTCCTGGTTTTGTTCCTCCTTCAGTGTTTGACATGCTGAGTCATCAGAGCAATATCTGATAGTTGCTGGTTTTCAGTATTGTACTGAGAGTGAAGGTTTGTGGGCAGTTCAAACAGAGAAGTGGCTGATGAATCCTTGCTGACCAGGCTGGAAAATTAAATTGAGTAGTTCATTTTCCAGAGGATTAATTGTAGATAGCACTACACCTTATCAGTTCATAACTCTCTCCCATTGTTTGAGGGCAGTCCTTGTGATGTGTTACACCTGCCTTTTTCAATAACCATTGTGGATCACATCATCTTGAAATTGTGTAGTTTGAAGACTGGGCTCCTAAACTGTTAATGAAATAGGCCACCAGGGTAGTATTGCTGCACACTGTATGAAATAACCTGCAAAGGAAGGAATAAACAAAAGTATAATATATGCAAAAATTTGAACGATTCAGAAAGTGAGAAACAAACAAGATAGATAGGGCCCTCTTTAAAAGGAAAGTTTCTTCTGTGTTTGGGAGAGCTTTACTATTTATAATTATTTTAAATTGACTAAAGCTTTGTTTTGAAAAAGCCTTCTAAGCTGAAGATAGCTTCCAAAAACTTTTCAGCACCATTGTTCTTGATCAGGTGTGTGATCTGATTGTGCTTGTATTGACTCAGAGTAGCATTTATTGTTACTGAATTTCCTGGCCTAGCTTCAGAAGGAAAGTTCCAAAGTAAGGGATGCAGAAGCAGCCTGATTTTTCTGATGGCTGTTTAGACTTCATCCTCTTATAAAGGGGTACATGTGAGGTTCTTGTCACAGTGAACTCAAAAAAAATGTTGTAGGACCTAAAAGTTGCTCTGTTCTCAGTCAATGCTAATACCTAATGCCTTTTAAAACCAGAATACAATACTTCACAATGGGGAACTGGAAATGCAGAGAGAAAGGACAGCATTTTTTTTTAGATTGTGAGTAGGGTTTGATAAATCTGCTGCCTGTGCAGGTAAAGCTCCAAGTCTTTGTGTGATGAAGTTGTAGTCCCCCCTTCTGCTTTCCCAATCACCACATGGAACAAGTAGTGAGAATATCTGTCTTGAACATATCTTTTTCTTGGTTTGTTCCTCAGCAATTTCCTTGTAGAAAAACTTCTCTTTTTACATGTCTTTGGGAAAAATTGATGTTCAGTCGTTGTTTAGCACAAAGCAAACCAATGAAGCATCACTTTGAAGTTTCTAAGTCTATGGTTAGTGAGGGAAAGATCTGTTTTCCAGAAAATGCTAGTCTTCATCACCTAGTAGGTATGTTCTCAGTAGTGTTCATTTCAATTCCATTTGTGTTTTGTATTGACTTATTTTCTGCTGTATTATGTCTGTGGGGATGGGAAATAAGATCACTTGGGAGCAGAGTATAAGCAGTGTGAGCATTTCCTGTCTGCAAGGGTTAGACTCTATAGTTCTGAATTAGTTCATTTTATTTTATGAATTTTTGCCTTTTCCCTTTTAGATCCCAGTGTGTGTTTGGTTTGCCTCCTGTGTCTTTCACACTTTCACTTCCCAACAAGCTGATTACATGGCAAATTAGATAGATGTGGGCACAGAGAGTCTGAACCACCTTGGCTAAAGCTTATTAGTCATTAGTCATTAATGCATGCTTTTATTAAATGCTTTCTTCTGTTAAAAAAACTAAAACTCACACTTTATAATCAGTCTTGATTTTTAATTTGTGGTAGGTGCTTCCAGTAATTAGTCTTTTTCAGAACACTTAATACAAAAAATAACCTGATTTTTTCAAAGTTTTTTCTTCTGGCCCTGCAAGTGCTACAGGTCATCAAGGAAAATGTCATTTGTTTGCTTGTTTCTAATGAAGCATTTAGTACTGTAATTTTCATAGCACTAGTGAAGATAACTTAGAAACTGTCATCTCTGGAAAAATAACATTGGAGTCTCAGCTCTGCTGCCTCATATATTGGTAATCCCTTTTCACTAGTCATTTATTTTTGAGGAAATTATATGGTCATTAAAGCTGTCACAGCTGTTTTCCTAAGTCTAACTTAAATTATCCACATATTCAGTAAATGGTAATATTTTTCTCTGCCTTTCTTGGGTGTTAGAGCTCTTGAATGGGAAACTTGACTTTCCAGATAACTTCCAGCTTGCTTAAGCAAAAAACCCCCAACTCCCCAAATTCCATCATAAAACTTAAGTGGCCTTTTCCATGAAGATTAAAATCTTTTCCAGGTGAGGGGGTGCCATGCACAGCTGCTTTTTCACCTCTGCTATTGCTCAGGGAGCTGATAGTGGTAAAGGACCACAAAAGAGATAAATTTTCTAGAAGTCACTGAGGCAGCAGTTTAGGTTATGGATGTTCCCCTGCATGACTGAAGTCAGATGATGAGCAATTATTCTCTGTTCAGCTTTGTATGAACGATTAAGATGTCTTATTCTTGAGAACAGAATATATTAATGATAGTTTATTTCACAAGAAAATGCACAATATCTACAAATAATAAAATTTAATCTATATTTTTACTAAAAAGTAACGCAAAATTGAAATTATTCAGTGAATGCCTTGCTCTGGTACTACCATACTTACTGTTCTGGTTTTGTATGCAGTAGTGTGTCTGAGGTCTTCAGTTGTTACAGGTGCAAGACTGACTTAAAATGAAGTATTCTATATAACAGAACATTGTATATGAAGTTTTTCAGTCTAGCAGTCATTTGTGAGTGAGCATGTTTTTCATAGCAATTCTAAGAGGTCATGTGAAATCTTGAAATCTGTTCAAAATGTTTCACCAAACAGAATTCTCATAATATAATGTATTTTTTTCAAAATAGTAAGTGCTGTCAGCTACAAAGTTTATTTTCTTGGTTTGACCTTTGACTGGGCCTGAATTAAAGATAGAATAACATCCAAATAGTGTATTTTTTTATCATTATTTGTAATAAATCACTGTAGAACACTGCTGTAAGCCATGTAAATCCATACAAGTCACTTGCCAAGGTAAATAAATTTTGCTTGCTCGTTGCTTCATAGTGTCTGCAATACCTGCAGAGGAGTGAATGTGTGTAACACTTCACCCTCTCCTTCACCTAGTAAAACTCTATTTCCTTTAATGATTGACAATTTAAGAGTTTGGCCCTTGAAAACCAAGAAAACAAACAAACAAACAAAAAAAAAAAACCACTGAGATGGCATTCAAAAAATTGTATGAATTGTAAAAATTTTGCAAAAATTGTAAATGAAGGTGAGAGAATGGGGAAACTGTTTCTCACAGCTGAGAGGTAGGTCAGATTTTAAAGAGAAGCCTTCCTGCTCCAGTTGTCTGCTCTTATTAATTCCCTGGGAATGGTAACAGTTATGGAGCATCACAGGTGGCTATTTCCTCTTCAAAACAGTTAACTTAGTGCTAGAAACTTGAAAACAAACTAAAATAGATCTTGTGGTAGACATGCATTAGTTAGTAAACACGTTAAATATTCTATTTTATCTTTTTATATGCAGCACAGTACTTCAGAAACTGCTTTTAATTGGAAATAAGAAAACCAAGGACATATCCATCATACTAGAGTTAATTTACAGAATTTTAAATTAATTTTTTTTTCATTTTATCAGATGCTTCTATCTTTCCCTGCTGTTTTGCTATGGATTTTGTAGACACAGAACTTTGTTCAAATTAATTGAATTTTTCAAATGTTCGTCTAAAGACTCTATAGGTGACAAGCATAGTGAGTATAACAAATGACAGTAAGAATACTGATGGTGATGATCTACCTCTCTCTCCAGAAATTTTAACAGTCAGAATTTACAGTACTGCTTTTTGGGACTTGTATTCCAGCTGGTAAGATTGAGTTGATGGTATATTTGCTGAGGACATGGCAATATCTGTGGTGTTGGATTGTAGAAAACAAATGTAAGTGTTTAATGATCAGAATTGCAGGAGAAATATCACACTGCTATAAGCAGAAAATTCACCTTCATACTCTCTATTTCCAGATCATGAAATAAGACATTCATTCACATACTGCTGCTATCAGTCAAATAAACTTGATAAAAAATTATAGGACTAGGAGTACCATTTGTTTTTACACACATAAGACTCTCTGAACAACCTCTTCTGGTTGTCTTCTATTTTTGTGAGCCATTGTATTAAATTGGTATTTATTCACATGGTTAGTACACCAGGGTTGCATTGTTTCTTCCTTGTCTGAACCATTCATATAAGCTTTAGTGAGACTGTCTTGAACTCTCCTATTTTTTTTTTTCTTCTAATGTATTTTCTCTGTTTATATAATTGTCTGTGTAAGTATCTTTGTGATTTAATATAAAGAGGAAAAGGCACAAGTTAAAGGTCAGTTCCTTCTCCTGTAGGTACTATATTACTATATCACAAAGTGTTAGCTTCACTCTTTCTTATTTATAAATAATATTCAAACATGATCAGAGATGTGATATTTTGTTAATAGACAAAAAATAGACAAAAGAAATAAACTCAGATTAAGTATTTGAGAGTTTTGTTGATCTTGCATATTATGCTGAAATTTCTACAGGTTTTCCTAGGTCTTAAATCTAATTCATCTCATTCAACAAAAATACTGTTGGTATGACTTGTACTTCAAATTCTCTAAGAATAAATAAACCACTTGCAGCTAACCAGTCTACAAGGCATAGTCAGCTATAGTAAAAATAATATTTTGGTGTTTAAAGAGTTATTTCTTCAGTATATCCTCTTTTAGGATATACCTACTTTTGTTGGTTATTGGAAACTTTCAACAATGAATTGCAGGCTAAGGAAAAAGCCTCAAACCAAAAGCAAATCAATATAGCACCAGCAACTTATAAACAGATGTTAGGAAATTAGTAATGGAAAGTTTTAATGCTGTGGTTGTGCAAAGAGTTACACCCACATTCTTGAATGATAAAAAAAGCAAGTAAACATCCAAGACACTGCATCAAGACACAGACCAAGCTGTTTTTCTAAACATCACTGATCAGGCTGTGCTCTATAAATTGAACTATTTGCCCCATACTAATACAACAGTCAGTTTATATATTGTTTTATTTTGGTACTACTATTTTAAATAAATATTTACTGATCCCTTCAACACTCAGTGTTCAAAGAATGATAATCTCAACTCTCTAGGAAAATTTTAGCATCACTTATGTGTAAATATTTCTGGGAATATAGGTAACAAGGTAAGAATGCAATGATTCCATAATCCTTAGCTGAGTGTGACAAATACCTCCCTCTACTCTGTACAGCTTCACAGAATTTCTCAAAATTTATTATTTCTTTTGTGATCGTAGTTCCCAGCACCATCTCCCTTTTTGCCATATCTCCCCGTTTCATGTGTTGTGACTTGAAATTGAAAGTCCTGCAGGAGTGGGCATACAGTTGCTATTTGTTTCACCAAAAATAGGTGTAGTGTACAGCAACCTATAATCTTGAGAGTCTTCTTTAGCCTTGTACCTTGCTTACTATGATTTAGGATTGCAGTGGAAAAAATGTTGTTAAGGGGGTGTGCAGTGGTAGTGAGTTCTGGTTTTGTTTTTCCTCTGCACTAGAAATAATCTTACTTGTGGATCACACCCTGTCATCTCTTCCTGAAAATTCTTGAAAGGACTTCTCAGATTCGTCTGGTTCACACTTGTGTTAGCTGCACAGAAAAAAACTATTTCTGCTTAGTCTTCTACAAACTCAAGAAATGCTTGAAGTGCTAGGGCCAGGGTGCAAATTAAAAGCACACTTCTTAACTGAATTTTTCATTGTGTAAGAACTGTTGACTGATGGAGCAGTCATGAAAGTACAGAGCAGATTTTCCTCTGGAGTGATTCAAAGTGTGGGCACAAGCTGGTCTGAAGGTGTACTGGAGCTGCACAGACGTCCTGGAGCTCTGGAGTCTGTGTGATGATGCTGCATGCTTCATTCTCTGAGCTTGAGAAAGTTGAAATTAAAGCTATATGCTGGAAAAATTGTGGCTTTAATCCTCATGCTGAGGATCAAAATACAAGTCTTGGGATTTGGGATTTTTGTACAGCAGCAGATTAAATGGGAATAACCTTTTTCCTGGTGCATGAGATTTATCAGGACAAGTTACAAAATGAACACGTGTACTTGCACCTCTTTCAATTAAGCCTCAGCTGATGCCTATGTGAAAGAGACTTAAATAATAGATAGGCAGGCATTCAAAGTCCAATCCTTTGCCATGGTTTAAGAGTAAGCAGGTGTATTTTATAATGTAGCCATTCTGATTTGCTCATAACTGTCTATTCCTGTCTTCCTTGGCAATAATGAAAGTGTTAGGGCTCAAGACTTCTAAAAAATCATCATCACCTCTAAAAATTTAGAGGAGATAAGCAAAGCTTATTTTACATGTGATACCTAGTTGTGATCCAGGCAGTTTGTTTTGCAAATTTAGAGGAATTTTGATGCTTTACATAAAACTGAGAATACAGAGCACAGATTTATAAAAGATAGTGAACTGAAGAAGCATACTCAGTTCTAACCTCTTAGGAAAATAAGCTAATCAATTGAAGCAATTTTTTAGTCTGTCTTACAATTGACTACTCTTGTTGAGAAAAAGATGTTATTTAACTTGATCATCTTTAATTTAAAATCTTGCAGATTTTTGGAGGGCACATTTTCCTATTGTGACTGCTTTAACTCATTTCAATTCCTGTATCAGGAAGGAGATGTGATTTGTAGCTGGATATTGCCAGTTAAATATTTGGATACTTGCAGTGCTGTCATACAGAGACTGTCATACATAGATAAACAGCATGGCTGTTCACTAACAGCTGCTTTTTTTGTGTTCCTTATTGTCTAAGTGGTCAATCTGGTTCCTTCAGAAAATCTTTTAAATAAATAGTATTTCATTGTCTGTTTAAAATATATAAAAATATAAATCCATGTGAATTATTTTACCTTTGTATTCACGTTTGCCTCTTCCATTTTATCCACAAGTGTCTAATGCTAGTGTTTTGCTTCTTTTATGTTTCTTTATTTTGTTGCTTTTGTTTGAATGTATTATTGTGTTTATATGGAACTGGTCAAAGAACCGTTACTGTATTTTATGTTTGTATCTACATTTTATTTTGCATGCTTAACGTGGCTTTGCCTGGATATTCTTTTTGGTAAGTTCAGAATTTAAAAGCATAATGTTTTCCTGTAGTAAAGTTCGTAACCTGCCACCTTATTTTCTTCCACCTCAAGTAACATAATTATTTTGGTTTTGGCATACTGATTTGTGCTCATGTACTGTTCTGCTTTTGCAAATTATACATATATGATAACATAACACTTCTCCTGACTACCATTTTCATCTCTAGCTGAGCTAAACAATATGACTCTGGTACTAATGTGTACTAATGTAACTTTTATCTTCAAAATGTAGTGGGCAGCTGTTAAAATGATCAGTGCTGAGAACTCTGTGTATTTGACACACACAGAACCTCAGTCTTAGAAAACCATGTTACAGCTTCTTTGCATAGCCTGGTGGTTTCTCTGCGCTTCACAGGTATTACTATTCAGCAGTCTTCTCAAGATCTTCTAAGAACAGTGTGCATGTTTATGTTTCCTTTTTAGCAACAGCTTGCTCAGCTCCAGAAGGAAAAATCAGAGATTTTGAAGAACCTGGCATTATACTACTTCACGTTCGTTGATGTTATGGAATTTAAGGTAAGGTATTACACATGTGTAAGTTGTTCTGTCACATTAGGTTTCTGTAATTTTATTAATGAATTAACACTTTGTAATGAAATGGCTGAACTTGAAGCTCTGTTCTTCAAATAAAAAAAAAAATGAAGTTCCGTCACTAATCGTAGTAATGTGATTTAATTATATCTTTTTAAACTAAAGTTATTCCTTCTGTTTTTCAAGGACCATGTCTGTGAGCTGCTAAACACTATTGATGTTTGCCAAGTCTTCTTTGATATTGTAAGTTTCTAGGTTTAAACTTTCAAAAATGTTTGTATTCAGAGTCCTGTGGGGAGAGAGAAGGACTTGCTTTTGTTAGTCCAAGAAACATCACGTCTCCAGTTATAAATGCAAGAGAAATAAAAAACAATGTAGGTTCATTTCTAACTTTTCTAATAGAGAGAAAGACCTTACTTAGTAGGCTTCTTATAGACAGTCTTAACAGTATTGTTACCAAACAAAAATTTTTCAGTAATTTTTTATTTATTGCATCTGCAAGTTAATTCCTAGTCATCTGTATGCTTATGCCTTGTGAGACTCACAAGACTGTTACTGGTATCCACCTAAGCTATGTAAGGAGGTCACTCTTGGGCTTAACTAAAGCAACTACAAAAGCATCTAAAAGTCTTATATTTAAAACAAAATCACCAGCCCCCCCAAAAAACCAACAAAACCCAACAAAAAAACCTGAAACAAAAAACAAACAAACAAAAAAACCAAAACAAAAGCCACCACCAAACAAACATAGAAAAAAAGCCTCCAAAACCACAAAAGAAAGCCTCCCACACCTTTTCCTGCTGGTTTCAACTTTCTTAATGTTCTTAAGTAATCTTATTAGTTTTTGTTATTATTTTAAATTTGGCCAACTTGGATTCATAATATGAAAAAGGAACAGGTGTGTATTCTGTGGAATGATGTTACAAGGCCAGTGGGATACGTGCTAGTCTTTTACATTTGGGTCTTATTAAAATACAGTTCATAGGTATGGCACTGCTGACTGCTTAGTAAACAAGAAAAGTTTTCCTATCTGTCAGGTAATCTGTGACACTTAAGCCTGGAAGGATTTATTTGGATGCTTTGCTTTCACGAGTGCAAACAGTTCTGGGAATCTGAGTGAATCAGTTAAGGTTATGCAGAGTCGTATGCCACCAGAACAAGAACTTTGTTCAAAAGACAGCCCATTGTATTTAAAAATGCTGAAAATTGGTGGAAATGTAAGGGGAAATGTGTTATGCTTGTTTCTAAAAGTTTTTCAATGATAATTTACTGGTTTTCATTTCTAGACTGTAAACTTTGATTTAACAAAGAACTACCTAGATTTGATTATAACCTACACAACTCTAATGATACTGCTGTCCCGAATTGAAGAAAGGAAGGCTATCATTGGACTGTATAACTATGCCCATGAAATGACACATGGAGCAAGGTAAAAAATTGATTGTATAAAAGATGTGTATTATGTTAATGGTAGTAACAGCTACACCTCAGTGAATTGTTTGTTGTTGCTTTTAGTGACAGAGAATATCCACGCCTTGGCCAGATGATTGTGGATTATGAAAATCCTTTAAAGAAAATGATGGAGGAATTTGTACCTCACAGTAAAGTATGTAACTACTTTTCACAGGCATGCAGTAACCTTAATTGGGAGAAACAGAGATAAAAAGTAAATGTGCAAGAGTTTGTTTTGTCGAAGGCCATTTGGTATAAATTTTACATGAGATTTCTGCTTACATTGAATGTCTAGGGCTGGGGATTGATGCCCTATTAAAAAGCACAACCTGCAGAAATAGAGGAATGATAAGACCTGTTAGGAAGATGCCATTCTATTCACTAAGGATTCAAAATTAATAAAAAATCAGTTGTGGATCATCTGAGAATAGCTGCTTCTGTCTTTTATGTAAGCTTGTAGCTTGAAATCAAAGAGATTCATAATGTTTCTGTGAAGTTAGTTGTTTTGCTCTATTGCCATCCTAGATGAATAGGATTTTCTCTTTTGTAACCTGAGGAGCTCTGCTTTGGACTGTCCTTAAACTGAGAATCCTGGAGATCACCACTGCCTCTTTAACAGTGGCTCCTGTACTCGAAAGCTGACACTCTGCTGAGTTGCCTTCACTGAGTTAAAGGAGCTCAATTCCTTTAGTCCTTTCTGTACAGATGTTTCTGAGTTTCTGTTCTTACACAGTTGGTTGTGTTGCAATTCCGTGATGTTTTATCTAGGCTGTATTTTCATATGAGACTATATTGGAAAAGTTACAGAAGCCTCGCCAAAGTCAAAGTATATCCTCTTATGACTTCCCATTTGTTCACTAGATTTGCTATTCTGTCAAAGGAAACTAGATTTCTCTGATCAGGATTGACCAACTATTATAAAGACATTACTTTCTAGGTAAATTGCAAATTAATTGCCTAACAATTACAACTTACTTTGGAATCTTCAGCAGTAGCTTAAGTTAAATGCTAAGTTATTACCTAAAATTTTTAAGGTTTGGGGTTTTCTTTACCTATTTTGAAGTGTAGTACTGGTTGTGTTTTCCTTCTCTAGTTTGCTTTCTAGATTTTTCTCAATTTCCTTAAACTTTTCAGTATTGTCTCTAGAAGTTCAGAGCTTTCCAGCTACTTTCCTAAGTGCTCTGAAGTGAAATAGTTTCCAATACTTCTAACTTGTCTGTAATCTTACTGGTGTTACACTTTCCACGATTCCTGTCTTGTTAAGACCTGCTTAGCTAAGGATCTCCTTTACAAGTAGTCTTTTCTGCTGCACATTTTAGCAAAGATGCTTTACTTCTCAGTATTATCTTTGCTTATGCTCTTGTATTTAATAGTGGATCAGTCCTTTCCATTGACACATTTGTAAAGATGCCTTTCAGTTTGAGTTTTGCTCTTGTGCTTATTCTGTGCTAGAAGGACAAATTGGGGTCAGGGATCTTTTCAGGTGCTGTACTACAGAAACATTTTTGGGCTGTGCTCTTGTGGAACTGCACAGTGAAGCTGTCATTCTGTAATCCCACTGCTTTGCAGCAAACCAGGGAGTTGTTTAGTCCTTTACATCAGCTTCAGCAGATGACTTTGGTTTTTTTGCCTGAGTGACCTTCTCTGCTCCCACACTGTTCAGATCTGGCTCCCTGAGGATTCATTCAGGCACCAGTATTGATACAAAAGTCAGGGAAAAGACTTGGGATACACTTGCTTAATTTTGCTACAAAAATATTCCTGCAGACAGTATCTGCTCAAAAGAATTTGATAGCATGGGGAAAGACGTACTAAAGGAAGTGGCAGGGAAGGGAATAACACAATTGGGATGCTTGAATAAATAATGAACAACTTCCAGTTGTATGGGAGAGGGCTTTTATGCCTTAATTTATGCCTTATTTTTTCCACATCCTTTAATTCTGATCTCAGAATTTTGTAACTCTAAAATAATAGAAATCAAACTCTCTTGCTTCTTTGCATCCTTCCTCTAGCCTGGAGTAGTCATTTATATGTTAAATAAGCTAGGTGCAATGGGGTTTAACCTTATGTTTAATTTCAAAACTAGTTCACTAAAATGTTTTGATGCCTGTTAGTAATAATGCTGAGGAAACAGCTCTGCTGATGAAACAGTACTGACCATTCAAACTAATCATTAGCCTGCTTTCTAGTCCCTTTCAGATGCTCTGATTTCACTCCAGATGGTCTATCCTCGACGAAATCTCTCAGCTGACCAGTGGAGAAACGCACAACTGCTGAGCCTCATCAGTGCCCCCAGCACAATGCTTAATCCTGCACAGTCTGACACAGTATGGTCTTTTAATTTATATTCTATGATAGAGTTAAGTAAGGTTTTCTGTAAAATAGTTGTCTGTTGGATTACCTCTGTGTGCCTTTTAGTCAGAGATGTAAATACACTGATTAGAACAGGGGAAAAGTTTTTTCTCGTTAAGTAAAGTTTCTGTTACATTAACTCGTGCCTTCAGTTTCAGTAATTTGTTGACCAGAAGATGAAGGGGAGCAATGTTAACTTCTGCAGTCATAGAGGAGAGGAATCCTGTGTACCCTCTCAGGTGTTTGTGAGCCAGGAGACTGGAAATCAGAACTGGTCCTTCTTTTACAATTTGTGTTTGCACTTGCTGCCTCTGCTGTGATATGAATGGTTATCTTTCTGAAAAAAAATGAAGCTTTAATGGCTGTGAAGTTGTGATTAGTATCCATCAAAAGCTTTTAATTCTTGAATATTGTTAAATACAATGTTTATTGAAAATAAACATTTGTCAAAATTTGTTCAAGGTGTTGGCGGGTATGGAAGCTCACTTAATATTCTAACCCCCAGTTCTGAAGTGCTGAAACACTGAATCACTGTTAGTGGTCAGTGGCTTTCTATGATTCACCAGCATTTAAGGCTTTGTTTGTCACTTTTTGCTAAGAAGTACTCATAAATAGTGTGGTACAAGTTACTGGTTTTTTTAACAGATGCCGTGTGAATACCTGTCTCTGGATGCAATGGAAAAATGGATCATTTGTGAGTAAAATATTCTGAAACAGCTCATGACTGTGTTTAAAAAAAAATTGTTTAACATTTAAAAGACTACTTGCTTTCTGTACTGTACAATAGCTGTATTAATTACAGCTATTAATTACAATTAATAGCTTGATTAAATTTCATTTGTACTAACATGCAGTGAAGCTAGAATTTAGCATGTGCTGCTGGAATGTGTGTCATCAGTTTGTTCCAGACTTTGACTGGAAGTGAGGGCTTCAGTAATTTTGATGAAAGTAGTCAAGTAGTATCAGCATACAGTAATTAATTTCACACAAATATTGCAAAAACACTTCCATTAGAAGTGGGGAAATATTTTTTATATATTAGAAAATGCTATACATTAAAGAGTTTATTAATGATCTATGCAAACAAAATAGATAATCATCTCACTGTTCTCTTACTGTCTTTGTGCATCTGATTTGTGACATACATCAATGTAAACTTTTGAAGTTGGATTTATTTTGTGCCACGGAATCCTAAATAGTGATGCTACAGCTTTGAATCTTTGGAAACTTGCACTTCAAAGCAGCTCTTGCTTGGCTCTGTTTCGAGATGAAGTGTTCCATATTCACAAAGCTGCAGAAGATTTGTTTGTAAACATAAGAGGGTAAGTTTTTGTTCTCCTTTCAGAATCTCTGCTAAAAGCACCGTATTTCTTGAAGAACTGTTTCAAACAGATTACTTCTGTTTCATGTAATTTCTGCTTAGGTACACAAACATTTTTGCTTGGTATCTTGACTGTTTCTTTAATGCGTGAGTTTTAGGGGCCTGATTTCATAACCACCACACCTTTTTTTATCTCTGTTCTGAAAACCTGGTGAATCAGTCTCTAAAGTGGCAAGTCTCTTAGATTAATGATCTCACCCACAAATCTTGATTTACTGAAGAGAAATGAAGTTACGAATGTGGGGTCTGCTTGAAAAATTGCATCTTGCTGCCACTGCTTCTGCAGTACATTATATGAAAACTCAGAAACAAACTTGAGACTTCTACCAGCAAACACCAGGAGTACTTCAGTAGAAAGTATTTTTGGTTTGGGTATCTAGTTTTGGCATTTAGCTCTGCTCAGGAGCTGGTGTGCATTTTCTGCTGTATCCTGCTTGCTATAACATTGTAGCTTCTCTCTAGTCCCATTCAGCTCTTTCTAAAATGTGCTGCTGATTCTCATACCACATCTGATTGGTTTTTGCTTGCAGCTACAACAAACGTATTAATGACATCAGAGAGTGCAAAGAAGCTGCTGTTTCACATGCGTAAGTGTCTTAAAAAGGTTTTCTGACAGATTTTAGGATTGCTTTTCTTAAAGCAAAATTATAGAGATTGTACAAACAGAATTTGTCAAATGCAGAATTAGTCATGCATTTTCAAATGAATCATTTACTGATTGTTCTTTTAAATATGGATTTGCTTAATGTCATTACTAATTTAACTTCCCAAGTTCTGGATTATTTTTCAAATTATCAGGATGGAAGCATTTAGTTTATGTTAGTTATGTTTATATTAGTTATGTTTATGTTTATATTAGTTATGTTTTGTCTGATTACGAAAAGTGAATGCAGATTAAATAGAAATGTTGTAATGTAGTCAAATGCACATCACAGAGAGGGGGCAGAGAACTTGGGATTCAAATTTATTGATGCTTCAAGAATATGTGGTGTTGGTGATGAGGATGCCAGTTTTTTGAACTACATTCTTCAAAATTCTGAACTTTTGAAGTTGATACAATATAATCTGCCTATGCTTGAAAATGCATAGGCAGCTTATATTATATCAACTGAAATGCTTTTGAAAATCAAGTATTCTGTGTCTAGATTAGTGAATAATGTATGTTCTTTTGATGCAGCGGCTCGATGCATAGAGAGAGACGCAAGTTTTTACGTTCTGCACTCAAAGAACTAGCCACTGTCTTGTCTGACCAGCCAGGCCTGCTGGGTCCCAAGGTAATGACACCTTTTATGGTTTGCATTGGTGCAGAAAAATGTGTTTCTCAATGGTAAACTAAATATTTATTTTCTTTGGGGGGAAAAATCTCACTTCACTCTGAGAAAACCTACTTAGCTTTTTAAGTTGTGTTTTAAAGCCTAGTTGCCTCTTGAGTGCACAAACTATTCAGCTCTTGTGTATATTGATAAGCTTGTGAACAATTTTTGTTTTTCAGGCACTTTTTGTATTTATGGCATTATCCTTTGCTCGTGATGAAATTATTTGGCTTCTTCGTCATGCAGACAATATGCCAAAGAAGAGTGCAGATGATTTCATAGATAAGTATGTTCATTTTTAATGCAATACCTTCAATACTAGAATTTCACAGACAAAATAAATTTGAAGGCAGTGGAATCTCAGAAAAGGTTGCCTATATAGGGCAGCTGGGAATGTTGGGGAAAAATTTACTTGGGAATAAAAATTAAATATTAAGTGTCCCATCAAAACAGAAAACTAGAAATACTGTCCTAGAAATTGGGGCGCATCAGTGAAAATTCGTTTATAAAATAAAAGTATTTTATATAAGTTTTGTTTTTTTACTTTGAACAGGCAAAATTAAAGCTTTTTCATGTGTCTTCACTGATTTTGCATTGATCAAATCAATGAAGGAGGCAAGAAAACTTTCAAAAAGCTTTATTTGTTGATTTGTAGAATGTCTCTTGTAGCAAAACTGTCTTTTTAATCAGCCAAGCTTTATTTATGTAATACATAAATAGTGTAAACCATAAACAGATGGTAAAAATGAAAAATATGATTACAAGATTTTACAAGTGTGGATAGGCAGGAGATTTCTCAAGATGATTTGACACAAGGTTGAACTGAAAGACAGCAGGATTTTAAACAAGTAACAATCACAAGGCCATTTATTGAGCTGGAGTGGGAAAATCTTGGATTCTCTCCACTGGATTTAGGTGCTAAGGAAAGATGGAGGTTCCTGAGCCTCTCTGAAACAACCTGTGCAAGTATTTAACCATCCTCATGGCTTGGAAAAAAACCCAGAAAAGCAGTTATTAAACTTGTATTTTTCAGGTTTAACCACTTCATGATAAAAACATTTTTTCAAATTGAGCTGTACAGAAGGGCTTCTTATTCAGAAAAAGAACTGAATAGTTATACAAACATTGTAGGATTACTATGGTGATATCCTGCTAACTTATGTCCTATTGAGTGGATTTGACCTTGCAGAGAAAATTACTTATGTAAACTCCTTTCACAACATTAACAAATATTTTCATACAGAAATTAGCTATTGATAATTGTTGTAAAAGCAAGGTATAGGAGGAAATTTCCATGATAGGAATTTGTTGTAATATTTTGAGTGATATTTCTAAGCTTTTCTTTGTTTTTTTGCCTAGGCACATAGCTGAGCTGATATTCTACATGGAGGAGCTCAGGGCACATGTGAGGAAATATGGACCAGTGATGCAGAGATACTATGTACAGTATCTCTCTGGCTTTGATGCAGTGGTCTTAAATGAGCTGGTGCAGGTATGGCAACATCATGGTTCTAGCTTCTCAAATGTAAGTTTTAACAAGGGCTTTTTGTCCAAAATGGTGTTCTAAAATGCATCCCAGTTTGTGGATTTTGATGAAAGTTATAGAGTAAAACAAATTAACTTACTGTTTAATTCTGGGATTTAGAGTTGTACTTCTGGTTTTTATATAGAATCACAGATTATCCCCAGTTGGAAGGGACCCACAAGGCTCATCAAAGTCCAGCTCCTGGCCCTGCACAGGACACACCAACAATCCCACCCTGTGCCTGAGAGTGTTGTCCAAACACTCCTGGAGCTCTGACAACCTTGGGGCTGTGACCCAAGCCCAGAGGATCCTGCTCAGTGCTCAGCCACTCTCTGAGGGAGGAACCTTTTCCTGATATTTTCCTTTCCTTTTCCTAATATCCAACCTAACCCTCCCCTAACAGCTTCAAACCATTACAAGGGGTATGAATCTATACACTTCAGTATTCATAGATGAATATTATGAAGCACTATTATGTCTAGAGACAGTGAAACTGGTACAGTCTGTTACTGAAGGAATGTAGAAACCTTTTCTTATTTAGCCCAACCAAGAAATGATAAACTTTCTGAAGTGCTTCGGTTTTATTCCCTGGTGACCCCACTAGATGGAGCCCAAGCTGAAGTGAGGGGAAAAATGGGGTTGAATTTTATTTGTCGTTAATTCATAATAGCTATCAAGCATCAGATTAGACAAGTGATTGAGTGGTAATTTGGATTTTTTCAGCCTTTAGGTTTCAATGTCTGTTTTTTCTGGAATTATGAGAAACTTCTGCATTGCGTTACTTAACAGAAGTGTGGTCCTGTTTATTAAAACTACAAAGATTTAAGTTGCATTTTGTAAAATTTGAATGTTTAGTAAAATAAATTTGAATTTTTAATAAAAAAAATTGGAGGGAGGGGTTTTTTGGATGTAAAGTGATGCTGATGTGGGCTCCATTATATCCTGCCATAGCCAGGTTTTCTTTGCAGACAGGACAGAAAATGTAGTATTGCTACATGTGCTAACAGATGTTCCCATTTTGAGCTGATATTGGTTTGGAAGCAATCTTTTCTAGGTATTCATCATCAGCCAATGAATTAAAAAGTGAAAGCTATTAAATAGCACAATTTGAAAAATTCCATTGATTAAGTTGCATCTTGTAGATTTTTGGACATTTCAGACTATAGCTGATAAATGGGGCATGGGTATTGACATTGTTTCATAAACCAAGTTTAAAGTAATAATAATAATAGCAACAACATTTATTTTAGAATCTTTCAGTATGCCCAGAAGATGAATCAATCATCATGTCCTCTTTTGTAAACACAATGACTTCACTAAGTGTGAAACAAGGTAAGCTTAAATGATTTTGGAAAATTGGTAACAGACTGGCAGATTGCTCTGAAAAGTTTCATCGCTTTTGTTTCATGTAATCAGTAGAAGGAGATAAACTGCATTTGTTCCCTTGTTTTTCTTTTATTTTTGTATCTACTTCTCATGGTGTGTCCCTTTTCCAAAGGATGCTATTGGGTAGTAATCCTACCTTTTAATATAGAAAACATATTACACATATTTTCATCTAGATATTTTCATTCCTTTTACTGCAACTTGTACTGGATCAGAATTCTTGGGTGAAAACATGAGGTTCATTACCCAAATAATTATTTAGTACTTTGGGTTTTTTAGAAGGTCTGATATAGTATATCTGAATTTGTTATTGTTTTCTAAGGGTTTTCTGTTCTATATTTTTCCCTGATGCAGTTGAAGATGGAGAGGTATTTGACTTCAGAGGAATGAGATTAGATTGGTTCAGATTGCAGGTAAGAATTGGTAAATATGCATGACGTTTCACTAACTTAAAACCAAAATATTTGATAGATTACTACTGTTCTAGATTAGTCTCACACTGCCAGGGGGTGACAGGCTATCTAAAAATAACCTACTCTTAAAATCAAACAAATACTTCAACAGATAATTTGCTATGTTTTGATATAACTTTGTCTGCTTTGGGTACTTTTTGCACATCATCCCTTGGGGTGTTTGTAACAGTTCAGAAATAGAATGTGTTGAGGCTGAGCTGTTTGGTGGGTGTACAGAGTGTGATTCAATGTGCCTACACTGGTAAGGGAGAGATTACAAATTTGTGTTTTGCCAATACATTTGTTCAGCAGTTTATCTGTGAATTAGTGCCATATTCAGTGGTGGTTTAGAGACTTCACTAAAAGGCACTTTGCTGGTTTTTAAACTCTAGTGGAAAGAGAAGAATCCCTGCCTGGTCTTTAAATACACAGGTGTCCTGTGCACAGCACAAACAGTATTTAACATAGGTATTGAGCAATAGCAATGGAATTTACACAAAAGCAGCTGCAGATATAACATATGAATTGTGTTGTCTTTCCAGGCCTACACCAGCGTTTCTAAAGCTTCACTTGGCCTTGCAGACCACAGAGAACTAGGAAAAATGATGAACACAATCATTTTCCACACAAAAATGGTAGATTCTTTGGTGGAGATGTTGGTGGAAACCTCAGATCTTTCTATCTTTTGGTATGCTACTAAAGTCACTCTACAAGTTTGTTATTGCTTATTGTTTGGTTTGTCCTTGCAAGTGTAATTTTTAAATACCACACTTTGTAGGAAAATAGGCCAGTGGAAGAATCAATTGCAATTTCTGGTTTCTAGCAGAATTAGTTTGAAAAAGGTATTTATGAACATCTGTCAGACATATTCTGACAGTTATATAATTGATCAGGAATAATTTGCAGATTTTTCCTTAATACTTTTTGGCAAAAAGTGCAAGTTTTTACAGTCCCTATGTGGCTAACATCAGAATAAAAATATGATTATGATAATAATAAAAATGTAAAATAGATGTGTAAATAAAATGCATAAGAAGTGAATGCAGGAAACAAACAAAAATGGTGAAAGCATGGGGCAGTTTTTGGTATACAAAACATTTATGGTCACATTTGGTTTGTGTGAAGTAAACCTTATTTGCAGCAAAAAATATACATATTGCATTTAAATGTCTGATTAATAACTGATTATGTCTGTTCAGTTTTTATAGTCGTGCTTTTGAAAAGATGTTTCAGCAGTGTTTGGAGCTTCCCTCTCAATCAAGATACTCAATTGCATTCCCACTGCTTTGCACTCACTTTATGAGCTGTACCCATGAACTATGCCCTGAAGAGGTAATTTTTAAATTTAAGTTACTTTCATCTCTTATTCAACATAGAGTGAACTAGAGCTGAGCACTGCAAGAAGGTATTTATTGTGGCAATTTAATATTTGAGGGAGGAGAGTGCTAAAAATATAAAAATGGAGGTGAAACAAATAGATACCTTGTTAGATGACTCTTCATGCATAAATCTGTAAATCCTTTTCTCAAGTGAGAAAGAATTTTGATCTTTGCTTTAAAGAGGGCTTAGCTAGGGTACAAAAATTAGATGACTTTTCAGGCTTAGAGGCTAATAAATCCTATATGCCTATTAAAACTTAGAAGCAACAGTTTTCCTGTTAAATTATTTATGAACTCATGGTTGGGAGAAGGAAATAAGAAGTAGAGAATTCTATGTGGCTTGTTACAGTTTTCTTCAGTAAGAAAAAAAAAAAAAAGTGATACACAGTATAATGCAAGCATTTGCTTTGGTCAGAGCTGGGTAAGGGAAACCTTGTTGGTTAGAGTTAGATTTTAAAAAATACTGTGGTGCTTGAAGAAATGGACTCTTTGTTAAAGGAATTTTGAATCTGAGGAAATTCTTTCTATTTTTGTTGTAAGGGCATAAATCCTTTAGTACATTTCCTGTATGTTCATTTACTTTAAAATTAGTCTGGGAGTTAACTTGGCCGTTTTTATCTAGTGCTTATGAAAATGTTGCTTTCATTCCTAACAGTGCTCATCTGAAACAATTAGTTGAGTAAGATTTATTGTAACATACACAATATGGGGTTTTCTTATTTAAAAATAAAATTCTTTTCTGCTAAACTTCATTACAATATACATCTATATAGGTATTTCCTTGTATGCTTTGCTTTAAATAGCATTCAATGCTATTCATATTAGAAAGCATTAAAAAGTTTCCAGGAAAGCTGAACCCTTCAGGACAAGAGACATCTTTGAGAACAATTATAGTAACAGTAAGAAATCAGTAGCCAAAGTCCACTGGACACTAGTTACTGTGCATTCAGCTGCAGCAAGCACATTTTGTCACAGCCAGCAGAACTTGAAATTCAATATCTGAATTGTATGCCTTGGTAACTATTATCATTTTGGAAAAATAATCTTTGCTGTGCTGTGTACAGTGTGTCATAGTGTGGCTAATAGAAAGTAAACATCAGTGGTGAAAGGAGGATTTCAGCAAGACAGAGACTGTGCTTGTGCAGATCCAGTGAGAAAGGAACAGAATCCAGAAATTAATGCAGCAGGGCTTTATTATTGACTTTTTCAGTAATCTGAAGGACACTGCTTTCTCTATAGCTTGAGTTGCATGCTCTTTTCCCCCTAGACTTAGTATTGACACAAATTAATGAAGAGGGCGTTCAAAGAGGCCTTGGAATATTGGACACATTAAAGCAGATTTGGTGCAAAATTAAATTTGAAAACCTACTTCTTCAAACATTTTTTTTTGTCTCTTTTTACAAAAAAAAATTTTAATGATGGTTCAAATAGCTTCCAAAAAAAAGAAAGTAGCCCGGAGTCAAGATTATTGAGGACTAATGAATTTATTATTTCCCATATCCTAGCTATATGATTAGTGAACTGTTCTCTGCAGTGCTGATGGGAAACTGAAAGTCCTGCTTCCTTTTCTCCCTTTTGAACAGCGACACCATATTGGAGATCGTAGTCTTTCCTTGTGTAACATGTTCTTGGATGAAATGGCTAAGCAGGCTCGAAATCTTATCACAGACATTTGCACAGAACAATGTACACTGAGTGATCAGGTGAGTATGGTTGTGTCTTTTTTTTGAGATTTTCTCCATTCAGTTTTCTAGATACTTTCTGTTGGCTTTTTTTCTCTGTGTTTTTGGGTAAACTTTCTGTTTATAAAATTGAAGGTGATTTGAGCAAGAATTTTTAATACTAGAATTGTGTCAAAGGAAGAATGTGTTATTTGTGTGATGAAGTGTGCTAAAAAAAAATGGATTTTAATTTGGAGGGGCTGTTTCTTTTTGTTTACTAGTTGTTGCCAAAACATTGTGCCAAAACCATCAGTCAAGCAGTGAACAAGAAGTCAAAAAAACAGACTGGAAAGAAAGGAGAACCTGAAAGGGAGAAACCAGGAGTAGAAAGCATGAGGAAAAACAGATTGGTTGTGACAAAGTAAGCTGCTTCTTCTGTTCTTTTCACCTTGAATCCCAAGTTAAAATGTGTTTCACACATTTCAATATGTTTTACATATTGAATGCTTCTTGCTTAATTTGTTTGAATAAATTTAATTGGCTGTAAGTTTAACAGCTTTGCCATGCTTCTGTGGCTTGTATAGAGACTGAATTTTGTTACATAAGTAATAGGAATGTTTGTCACTTGAATTTATCCTCTTGACTGTTTCCTTTCCTGCGCAGAAGGAACCCCTGTGCTGTAGCTAGGCTTCCTGAATAGTCATATTAACTGTGGGCATGTGAGTCCAAGGAGTGGGTGGCATCTTTGATTCTACCTTGCTTTAGTACTCTTAAGTACAGGCTGGACAGGAAGTTCTTGCTGTCTTCTAAATCACTTAAACATCTGTTCTTTTTTGGGGGGATAAAAAAAATATATATATATATATAGATAGATTTAAATAATATATCTCACATCACTGTATGCAATGCAGATCAGTATGCAGTTGTAGGGTGCATTCTTGGCCAAAATACTGGGTTTTAAATATGCTAGGAAGGTGTCTCAAAGCAGAGCATGATAATGAAGAGCTAGACCTGTACTTGCTATTAAGGCATTATCCATTCAGCATGTGCCTTCCATGGTAATATACACTTCTGTTACATTAAATATTTTTCTTAATTTCTTGTCTATTTTAAAGCCTGGACAAACTGCATACTGCACTTTCTGAGCTCTGCTTCTCAATCAATTATGTACCAAACATGGTGGTTTGGGAACACACGTTTACCCCAAGAGAATATTTGACATCTCACCTGGAAATCCGCTTTACCAAGTAAGAAATATTGTAGAGTTAGAAGCATTGATAAACAAGATAAGCCTTTGCCAGTTTATATTGGAAATATTGTGTACTTAACTACATTAAACTAGGTTTTAAAGGTGGAACTGTGAGTAGAATCCAAACTAAATGATTATTAAGTTACATGTGCAGACATACACAACAGTCAATTCCTGTTCTAAAATAAACTATGTTGAAATCCATATAATCTATTTAACAGCCAGATCCTGCATTCCCAATCCTGTGTATTTTGTAGGATCTGGTGATGGCTGTTTTTAGGCATGTATGAAGATATGTATTCTCACCATTCTTTTGCACAGTGATGAAGTGTTTTTGAGTATTTGAGTCCACTGCCTTGCTGAAAGGAAGTCTAAAAATCAGAAGTCAAGATCTGACAAAACCAACTGAGAATATGTGCAGTTACTTTTTTTTTTTTTTAATGAAGTGTTGATGTTTGATATTCCTGTCTGTTCTTACCTTGATTGTCCCATAATTTTTTACAGAAATAGGCAAATGGCAACTTCTGGAAAGGACTTCATGTTAAACCAGCAAGCTATCGTACTATTTTGTACCAAAGATTACTGGTTATATATTTCAAGCAGGGTATAAGGCTTAATCAGTTTAATCATTAAGACATAATATTAGGTCACTGGAGCATTCCATCAGTAAGATAAGGTGGCATAAAAATGAAGATAACTTCATGATATTTTAACAAGTCAGCTCTTCAGGTTTATGAACTTAGACTAGTAAACTTGGTCACTTGTGCTTATTATTTTAATTTAGGGGAGGTCAGCTTGTGGATTGGAGCTGAAACAGCAGGCACATTACTTTCAGAGACTGCTTTCCTTTTTCTTGCTTCATGAAAGAATTTAAACTTGTTAGCAGAGCAGAATAGATATGCAATTTATAATTAATTTTCAGACCTTCAAGTGGCATTTCTTTCAGAGGCTTGCAGTGTTCCTTCAAAGACAATGTTAGTGTCTCACTGTTAGGGTTTGTTTACTGTTTTAAGCTCCTCTGTGTCATGTGTGCTTGGACTGGAGCTTATTATTATGCCACTTAATCTTGTTATTGTATCAATTTTGAATTTATTTTAAAATGAGAGACTGCCTCAGAAGCAAACTATTGAAAATACTTATTTACATATGTCCAAGCAATAAGAAAGTTAATCTAAATAATGTGATGTTCTCCTCCAGAATAACTCATCCTGTTCACCTGTGATGAAGGTCATGATCTACCAATTTTTTTTTTAATTGCTGTTCTGTCTTTGAAAAGTACATATTACTTAAAAGCTTAGCTCTTAAAAGTCTGAGACTATTGTAAACTTAAAATAAACACTACAACAAGTATTTGTTTACTAAAACTGCTTTTAAGGATCCCCTGACAGTTTGCTTGAGGACCTGGTTCCAGTGACATACTGGGTAAGGTCCATGTCCATGTATGTTAAAATGCAATATACAGTCCTTTGTACATTTCTACTCTAGCTTGAAAGCTGGCCTGTTATTAGAAGCCTGATTTTATTTATAGAAAGAATTTGAACAAATTAAAGTACATTCTGTAATTTCTTGGCTCCTTGATTAAAGATAGCAATCACTGTGTTAGCTGAAGGGAGATGTATTTTTCATAATAGGATTTCTGTTTATTTATTTTATGTATATATTAGATATATTTTTCAATTCATACTATACTATAGCTATGTGGTTTTTTAAAAAGGTATTTCAAACTATAACAGCAGCTTTGGTCAAATAATATTTTGTGTTAATATGCTTTGAACACTTCAATACATGATTACTCTTGCATTTCCCAGAAGTTCTGCATTTTAAAAGACTTCAACATTAATTTATTTGCCGAAGTTGTTACATAAGCCTTGCACAGTGTGGATTGCTCATATATATATTGAGGGAAAAAAGCTTTATTTAAAAAGTGCTTGGTGGGTATTCTTAGTCCCATGAAACTTGTACTGGAACCACAGATAGAGTTCTCTTTGGAATCCAAAATGGTTTTTAAAAGTGCTGGTGTACCACGTGCATTGATCAGAGTTTTATACTTGCGGATTTTAGAAGTATTCAAGTAAAATGAATATTTTCCATGCTTGAAAGTGGCTCAGACCGGGTTGGATGGAGCTGTTGAGCAACCTGGTATAGTGGAAGGTATCCCTGTCCATGGCAGGAGGGGTCAAACTAGCTGGTCTTTAAGGTCCCTTCCAACCCAGGCTATTCTAAGATTCTGTGAAAATCTGTGGATGTAAAATCGTCTTTATAATTGCATCTTGGTTGAATTTTATTAGGAATGAGTTTATTTGTTTCAATCCTTTTGTTTCTAAAAGGTCAATTGTTGGAATGACTATGTATAATCAAGCAACACAAGAGATTGCAAAGCCTTCAGAGCTGTTGACCAGTGTAAGAGCCTATATGACAGTCCTGCAGTCAATAGAAAATTATGTACAGATCGACATTACACGAGTGTTTAACAACGTTCTGCTTCAGCAAACCCAGCATTTAGATAGTCATGGTGAGCCAACCATTACCAGTCTGTACACAAATTGGTAAGTATTATATGTTGTTACAAATTTTTTAGAGATTTTTTTGTTGCTGTTGTTTAATGAAAAATCTGGAATTGGAGATGGGGAGTTATTTTAAATTTCCTTAAGATTCCAACATCACATGTTTACTTCTCTCTGTACCTGTTAAAAGCAGCTTGAAATTCGCCTGTTGGCAAACTTCTTATACTTTTTATAGGGATGAGACATAGAATAAAATGCAGGCATCAGTTGAGCTATGAAAATAAAGCTTCAGTGCATGGGCTTTGCTGTCCCTTGTCACACAGCTGTACTTCATCTGTATAGAGTATCCATGAACATGTGCCTTTTCATCTAAAACATTTCCCCTTTCTCATAAGGTATTTGGAAACTTTGCTCCGGCAAGTCAGCAATGGTCACATAGCCTATTTCCCAGCTATGAAGGCATTTGTGAATTTGCCTACAGAAAATGAATTGACATTTAATGCTGAGGAATACTCTGATATATCAGGTAAACTTTGATATGTCTCCTCCATATTTGTGAAGGGTGGTTATTGTATTGCTTGAGTAATTGTAATAACAGCAACTTTCAGAGCAACTGTTACTGAAATAACAGCTAACTCTTGTAGTTAACAATTGTTAGCCTTCAGTGGTATTTTAAGTACTATTTATTCATGCTGCCTCTTGTCTCACTTTTCCTATTTTTGGTCAAAGTAGCATTGCATTTTAGCTAAAGAGATGGGTATATTATGTGTTGGTGACTACTGCTTCAGTTTACTACCATACGAATTCTTGTTTTTAAAATCATACTTCGGGGGAAAATATTTTTGCACTTAAACCACTGTGCTAAATACATGATGGGCTGCAAATAAATGAAGATGGAATATTGGAAGTATAAGAGTTTCTTTTATTTCTCAGAAATGAGAGCCCTTTCAGAACTTCTGGGACCATATGGCATGAAGTTCTTAAGTGAAAGTCTCATGTGGCACATCTCTTCACAGGTTGCTGAGCTTAAGGTAAGCTTGGAAACTGGTGGGTGGGAAGGCAGTAGTTTTCTGGTTAAGTTTCCTTTAGGAAATTTAATACCTGTGTTTCTGCATGCCACCTTTTTAAAATTACTGCATCAAACAAACTGATAAAGCTGTGAGTTTTACTCTTTGTAGTAAGTTTGCACAGGTAGTATGTGTGTATCCCACATTCTATAACAGGAGAATGTGCAGGGCTTTATGCAGACTGTTCATTTCTGTTAGCTACCCTAAGTTAGAAGTCAACTCTCATTTATGATCAGTGGGAAGAGAAACATTTTTCAAGATCTCCAGGTATTTGTGAAGCCCTTACCCAAGACTGTTGACTCTTCAAATGTTGCAACTCTGAAATCTGTCTTAGTAGTCTATAAGGGCTTATTTCTTAACCATGTCTGTATGCGTCTATTATTTAGTTTACATGGATGAAAAATTTCAGGTCCTTTTTTCTTTGTTAGTTTTCCTCATTTTTACATATGTCTTTCCCTCTGCCTCAACAGTAACCATTTATAATAAATGTCTGTGTTTAGATAAGTAAATCTCACATCTACTGCACTACAAACAAATAATAAAGTTGATGCAGTGAAAAAAATTGGAAATAGGGGCATGTCAAGGAAGTTTGTTTCATGTATATTCAAAACAGCAAACAGTGCCAGGGGAACCCTTGGTACCTGTGTAACTCCTTCTGGAAAGTAGCTTTAATAAATGTAATAATATATACTACTTTCTCTGGATAGTCATACTATTAAAATGTCACTAATTGGCCTAGATATTTTTTGTTATGACTTGTTCTTTTAGTGTAATTTCCAGATTTAATTCCAAGCTGTTATTACATCTCATAATTTTCAGTTTGTTTAACCAGTCATTAAGCTAAGGAATTTTTTGTAACTATTCGTTCATGCTGCATTTCTGAAAAAGTACATGAATACCTAAGAGATCTAAGGAACTTCCTTTCTTTCTTCAATAACAATTTATTATTATCATACCAGACCTTCAGAAGTGTGTGGTTTTAATATATCCTGTGTTGCACTTTCAAGGATCATGTTTTCTTTGTAAAGACCTTAATTGCAGTGCTGATGAAAGGCTGAGATGTATGATAAAAAGGTTTGAAGCCTTTTATTCACTGTCACAGCTTAAGAAAAGGGGCTGCTTATGCTTTCCAAGCTGGCCTAAGAGCATGCACCACCCCTGACCTGAGTGCCCAGCCTGCCAGGTTAATTGGTTCCTTATGCCCATCCCTTATTCCAATGTTTGAGTTAGAGCATGGGGCTTTCCAGGTGAGAATGGTGTGGTTTAACTCCTCACTATGCACAAAGTGCTATCTATCACGTTTCAAGTGAAGCAGAAAGGCCTTTGGCAAGTGTTTTTTGCTGTACTGTTTGTTCACTTACTGAGGAGTCATCCTGTTTCCTCAAAATCAGCACAATTTATGTTGTAGGTGTGTGTATTTTTTAAAAAGCAGCTTTGAATTGTGTCTGAAATCTGTTGTTTTCTGATACTGCTGAGGGTAAGCAGAGCATGATGTAGATCCATATGTGCATGACCACATTTTTGGAGGAAAAAACAAAGTAATAAAAAGTTCATCTCTTTGGCTGAAATAGTTGGCTTAGCAAGAGAGCCCTGAGAAGCATCTGTGTTTGGGGGAAGAAAGCAACAAGAGGAGAGAATGGGAATTTATTACAAGTAGGGTTCAACATGGTTGCTTTGCTTCCTGCAAAGTGGGACCAGGTGTCAGTTTTATATCTGAAGTTTAAGACTGGGGCAAGAAGGGAAAGATTTTCTCATTTAAGCCACTATTTGAACTGTATTCCAGCCTACTCCTTTTAAATGTTAAATGAATATGCTATTTATTCTTTGTGAAGCTGAAAACTTGACTGAGTAACAATGTGCAAGGGCTATTGCCTTCAGCCTTGCATTCTGGAGAGCTTTGAGGGATTTCAAGTAAAATGCCAAGTTCTGATACATTGGATGGTTTAAAATTGCCCATTTGATTTCAGCACAAAGCAGTCTTGCTTTGGCTTTCAGCATAGAAGTATGTCATGCCCATGCACATGTGCACTCTACTCATAGTAATTGTACAGTTTGGGTTGGAAGTGTTGCCTATAATCAAAAGAGAAAAAACCCTGGCAACAGTGTCAAAATAGTAAAGTAAAAAGAAGACCTTTATTGGGAGCATCCTGGTGTCCCAGTTGTGATGGGATTGCCACTGGATTTCTACAGTTTGATAAGGTTAATTAATTAGGGTATCTAACAGGTATATCCAGTAGGAGATTTGGTTGCCCCAGTAACCCACTCTGGGTCAGCCCCTTGGAGATGGTCCAAGGCCTTCTTTGCCCCACTACTTGTTATGACTTCTCAGATTCTGGTTGGAAAACCAAAAATATTGGTCTTATAGGCCCTCTTCCTGACAATAAGACTAAACAGTATTTTCAGGAATGTATTACATGATTAGTTTATTGCCCTAAAATCTAGGGGAAAAGGGTAGGAAAAGTACTGGATCTACAACCATGCATTAGCAATCTCCAAAGCTATGAATGTATGAAAAACCTTAGGCATCAGAAGGGAAGGGACCTTTAAGATTCTTGGTTAGTTTGCTGTATTTTGTATAGCTTATTTCTTCCCTTGCTTTTCAGTGAAAATAAGAAAGTATTGAGAGTGGGTGGATTATGGATAGACCTGAGCTTGTGTGAATAGCATGATCATGATACAGTGCAGTTGTTGGACAGATCTGCTTTGCACTTTACTGCAAAGTGGGAGTAAACACAGACCACCATTTATTTCATAGCAGAATTATAGATTGTTATTTTTTATTCTCTTCCTGTGGTCACAGGAATATTTACTCTACAATTTAATCTGCCTGCTTGCCAGATGCTATGTTTTGCCCTGTTCTCAATGTGGGTTGAAGTGAAGTAAAATAAGACTATTAAAGCAGCTAGCAAAACTATCAAGGGTTAGATCTTTGTGAATCCTTAGTAGTAGGTTCCTGCAGGTATTCCTCTTAGATTTTATGAAATATACAATTGTGCTCCAAAATTAGTGGCCTACATGTTTGATGAATATTAATTTTTCCTTCTGCCTTCTCTGGAAATTAAGACGGATTTGGATGTACCTGCTTGAAAAATAAAACTATTATTAATCACTTTGGAAGACCACTCCCAATTCAGAATATCTTTCTTTGTCCCTTTATCCTTCAGGGGATTTTTTATGTTGATTTCATTTAGTATACAAAACATTACTTGAAGTCTTCTTTAAACAGAAGGAAAACCATTTCAATGTTCAGAAGAACACAAGAGATCTGCATTTTCTTAGCTGTTGATTGTCCTCTACATAATCACTTTTCCCTTTCTGAAATAGGTGCTTAGCATTGAGACTGCAAAAATATTTTTATAAGAATAAACTACCCTTTTTTTGCTTGAAGAGAGTTTAAAAATACAGCTTGGCACAGCCTAAGTTCCTCATGTAGCAGGAAATTTGGATCTGACATTTTAGAGATGTGATTATGCAATCTCTAATTTAAATTTTAATATGATAAATATTTGGAGAATGATTTCAGGAAAGTTATTACATGTACTCTAATCTTACAAGTTGCATATATGAGAGCTGTTAAAAATTAGAAACAGACACATTTTCTTTTCTTTTGGCCAAACTGAAATGAAAACTACTGCACTTGAGTTTAACTGTTTCAGGCTAAGGTGTTGGGACTTGGAGGTATGTCTTTGCTTTTTTCATATTATAGTGGAAGAAAATTTCAAGTGAACTGCACCAAGGTTTAAAAATCTGACTTCCACTCTTGATTCCATTTTTCAGTTTTACCAACATTAAATTTCAGCATAATTAGTGAAAGCAGCAATCCAAAAGAATTGATTACTTTGTGAATTTATATTCTTACTGTAGGATGTATACTTTTCTTCTAAAAAACTGAGTGGCATAAGGACCTATTGTCTGATTTTTATGGAGTTAAATTCCTTTGCTTTAAGATGTGGTACACATTGCTCAATACAAAAATCATGTTCTAAGGAGTATCTAATCCTCTGCTTTTTGATTCAGACCTTGCTTTTGTGTATAGTAGTGACTGATGATGATATTGTAGTTCATTAAGAACATAGTGGGTACATCTGTGGAGTTAGTTGCTTTCCTGCCAAGTTAAAATGTCCTAAATCAGACATTATGCAGTTAACATGCTGAACTCTGTAGCTGACATGAATCCTTGCTTCTTTATAGAAACTTGTGGTGGAGAACGTTGAAGTTCTAACACAAATGAGGACCAGCTTTGACAAGCCAGACCAGATGGCAGCACTCTTTAAAAGATTATCATGTGGGTATCTAACAAGATCCTACTAAAGATAGTTATTTTCTATATTTATTTTTGTAGAGAAAATGGGAAAAATTAATTTCTCTATATTGAATATCCATAAGCAGCAAAATGTACATGAGCTCATATAAATCGATGGATCATTTCAAACATTTCCAGTCTTCTCATGTACAAAGTGAGATTTCAGTATTATTTAGTGCACTATATTAGTGATGAGTTTTGAGCATAATTTCAGGGATGATACTACCTAGCTGTAGCAACAGCAATATGGAAGCCTGGTACATAGCTTTAGAATGTGAAACAAAAAATAATTACGATAAAGAGACATTTTTGTCCTCAAGAAAGCACAGAACCAGTGCTAGCATCCAGTACTGTCAGCTGTGTATAATAGGTTTCATTCCAGGAAGTGGTAAATGTGATAGTCTTCTACTGAAAATCCCATTGTGGATTCAGCTATAAAGACCTGCTTTAGCAATGGTTATTCTGGCTCTTTTAAGGAATGGCTTTGCTTCAGTACCTTGTTGTTTTCAATATTTTGCTAAATATTTTGTTTCTCTTATTTGAAGAATTGAGCTTGTAAACATCAACACTTTGTTCATTGTTCTCTTTTCAGCTGTTGACAGTGTTTTGAAGAGAATGACAATTATTGGTGTTATCTTGTCTTTTCGGTCATTGGCACAGGAAGCACTTAGAGATGTAAGAAAGAACTGAATATGTTCTGAATCATTTTCATTGTATTTAACTTAATGGAATGATAGGATATTTGAAGCTTAACTGCTCATGAATGCTACCTCTTAAAAGGTTGATGACATGTGGGTAAAATGGCAATACTCAGTTGTAACTGAACTTTGAGTTGCAACTTGGGGTGAGGGAATCTATTTTTTGAGTACTATTCAGAGAACTGTTACATTAAAACATCAAATTTAGTTTAGATCATGTTTTCTGTGTTTACTCATTTTAAAGGATTTTATTTCTCTTCTTTATTGCAAACATTTTTTAGGCTTTAATATCTTAAATCTACAAACAAATACAAATGTGTAAAATGAAAACCCATTAAAAAAGAAAATAAGCCCAGTAAAATAATGGTAGTGTCTGACTCATAATTAACATGGGAAGTAATTTTTCTCATTTTGTCCATATTTGTGTCTCTTAGGTCTTATCCTACCACATTCCTTTCCTTGTAAGTTCCATTGAGGACTTCAAAGATCACATTCCAAGAGAGACTGACATGAAGGTAATGTTTGGCTGAAAGGGTGGTAGAGTAGTTTTGGAGTTTACTGAAAATATGTAAGCAACAAGACTTTCAT